>CM052709.1:95728673-95747596 GCA_028551405.1 Uromys caudimaculatus | reverse complement strand
GGTGTGTTGGGGTATCCAGGGCTTGCTGTGGTAGGAGAGCTGGGTTCTGATGGTGCAGAGTACTCCTGGTTTCTGTTCTTTATGTTCTTGCCCTTGCCTTTTGCCATCTTGTTGACTCTGTTGTTAGCTGATCTTACTCTGTCTGGTTGTGGCTTGCCCCTCCTGCAGGTCTCTGTGTCAGTACTCCTTGAAGACCAGCCCTCTCTGAGAGGTGTTTGGGTTTGGAGAGCTGTGGCACCAGGTCTGATCTCGGTTCCTGTGTCTCTCAGGTTCGGGGCAGTACTGGTGAGCTGTGGGGCGTGTCTTTGGCCCTCTCCTGGCTTTTCCGAGCTCCTGAGAGGGATCTTTGTCCCGGTGCTGATTAGCTGTGGAGCCCTGTGGCCCAAGCTGAGGTTCCTGGCCGCCGGCGGAAGTTGCTGACCGTCAGTCTCAGTGGCCTGCGGAAAGCGGGCGGAGTCAGTAAGCTCTGGGGCTCGTGTTGCCCCTGCTAGGGACTTTTCTGAGTTCCTGGGAGAGAGAATTTTCTCCCGGAGCTGCTTGTCTATGGAATCCTAGTGTCTCAGGCAAAAGTTTCCTGCCTCAGCCGCCCGCTTTTGGGATCCAGGGGGGTTTCTAAGCCCGCCTACCTCAGTCCCTGTGTCTCGCAGGTTTGGGACAGTACCTGGTGAGCTGTGGGGCGTGTCTTTGGCCCTCTCCTGGGTCTTGCGATCTCCTGAGAGGGATCTTTGTCCCGGCGCTGATTAGCTGTGGATCCCTGTGGCCCAAGCTGAGGTTCCTGGCTGCCGATGAAGATACTTTTAAGACACACTGTTTAACATTAAGCAATGTTCTTCCAAGTTACTCATGGTTAAAAAAATAATAAATCATATGGCAGCTTAGAAAACATTTTAGATTTAATAAAAATAAAGAATCACATATTGAAATGTCAGTGATGCAAACTGAAACAGCTCTAAGACAGGAAGCAAGGGCAACCTGTACTCACAGAAAGAAAATGCAAATGAGGGCTAGACCAGGAAGTCCTTTCTGAACTGTGATCTGAGCTACAATAAAATGGGAAATAAACCAAAGAACATACATGGGCATACACTGGTCCGGTATCCCCAGCACACATGTAGTGGAGGACCTCCTTGTCTGGCCTCGGTTGGAGGGGATGTGCCTAACCCTGTAGAGACTTGAAGCCCCAGAGAAGGGGGATGCCTGGGAGAGGAGAGCAGGGGCACCCTTTCAGAGGAAAAAAGGGAGGGGAAATGGAATGATGAATTCTGGGAGATGGGACATCTGGAATATAAAAAAATAAAATAATTAATAATGAAAAGGGGGATAAATATAAAAGACAAATCAATGAAATAAATGGGTAAACAACAAAAATCAGTAAAATAAAAGTGACCAGTTGAGAAAAGGAGTGAAGCTCATCAACTATGTCTTATCTGAGATAGGTGGAAAGAGAAGGGACAAGAAGCCATTGCTGAAGGCTTTAGTGAGCCAGTTCACTGGAGTCGCAGCTAATGCAGCCTAATGACTGCCAGGTGCAGCAATTGCTGGAAGCTCTCAGGTCTAACCTCAAACTCAGAGGTATCCCAATCCAGCAGGAACTGGTGCTTTCTTTTCCTGGTACTCTCCAGGATATGACCATCACAGACTAAAGCTTGGGAATGGGACGCTAGCTTGCTATAAATACCTGCTGACAAGTTCTACCTCAGAAAGCAGGGAAGCCTGCTGCTGCTGGTGGTCCCAGAGAGTTCAGTTTTTCTCTCTACATTCCATCATACCTAAAGACCTAGACACCCCTCATTTGTTCTCACTCTGTGCAAACAATCACAAGCTGGACAGCAAATAGAAAGAACTAGGCTCTCAGGAATTGAGCTAGGTGTGCAATGGGGGAAATTCCAGACAACAAGAAAGTATTAAAGAGTTTTTGGAAGCAATGTCATGAAGTGTTTATGAACTGCTAGTCATTCACTCAAACCATGGCTAAATAAACCTGATTCTACTAGTGAACTAGTCTGTGAGACTGAATTAATAGGACACTATCTACATCTTATATGGGTATGTCATATCACAAACAAGAGAGATAGTCCAATGACATCTCAAATGTTTTTAAAACTTAACTGACAGTGAGCCACACTACAGGGAGGTAAGAACTGGTACAATAAACCTAATCAAGGGAATTGTAGCAATAGAATGTAAAATAGCTGGGTATATGAAACACAAGAAAAAAAAAAAACTCTTCTGAGAGAAAATAATCAACAAAACCCAACTGTAATGGTCTAACTACCATGTATTATCAACAATAAAAAGGTCCAGACAATGAAGCAAAAAGATTTCTGGAGTAAATTGAAAACTAGACTCTCTAGAAACACTAATAGAATTTCAAAATGAACATACATGTCTACTGTAACTCAGAGGTAGGAAGATAAAGGGAACTGTATGTTACAACATTTCCATATGCCAGTTAAGAGGTACACTACCAGCCAGGCGGTGGTGGTGCACGCCTTTAATCCCAGCACTCGGGAGGCAGAGGCAGGTGGATTTCTGAGTTCGAGGTCAGCCTGGTCTACAGAGTGAGTTCCAGGACAGCCAGGGCTACACAGAGAAACCCTGTCTCGAAAAAAAAAAAAAAAAAAAAAAGAGGTACACTACCAATTCTAACTGCACCATGAATTACTTCATTCACAGTTGGCAGCTGAGTTGTATCCACTGTCCATGAACCACAAGTTCAGTAGCAGATGCTGTCAGCAAATTCTTGTGTACATCTCTGCTAAACTGAGACACATGAAAGAATTCAGCAAGGATGGGATTTTTCGGTAACTTGGAATATAGTCAAAAGAAGGATCAGGAACTAGTCATAAAAGCTACAAGTCAAGTCAGATTAAAACCTACAGGTGCCTGGGGCTAGTGACTAGGAACAGAAATATATAATAAGCCATCTCTGGAGGAGATGCTGAAGAGGAGCTGAAATGAGACCTTTGGAAGATTAGAAGTCTGAAGTGCAGCTCTTTAGGATAACGGAACATTCTAAAGTGGTTCACTGTGTGAGAGAAGTCTGAAGAGCCACATTATGCAATATACACTACCAGAGAGTTTCTGGAAGACCTTCATTTCCTTGTTATTCTGGTCCCTGCAACCAAAAGGAGAGTCCCCAGCACAGAGCAGGATTCTAGAGTTTGGAGGACATGACCCCCCCATCCCCTAGTATTTCATGAGATTTTTGTTTTCACTTAATTTATTGTTCTCTCATACAATACATCCTGAGCTCAGTTTCCCCGTCTTTACTCTTTCCAGTTACCGCTCCCCTCCCCTCTGCCCCAGATCCACTCCTCCTCCATTTCCCTACAGAAAAGATCAGGCCTCCCAGGAATATCAATCAAATATGGCATAATATACAATAACACTAGGCACAAGTCCTCATATCAGGGCTGGGCAAGGCAACCCAGCAGGAGGAAACGGGTCCCAAGAGCAGGCAAAAGAGTTGGAGACACCCCCACTCCCACTGTTAGGATGCCCATAAAAACACAAATCAAGCAAACATAACATATACAGAGAGGAACTAGTACAGACCAATGCCAGTTCCGTGATTATCAGTTCAGCCTCTGTGAGCCCCTATGAACCCTACTTAGTTGATTCTTGGTTTCCTTCACCCCTCTGGCTCCTATAATTCTTCCTCCTCATCTTCTAGGGCGTTCTCAAGTTCCAAGGGAAGGCACCTGATGGAGGTCTCCCATTTGGACTCTCTCTAGGTAATGTTTGGCTGCAGGGTCTCTACATGTGCTCCCATCAGCTGCCGGAGAAAGCTTCTCTGATTGTGATTTAGGCTAAGCACTGATCTATGAGCATAGCAGAATATCGTTAAGAATCATTTGCCGGGCAGTGGTGGTGCATGCCTTTAATCTCAGCACTTGGGAAGCAGAGACAGGCGGATTTCTGAGTTCGAGGCCAGCCTAAACTACAGAGTGAGTTCCAGGACAGCCAGGGCTACACAGAGAAACCCTGTCTCGAAAAACCAAAAAAAAAAAAAAAAAAAAAAAAAAGGAAGAATCATTTTATTGATTTTTTTTTTTCTATCCTAGAGGGCTAGCCAGCCTCTGGTTCCTGGTCATCCAGGCAGTGTGTGGCTGGCGTGGGCTCTCTCTTGTGGCATGGGCCTCAAATTAGATCACTCTTTGGTTGGCCATTTCTTTACTTCCATTGCCCCAGGGCTTTCTGCCAGCAGATACACTGTGGGTTGGCTGGGTGTCCCAGCCCCACCGTTAGAAGCTGCCTCGTTACAGAAGATGGCGAGATGAAGCTCCACATCTTCCATTACATCATCACTAGGGTTGCCATCATAGAATTCTGGGAGTTTCTACTGCACTAGGTTTCCACATTGACTGCCCCCCACCCCCAAATGCCCTCTAATCCAGATTATTATTTTGCTGTTTGTTTTTTAATTTGTTTCAGGTCCCACCAGTCAGGTAAATTTTTTGTCAAAAAAGACTGCAACCTATGACTAAGCAGGGTATTTGTTCCTAGAATAAGGGATAGCAGATGCAAAAAGGTAATCATTACAATAAATCTCACTGACAGAATGAAAGATGAGAGTCAGTCACCTCCATGGACGTTGAAAAGAATTTGACAGAATGTAATAGTCTGTCATGAGGAAAAACTCCAGATAAGCTAAAATGTAGATAGTAAATTACAAAATTCCTAGGGAGAGTATGTGAATGAGGGTGTGAGACAATAATGGGGAGTTTCTATTCAAAGGGAACAATGATGGACAGTGTGGTGACCACACAGAATCACAAATGCACCCAATGGCATCGAGTGTCACTTCAAAGTGACAAAGTTTATGCCTTCAATAAAAACAGGGAAGGTCAGGGAGAGATGGCTCAGCAGTTAAGAGCACTGACTGCTCTTCCAGAGGTCCTGAGTTCAACTCCCAGCAGCACATGGTGGCTCACAACCATGTGTAATGGGATCTGATGCCCCCTTCTGGTGTGTCTGAAAACAGTGACAGTGTACTCACATATATAAATCTAAAAACAAAACAAACAAAAACAAAAAGGGGGAAGGTAAAAGAAATACTTTAATTAAGAATGAAACTGAAATACTTATGATTGTAAATGGCAGAGGGAGCTCACTTAAGGATGAAATGGCAGATTCCTCAGGAAAAACAACCAAATATTGCATGTACCTTCCAATACATAAAGTCAAATTCAACAAATCAAAAGGAATAATTAAAAATCACCTGCCCTGTTTAGAGATTTTAATATACACTTTGTGGCAATAGATAGGATCAGTAAAAGAAATTCAACAGACATGGGTACAAATTTAAAAACACTGACCAACAGTATTCAGATGACATTTTAGAGCTGTTTACCAACAGCACTTTCTGGATTCCTAAAAACACTGGAAATAGGTCAAATGGTTCAAGACAAACTGTATAGAGAAATAGGGTAGAACCAGAACTTAACGGATTTAAAAAATAATAATAATAATTAAACCATGCCAAAACATGCCAAACTATCGCATTTTACATTGGTAAAGATATCATAAAGAAACAAAAGTCTAAACCCCAGGATGCTGGCCATGTGGACAGAAGGATTAATGGCTCAGATGGAGTAAGCCATGTAAAGTGCTGGATGGGAGAGTTGGAAAGGTCCAGTTTTTAACATAAAGGTTGCAGGTGATTGCTTTATGACAATCCACTAAACTCTTAATTTTGTTATAGTGTGCTTTTTGTATTTACATTTTATTTTAAAAATAAAGTGTTCTAAAAAATCATACATCTGTGTATAACAAAGCAGTTTAGAGAAGACCAGCATTCCCTCAAAAAAAAAAAAGAGCAACTAAGACAAGTACACGAAATACAGAGCCAAACAAAACAAAAAGCAAGCAAATGATTTCTGCTTGGAGGTACTGCAGACTTTCCAAGGCAAATAGGCTCAGAGGCCAGTATCCCGCAGAGACAGACAGCACATAGAAGGAGCTGGCATTTTGCAGCCTTTCTTCTCTCGGGGTATTTAGCAATTCTTAGCATGAATTCAAGCAGAGGTTCCAGTGAAGGGATACTGATAGGGGGCAGAGAAGTCAGAAAAAAAAATGACTAACAGTTGGCAGGAGAAATAGAAATTAGAGTTAGAACCAAAGCAGCTGTGTAGGGTACAGAACTCTAGTAAAAGGGATGTGTAGGACAGAAATGAGGCAGGATAGGAAACAGACAAATTATGATGTGGGACTGAAAGCCTAGGAAAAGAAAATGGCCCTATACCCCAGGATCTGATCTTCCTTTGGCTGGTAAGAAAGGCAAGAAACTTAAAATACTACTCATAAAGTCCGGTTAACAATGGAGATAACATATGCTTTCCGAAGGGCAGGGCCAGCAGGACAAATGTTTTCTCAGAGACCCTTCAACCAAAGATGTCAGAGACAGTAATACTATGTGCTTACTTAGTGGCCAAATGATGTGTAGCCTTAAGATTTTAGAATTCCCTTCATATTTAAATTGCTCTCCAATGCCTTATTCAATAAGTCTAACACGGCACTAGACAAAGATCTGAACTACATTAAAGTAAAAGTAAACTATGACATCGCTCTACAGAAGATGTTACCTAGATGTTTAACAATGTGTCGATACAATGTCCAACATTCAGGCCACAAGTTACAGAAGTATCAAGAAGCAATGTCAAAATTAAGCAATGACTTCTAGCGTCTCCACCCAAATATGTCTTGCACATCTTGTGCCGGGGCGTAACCAGGGAACCCACCCAATGCTCCTTTTTATGTCTCCCTTTAACCCCACGATCTGCCTCAGATTCCACATTCAGTGCCTATGACCTAGTCCAGGCTCCAGCCGGGAATTACATGACCAATCTACAGGTCCCTAACATCCCCCATAAAACCTCTCCCCAAAACAGGTCCTACACTTCTTGTACCAGGGTCTGGCCTAATGACTAGACTAGACCTGACTTTCTCCCATCCACATCACCTCCCCAACTTCCAGATCCACCTTCAAACTCAAGACATGGATGAAGACACACATCCAGCACATCTGACAAGGCCCCAATTTCCTTCCACTTAAGCCATATCCAACCTTCCTGTCCAATGGAGCCTGCAAACCCTATGCTTTCTCCCATCCCACTGTATCCATATCAGACACAGAACTAACAATAGGAGTCCCCGTGCCCAAATGTCATCATAAGACTACAAATACTATCTTACATGCACATACCAGTCATGTAATAGAAATGTTAACAGAAACAGAAACCTGTCCTCAGTAGAATTACCTGGGCAAACTCCAGTACACAGAATTTAAAGGAACAATCATGAATATCATCAAATAAATCTAGGAATTGAAAGAAGTCATGAAGGAATCGATCAATGACGTTAAAGAGAATAAATGCCCGGGTGATATCCAAGAAAGCATAATCATAAGGCTGATGGAAATGGCAAAGTCAAGCTAGGATCTGATAACTGAATTCAATGAAAGAATACAAACAGTGAAGAAAACTCAAGCAGAAACAGGGATGCAATTGGAAAACCCAATATTCCAAATAGAGAAGTCAAGGAAATGCCTTGTGACTAGAATGCTTCAAGAAGAATATAGCATAACATGATGCAAACATAAAGAATATCGTTGTATGGCTTGGTCTTCTTGTGGGACACCTAACAGTGGTAGTGGGGGATGTGTCTGATTCATTTGCCTACTTCTGGGATACTTTTTCTCCTACTGGACTGCCTCATCCAGCCTTAATAAGGGGGAGTGCTGCATAGTTTTATTGCAAGTTGGTATACCTTGGTTAGGTGATATCCCTGGGAAGCCTGCTCTTTTCTGACAGGAAACAGAGGTGTTGGGGGCAGCTGGAAGTTGGAACGAGAGAAGAATACCTTTAAAAATTAAAAAAAAATAAATAAATAGCCTAGCAAACCAAACAAGCAAAGAACATGATTTTTATTTTAACACAGAAAAGGAACAAACAGACGTGGGACATGAAAAGACCAAACCTTCAAGTTATAGACACAGGTGAGGGAGAAGAATCTCAAGTCAATGGCATAGACCAATTCTTCAACAAGATCATAGAAGAAAACTTCCTCAAACTTCAGAAAGACACACTCATACAAATAAATACAAGAAGCACACAGAACACCAAATAGGCAAGATCAGAAAAGAAAAGCTCCATAGCATATCATACACTAAGTACACAGAAAACAAAGAGTATTGAAAACTGCAAGAAAAAAAAAAAAAAACCCAAGTTACCTATAAAGGAAAACCCATCAGCTGGTTTCTCAATGGAGACTTTGAAAGTCAGAAGAGCCAAGAGCAAAGCATGTCATTCCATATCTTATGAACATGACTGCCAGCCCAGACTAATGTACCAGTAAAACTAATTTCCATGCTTGAAGCAGAAAGGCAAGAAAACCTTTTCATGATACAAACAATCTAAAAATATTTTTTATCCCGCAGATCAACCCTAAACAAAATAAAGGAAATAATATTTGAAACTAAATACATGGATAAGCATAATGAAGAGACTGTTGAAAGAAGGCAAACAAAGCTATAATTACTGAAATGCAGTGGCACGAAGAGCACAAGCAAGAACAACCAAAGTCACAGTGACAACAATCCACACACGCCTTTCAATAACAATTTGAAATAGTAGTAGCCTTGATTTTCTAATCAAAATCAGGCTGGCTACATGAATCAAGAAACAGAATCTATCTATTTGCTGTCTACTAGAAACTCATCTTACCTTTAAAGATTAGAACCACCTTAGAGTGAAAGACAAGCAAAAGAACCCTAATTAAACAGGACCAGCAAGCAGCAGGTGGCACGATCCTATTATCTGACAAAACAGACTTCAAACTAAAACTTGCCAGAAGAGATAAAGAAGACACTTAATTTTAATAAAGAAAACAGTAAAACAAGAAAACATTATCCTAAACTTATAAATACCAAACCCTAGTGCATCCAATTTCATAAAAAGTGTACTACTGGAATTAAACACACAGATTAACATATTAAAAATATGTGATTTTGATGTCCGGTTTTCTCTACTAGAGAATTCCTCTGGACAAAAAATAAATAAACAGAGAAACATTAAAATTAAATGGCATCTTACCTCAAGTGTGTGTAATGGATATCTACAGAATTTGCCACCCAAGCATGAAAGTACATAGAGTGTGGTCACATCAAAGCTTCTGTAAAACAGACTACACCATAGGGCACAAAACAAATTATAACAAATTCAGAAAGGCTTAACTCCATACATCCAATCCAACTTCAAAAGAGTAAAACTTAAAATCTACACTAAATAAGTCTGTAATAAATACTCAAACTCATGGAGATTAAGCAGCTCACTATTGAATAATACATAGGTCAAAGGGAAAAAAATCCAAGAATAAACATTTCCTGTAACTAAATAAGAATGCAAACGCAGCTAAACAAAACCTCTGATATATATGGAAAGTAGTCCTGGGAGGGAAATTTGCAACTTTAAGTGCCTACATTAACAAGAGCACAGATAAATTACCTAATGGTGCAACTGAAAAATTAGGAGACACAAGAACAAACCAAATCCAAACCTAGTCAATGGCAAGAAATCATAAAATAATAGCAGAAATAAATGCAATAGAAAAAATACAAAGAATTAAGTTGGTAAACCTAAAAGAAATACATGAATTTCTATATACAGCCAAACCACCAAAATTAAACCAAGAACACCATAAATAACTGAGGGAAAGAAAAGAAAGAGAAAGAGCATCCCCAAAGTCCTTCTACAAAGTCACTATCATTTTAATATTAAAATCAGGAAAACACATACAAAAAAACATATAAAACTATAAATCAAAATTTCTGATGAACATAGGTTCCAAAATGCTCAGTCAAATATTTGCAAGAAGAATACAGACATACATCAAAAAGATAATACACCACGACAAAGTTGGCTTTATGCCTGAAATGCAGTCATGGTTCAACATACAGAAGTCAATAAATGTATTAAGCCACCCACATACATGGACATGAAGACAAAAAATTCACATTATCACCTAATAGATACAGAAAAGGCATTTGGGAAAATTTAAAATGTCTTCATGATGAAAGCCCTAGCGAATGTAAGGCTAAAGGGAACATGGATCAACATAATAAAAGCTACATATGAGAAACCCACAGTCAACAACATCCTAAAAGGAGAAGAAACTGAAACAATCCGAGTCAGGAAGAAGACATTTCATTTTGTGTTTCAAGTACCAGCTCAATAATTAAGGCAAGAGAAGAAAATTAAAGGGATAGAAACAGGAGAAGTCAAACTATCCATATTTGTGCACATGATATGTATGATAGTATACATCAGAGACCACAAAATCTCTAGAAACGATGAACAAAGTCAGCAGTGCAGGAGGATATAGAATCAGCTTGAAGATAATCAATAGTTTTTCTTTACACAAACACAAACATACAGAGGAGGTGATCATGCACACTGTCCTATCCACAGTAGCATGGAAATGAGCCATATTTTCCTTATTCCTATTTTGGTTGAGGGAAATCTGGGTTGTTTCCAATTTCTGGCTACTATGAATGAAGCTGCTATGAACATAGTTGAGCAAGTGTCCTTGTGGGATGGTGAAACATCTTTTGGGTATATGCTCAGGAGTGGTATAGTTGGGTCTTGAAGAAGAATTATTCCCAATTTTCTGAGGAACTGTTAAATTGATTTCCAGATGGTTTCACACATTTGTATCCCACAAGCAATGGAGGAGTTTTCCCCTTGCCAACATGTGCTCTCTTGAGTTTTTTATCTTTGCCATTCTGATGGGTGAAATCTCAGAGTCATTTTGATTTGCATTTCCCTGATGACTAAGAACACTGAGCATTTCTCTTAGTGCTTCTCAGCCATTTGAGATTCCTCTGTTGAGAATTCTCTTTAGCTCTGTACTCCATTTTTTAATTGGGTTATTTGGCTTATTGGTATCTAACTTTTGAGTTCTTTATAGATTTTGGTTATTGGTCCTCTATTGGATATAGGGTTGGTGAAGATCTTTTCCCATTCTATAAGCTGCTGTTTTGTCCTAATGATGGTATCTTTTGCCTTACAGAAGTTTTCAGTTTCAGGAATTCCCATTTATCAAATGTTGATCTTAGAGCCTGAGCCATAGATGTTCTGTTCAGGAGGTTGTCTCCTGTACCAGTGCATTTAATGCTATTCCCTACTTTCTCTTCTATTAGACTTAGTGTTTCTTGTTTTATGTTGAGGTCTTTGAGTTTTATGAAAAGTGATAAATATGGATCTATTTGCATTCCTCTGCATGCATACATACAGTTAGACCAGACCCATTTGTTGAAGATGCTTTATTTTTTTTCCCATTATATGGTTGTGGCTTCTTATATAAACCATAAAATTCCATATGACTCAGGAAATATTGAATATCTAAATAAACTATAAATATTATCAAATGCAAGGTTGTGATCACTTTTGACTAAAAATAAAGGTACTCAGATACTAAAGAGACAGCTGATGGGTCTCAAAAATGTGAGTAATGTTCTACTCTAAAACTGGATTCTGGCACTAAGAAGTGTATGTCTATTTGTCTTCATATGTTCTACCATTGTCACATAATTCTAATGTATACTCATAAAATATGTTGTAGTAATTTACAAAACAAGTTAAGCCAATGTTAATAATGCATTGTAAAGAGGTAAAACCACAAGGAAATCAAGAAATTAATGCATAGCCAACCTTATTAATGCATGCAGTCAAAACTGTCATGTCTAGGCCACATAGGTCAAAGATGAATGCTTATTATTTTAAACACAGTATATTGCTGAGACCAAAAAGAGAAAAGAAAAAAAGAAAAAGAAAGAAAGAGCAATTCTTTCCACTCAATCACTAAGAAATGTCTCTTTTTTTTTCCCTATCTGGGTAAGTACAGAAAAGGATCTGAGTAATTAGCCAAATAATTTACCTGGTCATTCGGAAGGGATGACCTAGATCTCATCCCACACTTGGAGAGAAGTGTGTGTCCCTTCCTACTGTGAGTAAGCAGCAGCTGCAATAGTAACCATCTTACAGGAAGGTGCGACATGAGCTGAAGGCAGTAAGAAGACTCAGCAGAAAGGACTTTCTTCAGAGGTAGGTAATACCAAAGCAGGCCTGACTAGATTTGCATAAATATTAAGGGATAACCTTGCTATTAAATGTCAATTTAGTCAGAGTTTCTGCACCAATCTCTTTGCTGATGCTTCACTCCCCGTGGTTTCTGTTCTCTGTGGTCAATTGTGGTCTGAAAATACTAAAAAGAAAAACTTTGCAGTAAATTCAGAAGCCATAAATAATACATATTTCTAAAGTGCATGATGAGATCTTTCACCCCAACCCCTGCTACATTTTCCATGTGCAAACAAACTCCAATTGTATCCAGAGTATACATTGCCAGCCTGTAGTTATATTGTAGCAATCTCAGTTATCAGATCAACTGTCTCAGTAGTACAGCCCACAGGTTCAAGTAACTCTTACTCAATAATTATCTGAAAGCACAAAAGCGGAGATGCTGACCATTGACTTGCCAAAGAGAAGCTATTACAAATCCTCTTTTGACCTAAGAAAGCAGCACAATAGAAGGAGAGGTCACATTCACCTATTTTATTTCTCTGCTGTTTTATGGGTGTAATCTGTTTTTCTATCCTAAATCTATTTGCCTAATTTATAAATTAAATCCTATTGCAGATGAATGTATAACAAAAGTGTAGTGTTTTTAAGACTTGGAACCATCTGCAGTCTCACTAGATGAGGGAACATGACTATATTTGTAGAGTAATCTATCAGAATGAAAAAGGCCTTCACAAAGTAGAAATTGAAAACCAGAAGCCTGGGTGGACATGCATGAGAAGGGTGTTGAACAAAAACTGTTTTGTGTTTTGTGTTTTAGTTGTCTGTATTTGCACTTCTGGAAGGGAAGCTTCCCGTAGTGGTTCCAGCTTATTCAGGTCCCCATGGACCTCCATTCCATCCCTTACAGACCATCATAGATACTGGTGATGTTCTCCTCTGAAGGCAACACCCACACTTCGTGGAGAGAAAGGATTCGCCATGTAAGAACAGTTCTTTTTGGTCCTGCGCCAACAATATGAGACCCTGAGGACAGGACTGAAGAATATGAGTTAGTCACCCAAGACCCCTGAGCATAGCTCCAGGATTGGAGCTTGTACAAGAAAAGGGGGAGAATGAGGGACCCTGAGGGCTTTTTCCAGTCCCACACCCTCTTTACAGCTTTCCCCTCATGCCTGGGGTCAAGGCTAGGCCAAGTTCCATTCTCCACCCACAGGAACATTCTTGAGTAGAAAATTTCTCAGAATGTACTGACTGATAGTTACCTGACTCTCTGGGAAGTCCCAGGTAGAGTTCAAATGTCTGTCATGCTTGCTAGCCAATGGATTTAAAGGTCAATATGCTTAGCCAATAAGTTTGAACTGTAACCTTGCTGATGTAACCTGTGCCTCTAAAAAGTATAAAAACTGCTTGTAATAACCATTCGGGGTCGCCTTCTAGTCACTCAACTCAAGGGACAGATTGAGGGTTGACCCCAACATGCCAGAAAATTAACCTCTTGCTTTTGCATTGAAAAAAAAACAAAAAACAAAAACAAACAAAAAAACAGTTCTTTTTCTTTACCCATTATTCTCATTCATTCACTGTGACAACCATGCTTTGGAATTATTCTGAAAATGCAAGCATCTGAATATGCAAGTTAGAAAACTGCCAAATTTAATTTCATATTTTCCAAGTAGGTGTAGGACTACAACTTGACTAGTACTCCAGTGTCCTAGAGAAAGCAGAGTTTGAATTCCAACTCACCCACCTTGTCAGACATGTGACGTGAATTGGTTGGCCAAGGTCTCCTTATCAATTTCTCCATCACAAGAGGAACATAAATACATTGCAGTGGCATTTAAGATGGAAATGAATCAGTGTATGTAAATCCTGTACCAGCTGGAGACTCCTGAGTAGATTCTGCTCTTCCACCAGTTAAGGAGCACGTCCGTCGCAAGCCCAACCCTTTCTGCCAACATTCAGAAACAGCACCACGGTCATTACAGGTTGTGGTGTCCCACAGCTCACACATGGGCTAGTTATTTTCACCAAACAGTACCAAAAATGACCATTGGCATGTTTACAGGTGATACCTGGTAACTGAATGAGAGATCACACCTGTATTCTTAAAGTTACATGAATATCAAAAAGACTCAATTTAAGTTTTACACTTGTATTCTTAAAGTTATATTAATATCAACTCCAGCTTCACAGAACTGATATTATTTGTTCTATCATCTTAAAGTTGGATTATTCAGACTATAAAAATAGAATGTTCCTGGAGAAAACTAAAATTCACAAGTGTTTATGATGGGACCTCAAATAGACTTTCTACATAAGTCAGCTCATGAGAATCATTTTGTCTTCCTCACATGTGCCATAATGACTAATTCTCATATGGCTATTTATCAGGGAATATCATAACCAGCTGCTTCATTCTAGAAAAGGGGGAAACTGTGGGGTTGGAGAGAGGAATCAACAGTTAAGGGTACCTGGTGCTCTTGCAGAGCGCCAGAGGATTTTGAGCACACACACACACCACATGCACATCACACACACACACACACACACACACACATACACACACACACACACACATCACACATACATCACACACACATGTACACAGCATCCTACCTTTCTCATGACTACTACTGCAGAGAATCCTGCCTAATTCCAGTACACAAAAATATATTCAGTTCCATGAGGCTGTCTCTCTAGAGAATCTTGAAGTAGATCCACTGACTCATAACAAGAGAAAGAAAATTTGAATTTAAATTTGAATTTGACTGAATAGCACTGAACCAGATTCTAATTCACTTGATTAAATATAAATTACTGTGAGAACTTGGCAATTCTCATAAATTGACACCATAGGATACTTTAGGAAACTGATTCTTCATTTTTGCACACCCTAATATGGTCTCCATTTTGTAAAATGTCAGTACCAAGGAAAAGCCATTCTGGGAATCCATCAAATCTAAAAAATTACATTTACATCTTTCTTAATATCATATATTAAATATAATTTCTCCAAAAATAATGGACATCACGTTTTCTGTAGCTCACAGAATCCATTAGCATGTGATTATCTTAAACAGTAGGATGGTTCAAATGTCTCTTAGATTAGTAATGGTATTCAAATAGCATAATTGTACTCCCTGCTTTTAGTAAAATCATCACCAATCTACAAAACAATAGCATCTACCCTCTGTCAAGATAAAATAAATCCTAGTTTTGTGTAATATTCAGACCAATGAGATTCATTATTCTGAGTGTTCACTAGATGAAAATATCTAATCAGTTCACAAAAATCCACAAAAATGAAGTATTTGCAGTCATCAAGTACATAGCCTACTCACAGGTCAATAAGGATTATATGTGGGCTCCGCACCCCCAATTTGAAGAATGATATGAGAAAAAATAGTGAAAACAATTGACCTTCTACAACTGTAAATGCTAAGATATTAGTTCAGAAGGAGTTAAATTATAAACCTCTTATGAATAGTAAAATTTCCAGAGACACCAACTTTCATATGATGCCAATTATATTTATGTTAAAGTTCATTGCATCTAACTAAATCTATGACTAGCCTTGGGCTCTGTTAAATTTATAAATTAGCTGTATTAATAGTCTGTAGAATGATTAGAAGAGACACAATTAAATCCTTATTATTAGTTTTAAGTTAAAAGTTTTATCTATTTAAGACATTGAAGTGACACTATTAATGATACTCTGCTATGCTAGCAGACAGGAGCCTAGTATAACTGCCCTCTGAGAGACTCCACCAAGCAGGATCAGGGATTGGTGCTTGCCGCTGGGATGGATCTCAAGTTGGGCCAGTTATTGGTTGGCCATTCCCTCAGTCTCTGCTGTATCTTTGTCCCTGCATTTCTTACAGACAGGACAAATTTCGAGTTGAAAGTTTTGTGGATGAGTTGGTGTCCTTTTCTCTTCAGTAGGGGGTCCTGCTTGGCTACAGGAGGTAGACACTTCAGGTTCCATATCCCCACTGTTGCAAGCCTTAGCTAAAGTAACTGCAATGACTCCTGAGAACCTCTCCCACCCCTGGTCTATGGCACATCCTAGAGATGCCCCCACCTACCACCCCTGCCAGCCACAGGTCTCTATTCACTCTCCTGGCCCTCTGGCCCTCTGGCCCTCTCCCTTCTCTCTCCCCACAGCCAATCCCGAACCTTCCACCCCATTCCCCTCTCCCACTCAGTTCCCTCCCTCTATCTGCCTTGAATGGACTGGTAGAGGAAACAATTTCCTGAACAGAACACCAATGGCTCAGGCTCTAAAATTAACAATTGATAAATGGGACCTCATAAAGCTGGAAAGCTTCTATAAGTCAAAGCACACTGTCAATAGAACAAAACAGCAGCCTACAGATTGAGAAAAGATCTTCACTAATCCTACATCCAACAAAAGGCTAATATCCAAAATATAAAAAGAACTCAAGAAATTAACCAAATAACCCAATTTTACGATGGGGGATTCTCAACAGAAGATTCTCTAATGGTCTAGAAGTACTTAAGGAAATGTTCAACATCTTAGTCATCAAGGAAATGGAAATCAAAACAACCCTGAGATTCCATTTTACTCCCATTAGAATGGCTAAGATCAAAAACTCAAGTGACAGCTCATGCTGGTGGGGATGTGGAGAAAGGGGAACCCTCCTCCATTGCTGGTGGGAGTGTAAACTTGTAAAACCACTCTAGAAATCAATCTGATGGTTTCTCAGAAAATTAGAAATAGTTTTACCTGAAGACCCAGCTATACTGCTCCTGGGCATATAACCAAAAGATGCCCCACTATACCACAAGGATATATGCTCCACTATGTTCATAGCAGCCTTAATTGTAATAGTCAGAAACTGGAAACAACCCATATGTCCCTCACCCAAAGAATGGATAAAAAAAAAAAAATGTGGTTCATTTACACAATGGAATACTATTCAGCTATTAAAAATAAGGACATTGTGAATTTTGCAGGCAAATGAAGAAGCTAGAGGTTTCATTCTCAGTGAGGTAACTTAAACCCAAAAGGACATGCATGGTATGTACTCACTGATAAATGGATATTAGCCATAAAGTACAGGATAAGCATGCAGTACTCTACAGAACCAAAGAAGCTAAACACGAAGGAAGGCCCAAGCAAAGATGCTCAAACCTCACTTAGAATGGGGAATAAAATAGTCATACCTTACTTCTTAACACATTATTAACACTGGTTGACATGTGACATGTCTTACCATTTTCTAATGGCTGACACAAACTTGCCTTATTGTATAGTAAAGAAACTCATACTATCCTTCAAGAATGGCTGATATTCTGTATGTCTTTAAGAGGCTGTACTCTCTACAACACCTGGAATTTGCCAGATAGCATATTCTAGTCCAGATATAGACTCAAATAACTTTGGTAGATTGGTATATTCTTTTGTTTTAGGATGAAATGTTCTGTAGATATCTGTTAAGTCCATTTGGTCCATAACTTCTGTTAATTTCACTGTGTCTCTGTTTAGTTTGTGTTTCCAAGATCTGTCCATTGATGAGAGTGGGGTGTTGAAGTCTCCTACCATTGTTGTGTGAGGTTCAATGTGTACTTTGAGCTTTATAACTTTGGTAGATTGGATAGTAAGTAAATCCAAATATTTGTAAACACTTTAAGACATACAGCATGAAGATTTCCAACCATGAACCAGTGTCATGGTTTCTCATGAACTTTGTAAAATTAAAGATAGACAAGGAAAGTCCTTAGTTGTCATACAAAGCTGTTTCCTGAACTAGCTCATTTCCTACCTGATGAAGTCTACATGTAAGAAGTAAACCTAATTTACAGAACTGAATTTTCTGTTAGAACTCTATATGATTTCAACAAAAAGCTACAGGAGGCCTAAAATGAAATACACAGTAAACGTAAAGACTCCTCTAGAAATTGAGAGTTCCAGGATGCTTTTCTACAAACCAGAAGTTGACTTCATTGACAGTGCATGCTACATTACTGTAAAATCGCCATCTCTCATTTCCATTATAGACAGAATACTACCACAAGTGGCATATTCAGAAAACTGAACCTACACTGACACAAGCTTGTGTGATTATTATCATTTTGCTTATGATTACTAGTATTGCTAAAGGCGCTTCTAAGGTTGGTACAGAGGCAAAACATATGCACAATGCTTCCACCTTTTTCTGTTAATGTAGGTTTTTTTACAGAGCCTTCTGTCTGCCCTGTGACTATCTCGTTGATCCTGAATTTATCACAACAAGTGAAGCCTGTGGTTAATTGTCTCAGTTCAGCCACATACTTTAATCCTTGAGCATAGACAAAGCATTTGACAATCCCATTTCTTAGCTTCCCTTTTAGGGCATGAATAAATGACCTCCACTACAATATTTATGAAAGTAATACAATAATATGATATTAAGATATAGATGATGTGTAGAGAATATGGTAAAATGTTGAACTAATAAATGTAAGGGAACATAGGTAATTATTACCCCAACTTCCCAACATTCTTGTTTAATTTAAGCAGTTTTTACAAGTATCAAAGAAATCACCTTTGATGACTGTTTCTTGAAGATGAGAGTTTCAGACTTGGTTAATGTGCTAGGGGTCAAAAAAAAAAAAAAAAAAAACCAACTCAATTCAAGCTCATCAGAGGAATGGATACAGAAAATGTGGTACATTTACACAATGGAGTACTACTCAGCTATAAAAAACAATGACTTCATGAAATTTGCAGGCAAATGGATGGAACTTGAAAATATCATCCTGAGCGAGGTAACTCAGTCACAAAAGAACGAACATGGTATGTACTCACTGATAAGCGGATATTAGCCCACAAGTTCA
>CM052709.1:95688996-95728573 GCA_028551405.1 Uromys caudimaculatus | reverse complement strand
AAGGGAATTCGTAGCCCCATGGAGGGAGCAGGAGCGTCAATGGGCCTGACCCTCCCCCGGTCGTCCTGGAGTTCAGACCACCAACCAAAGAATACACATCTATTAACCCATGGTTTGGGCTACATATGTGGCAGAGGAATCACCTTGATGGCCATCAGGGAGAAAGGAGAGGACTTTGGGCCTGAGGGTGCTAGAGGCCCCAGTAAAGGGGAATGTCAAGGTGGGAATATGGGAATGAGTGGGCGGGTAGGTGGGAGGAGGAATTCCCTCACAGAGGCGTGGAGGGGGAGGGGATAGGGGGTTTCCAAAGAGGAGACCCAGAAAAGGGGAAACATTGGAAATGTAAATAAAGTATCAAAAATAAAAAAAAATAAAAAAAAAAAAACAACTCAATTCAAGCTAATTTGACTTCCTCCCACCTGAGTTGCCCAGACCTACAAATGCAAGCCTACTGTCAGTCCTGAGGAATAACTCTTTGCATCAGTCACAGTGAGAGAATACCAATGAGTCTACACACAAGAATGCCACAGCTGGTGGCTTTATAATGGGTCATTAATCTGTGACCCAGTTGACAAGAGTAAGTGGATGTTTCTGAGGATGACTTTATTTGGAAAACAAAAACACAAAACGGGTGTGTGGACTTCAACCAAAAAAAAAAAAAAAAAAAAAAGTTTATGATGATCACATGCTTACTTCCCATGAGTCAGTCAGAATATTCCTTCTTTTCATTCATTCATTCTTTCATTCATTCATTCAAGCCTTCTTTGAAACAGAATCTTGCTTTGTAACCCAGCTTGTTTGGAGCATATAATTATCTGCCTCCTGAGTGCTGGGATTGCATGCAATATTATTCAGAGTACTGAGAGTCAATGAGTTAGGGTGATCAGCCATAGTGCATTTACATCACACACCCTGACACACAGAGACAGGGAAAAAAGAATGTAGCACCCATATGATAGAGGGAGAATGCTGTGAAATGCTGTACTCTGGAAATTATTGACCTAATGTATCACAGCAGCTGTGATTAACTCACAAAGTCTGCATAAGGTCAAGCCAGTTAAAATTTCCACTGTGGAACAGGGAGGGGGTCACAAGGTCACACCCAGAGCTGAGGAGCTATTGGCAGTCGGTGCCAGTTGGGAAAGAAGACTCTCACTTTTCTTCTGGAGTGTAGCCATTGGTAGGTTTTCCATGCCATAGAAGATAACCTTGTGCCCATGTGTTTGTGGACTGACTAACCTGATTTAGTGGATTAAGAGTAATCAACATAGAAGACATGAAACTGGGAAGGAGATGTGACAAAGAGATCATGGGGAAGATGTGGTGGAGGGGCAGATGTGATCAAGGTGCACTGTATTCACGCATGGGATTTTCAAAGAATAAGTGTTAAGATATTTAGAGCCCTCTTTTCTTTTACACCATCTACTCTTCAGCAGGATCCTTGCCTATCTCTGGGATAATTTTTAAGACATTCATTGAGACACAATGCCTCGTACAACACAAGTGTTTTATAATTTCTAGTCACATTGACCATAACTCTAGATATTCACCTATAATCATTGATTAAAAGGCAAGGCTAAATGATACCTGCATTGTTGTCTGTACTCCAGTGCCCTTCACACAACAAGCACCAGGTGGACACTGTTTGAAAAATGGTCAGTGGTAAGAGAGTTTGGTTCAGCATCTCTGTCCAGATTAAACTACTTGATCATATTTTCCATTCTGATAAAACTAATGATTGCAGATTAATTTAGTGTGGAGGCTTTAAGAGCAAAAATTATGTTTCAAATTGCACACCCATCATTATTTGTAAATCCAAGTTTAAGCCTGCTTCAGTGTGGTGACTTTCATGGCAGTCATTAGTAATGGCTGCTATTTTGTGTGTGGATATATAAGTATAGCCATTTGGCTTTATGAAATCTGAAAGCACTTTAATGAATATTGACAAGATAATAGTTTTGAGAAGCCAGAATGTCAGAGCCAAGGCACTTCATCTGGTCTATATTATGAAACATTAGGATATCTATCTATACATACATACATACATACATACATACATACATACATGTACCTATTATTTTTTATATCTGTGTCACTGACCCCTCTCCTTTCCCCCCTCACAGAGTCCCTCCTCCCACCCCTCTCCTTCTCCTCTGAGAGGGTGGAGTCTCCCCTGAGTATTTCTCCACCATGATATATCAAGTCTCTGCAGGGTTAGGTACATCCTCTCCCACTGAGGCCAGACAAGGCAGCCCTGTTGGGGAACAGAATCCATAGAGAGGCAACATCTTTAAGAATGTTCCCTGCTCCAGTTGTTGGGGGACCCACATGAACCGAGCTGCACATCTACTTCATATGTGCCAGGGGCTCTGGTCCAGCCTGCATATGCCCTTTGGTTGTTGGTTCCCAAGAGTCCAGGTTAGTTGACTCTGTTGATCTTACTGTGGAGTCCTTATTTTCTTCAGGGCCTTCAATCATTCCCCCAACTCTTTCATAAGAGTTCCTGAACTCCAAGGATTTTTTTTATCCTTTTTTTACACTCCAGATTTTATCCCCTTCCCAATCTACCCTCTGACTATTTCACATCCCATACCTCCTCCCACCCCCCCTCTTCACAAGGATGCCCCCCTCCACCCTACCAGACCATCCCACTCCTGGGACCTCCATTCTCTTGAAGGTTAGGTGCATCTTCTCTGACTGAACCCAAACCCAACAGTCCTCTGTTGTATATGTGTTGGGGGCCTCATATCAGCTGGTGTATGCTGCCTGGTTGGTGGTCCAGTGTCTGAGAGATCTCAGGGGTCCAGGTTAATTGAGACTGCTGGTCCTCCTACAAGGTCACCTTCTTCCTCCTCAGCTTCTTCCAGCTTTTCCCTAATTCAACCACAGGGGTCACCAGCTTCTGTCCATTGGTTGGGTGTAAATATCTGCATCTGACTCTTTCATGTGCTTTTTGGGTCTTTTGGAGGCAGTCATGATAGACCCCTTTTTGTGAGCACTCCATAGCCTCAGTAGTAGTGTCAGGACTTGGGGTCTCCCTCCAAGCTGGATCCCACCTTGGGCCTGTCACTGGAGGCTGTTCTCCATGTCCATCCCTGCAGTTCTTTCAGACAGGAACAATTATGGGTCAGAGTTTTTGACTGTGGGGCACATATTTGTCACCTTGCACAAAGCTCAAGTCCAAGTGGATCAAGGACCTCAACATAAAACTAGATATACTGAATCTAATAGAAGAGAAAGTGGGAAAGAGCCTTGGACTCATTGGCACAGAGGGAGATTTCCTAAACAGAACTCCAATGGCTCAGGCTCTAAGATCAAGAATTGATAAATAGGTCCTCATGAAACCAGAAAGCTTCTGTAAGGCAAAGGACATAGTCAATGGGACAAATCAGCAACCTACAGATTGGGAAAAAAAATCTTCACTAACCCCACATTCGATAGAGGGTTAATATCCAAAATATATAAAGAACTCAAGATGCTAATCACCAAAAAACAAACAACCCAATCAAAAAGTGGGGTATAGAACTAAATAGAGAATTCACAACAGAGGACTCTCAAATGGCCGAGAAGCACCTAAAGAAATGTTCAACATCCTTAGTCATCAGGGAAGTGCAAATCAAAACAACCCTGAGATTCCACCTTGCCAATCAGAATGGATGTGGAGAAAGAGGATTTCATTCTTTTTTGCAAGAACATGAATACTGCTTTACAGCATTTCAAATTCTTAGTTCAAGATGCTCTTCCAAGGGAGGCATTGGGTTCAGCATCTGTAGCTGACATTGCGTTTGCCTCAGGGGCCATGACATTGTGATCTGTATAATGACTAAGTACTATAGCTCATAAGAAGGACCGGACAATAACATTTCATAAAAACAACAACAACAAAAAAAAAAAAAAAAAAAAAAAAAACAAGATGATGAAATGGTGAGAATATTCTAGGGGTAAATTAATGAATGCCCAAAAAGAACACTGCTGATTAGAACAGTAGTGGCCACACACCACTTACTGTAAAGGGCAGCAATGAGAAGTCAGTGCACATCTTGTGCTTGTCTCTGCTTGCCAAAATGCAAATGCTTGAATGCTTAAAGGTTTACTTGTTCATTAGGCAAGAGCAGTTTAACTTTGTCTTAAAATTTTATAATAGTAAGGCTTTAGTCACCCACACTGTTTAGTATGCATCAGTAATATAATTTAGTTATTTATCTAATGATCGATCCTACACAGAGAAGAGAATTCTTAGACTAAACCAACGGTGCTGTAGGGGGAGATGAATCTAGGAATTGTCTCTGATGTTTCAGGATAATTCTGAGTGCCTTTGTCAATCCCAAAGTAGAGGATATATTTGTAAAATGTCTGAAAATAAATTTGTGTGTGCGTGCACACACACACACACACACACACACACACACACTCACAGTAATTCTGCTAGATAAAAACATCTTCTTTTTAATTACAAGTAATTGTAGATCACTTTCCTCCCATTATCTCTTCTGATAAGACTTTTAAATGTGTATGAGCTGTTAGTTGCTATGGTGATGGGAAAAAATGGGATACAATGTTTTAATAAACTGAGGAGAAAAACAGGGTAAAATGTTTAAAATGTTTCAATAAATTGCTAGTGCATAACCCCTTATCAGTACCATTTTATTGGCTCCTCAAAACTTCCCTTGGTCTATATGGTTTTTCCATCTTTCTTCACTGTTGTGTTTCAAACATAGGCAATTGTAAAAAATAAATAAATAAATAAATAAAAAGTGATACTGCCTTAATAGAAAGAAAAAACTCACTAAGAAACTATTCATTTTAAGTGGGAAATGGCTAATGTCATTTAAGATACAGGGAGTTTAAAATATACACAATATATTTACCTAGCGGGAGCTATGAATAGTACACATGCGACACGGTGGGGTTAATCATCTGAGTTTAGTGATCTCCCCTAGAGAACCCAGAAATAAGCCCACATAGATAGAATAAATTGATTTTCAGCAAGGCTTCTAAAACTATATACAAGAGAAAGGATAGCAATTCTTTAACAAATGGTGCTGGGAAGAAAATGAAATCTGACCTTATCTTACAGAATATCCAAAAATCAATACAAACAGATAGAGTAAGTATACATAAGGCCTGGAATTATAAAACTCCTAGAAGAAAGCAGAAGGGGGAAACAAGTTACAGCCATTGGTCTCAGCAATGACTTCTTGAGAACAAGACCCCAAAACACAGGCACGAAAAACAAGAGTAGACGAGACAGCAAATGAAAAACCTTGTGCACAGGAAATAAACAGGGAAACAGTGACCACACAGCAGCAGAGAAAGATCTCCAAATCATATGCAAGCATGCTAAGGATGTAAGATCCAAAGTATGTAAGGAACTCCTACAGAATAATGGCAAATTATCTATAGAATTTGACTTGTCTTAAGGCCAAAGAACTTGGATAGATGGTCCTCTGAAAATGACATACAAATGGATAACAAGTAGACAAGAAGATACCCAATGTTGCTAATCGCTACTAAAATATGATGCTCGTAAATTTTTAAAGCATTCCAGGCATGGAGAAGTGTCAATGAAGTCAGAGCAAATGTCTCCTTTTCACTACTGACTTTTGCTAATTTTCTTTTGCTATGTACCTCCCATCCTCAAGGCAGAACACTGATTCTTTCTTGTGCTTTTGAATCCTGGGAATCTCTCTTTTAAAAATGGTTTGTTTAATTATCTTAGGCCTATAGAGCATGGTACTTTTGCTATATATAAGTTAAAAAAATCAAGGGGATGATACCTTAGCTAGAGACCATGGGAACTGACCAAACTTCTGTCCCTCAGAAATTCTTGTGGTATTATTCATTACATTTGCTATACCTTTATGACATTTGGTTTATATTATGATAGTGATAAGAAGAATTAATCAAAACAAAGGAAATTAAAAGAAACATAATTAGACATATCCAAAATAATTCTATTACCAAACTCTTTCAAGGAAAGCTAATTATACTAGGATAGAAAATACCACAAAGTAGATGGTTTTACTCTAGAGCAATATCCATCTTAATGGCTAACTAGCCATGTTAAATGACCTATTAAGAAAAGTAAGGCTCAGTCTTACCTGCCTGTGAACCTTGTGATCTATAATCACAACCTTTCTAGCAGTACATGACCACTACTGATAGAACTGTCATGGGTTCACTAATGGATTTTTTTATTGTATTTAAGGTCCTTCTGCTAGATGACAACCAAATCTGACACCATTATCAGGACCAAGAATTTGTGACTAGATGGGGTCATAAGCCTCAGAAGAGAAACTACAACTATTATTCTGCAAAATGGGCATACTATTAAAATGACTCCTAGTGACTTGCTGCTATACCATAGATCAATGTATCTCTCAATTCTCATCAGATAAGTTTCTTTTTTGCAGTATATAGAAATTAATGTGAAGACCCATAACTGGTTAAAGTACAGAGAATAAGGAGACTGCAGAAATTTCAGCCCTAAATGGGATATTTATATTACACCCCTTCCCAAATGAAGACTTGGGCATCATTTTGGACAAAGGGCTAGAAAGGTTATAAGAGCAAGAGGCAATGGATGACTACAGGGGAAAAGAGTTTTCAGAACGTAACAGAGCAGGTGCACAAATGAACTCAACAGTTGCAGCTGAATGCACAAGATCTGCACAGGCACAAGCCAGACCCAATCTCTAAGCTCTACAAACCATGCTTGGGAGCTGTGGCAATTGATAGCTACTGAGAGATATTGAGTCAGTTATCTTTAAGGGTGTGGCCCCTGGCAGGTCAACCACACTCCGGTGAACGTGCACACAATCAAAAGTATGTGGGAAGCACAAACTGGACTTGATGGATTTAAAACACAAACAGAGGATACAAAGTTGGGTGTGTAGGAAAGGAGAAAGGAGATGGGGTGAATGTGATCAAAGAAGAGCACATGAAGTTCTTGAAGAATTAAAAATCATTATTAACTAATGTTTTAAATTATCTAATCATATAATTAACATTTAATTAACATTTAATTAACCATATAATTAACATTTAATTATATGATTAAATTGTGTAATTAATTATCTAATTAAAATATCTAATTAATAGGTTTTTTTAAATGGGAAGTTTTAGGCAGAAGCTGAAATAATGACAGACAATGGTTCTTACTGGAGACATCCATGGTAATAAGATCGAGATGTGATTATAACCATGAAGTGCAGTCACAGTGCATCCCACTGTGGTTGAGAAAGTCAAGCACGGATTACTGATTCACATAGCGAAGCTAAGAAAGAACATATAGAAGAAAGGAAGTACAATAGGAGCCGGGAAGGGGGTGCACGTGCAGAAAAGGAAGATGAGCGGCATTAGTGGTTCCATTCACAGCCTTTCAACTCTGCCAGGCAGGAAAGGCACCAAGGTATTATCTACAATTTTACACCCAAAAAGGTAAAGCAGAGACCTTAAATAGTTTTACTAAGTATCTGTCTTATTACAGGGTTCACACTGACAAGCACTTTTGATTGCAAAGCTCTGGTTTTATTTGGAATAGTTTTATCCCAAACAAGAACACGGGAAAGGGAAGGGAAGCCAAGATTGCTTTCTGGAAACACAAGAAAAACAAAACTATTCTAACAAAACTATGGGGATTCGGGAGTTTGTCTTCTAATTGAAAGTCATCTCCATTCACGCTTTTCTAATGAGGTGCAATAGAGCCATGCCTGAAATAACTTTGGTAATGAGACAACTTTCATTAATCTACTTATGAAAGAGTCTGTTCATTAATTAGGCTGGACAGCACAAAAGCAAAAACAGTGGCACTCCTGTCTCAGAGTGTCAGCCAGGGTCTAATTAGAAAATGAGGGGTGGAAGGGATGCAGATATTTCCGCTTACATTGACGCTGGCCTAAAACACTGAGATATGCTTCTAAATCATTTCATGGGAAGACGGTTTTCCAGGGCACAGGGTAGGTGGCAGACTATGCATCAAGGTCACTGTCAGCTTTCAAACAGTGGGAAATAAAGAAGCCTGGTTCACTTGTCTCTGTTTTTCTGACTCTGTCTCTGTCTCTCTGTCTCTGTTCTTTCTGTCTCTGTCTCTCTCTGTTTCTGTCTCTCTGTCTCTGTCTCTTTCTGTCTCTGTCTCTCTGTCTCTGTCTCTGTCTCTGTCTCTGTCTCTCTCTCTCTCTCTCTCTCTCTCTCTCTCTCTCTCACCCCCTCTCTCTCTCTTGGGGTTATAGTACGGTTGCTTATACTGACATGCTTAACTTGCCCATGATTTATTCCTTCCAACAGAGTTGGTAAAATAATCTCAGTATCCCTTGCCCATTAAGAAAGAAAACCTTGTCGGTGACAGTTAACTCTTTCAAACTTTCAGAGAGAAAAGATTTCCTCCTCAGAGGCAAAGAGTAGCTGTGGGGTGACTAACAGGACCCATATCTACTATTAAAACTTAGGGGAAACATACTTCAGACAAACAATTCTCTGAGTGTTTACTTTCATTTCTCTCCCTGTAAAATGGTCTCCTCAGTATGTCTTTGCTTTTCTGCTCTGTTTTGGTAATATACTGATTGACTCACACCCCCTTCTCAATACTCTTTGCTACAGTACTTCAATCAGTCCAGATCTCAGGTCTTTACTGGAACTCTCATGATGATAAATCAGTGTTCTAACTTAGATTCCATTAAAGAGTCCATAACTGACTTAGGTGGACTCTTCAGAAGGAGAGGAGTCATGCCACAAAATTTTGCTGCTTCCAAAGAAATATGGTACCTGAAGTAGCTAACTTAGATCAAGATGAATGTTCACTGGGTGTCTAAACTAATTAAATTCAAGTTTATGTTCTTTGTTCTCATAAAACAGAAATTCAGCTACCCAGAGGACATAATATCTACTGGTAATTGTTTTGTTTTCTTTCCTTCTTTCCTTTTCTTTCGGGTTTTAAGACAGGGTCTTCTCAAAACACTCCATATTCAAAGCTCTACTTGAACTTCTCACCTTCCTAGCTCTATCCCCCACATGCTGAGACTTCCGGCTTGCACCTCCATGTCTAATCTATTCTGTGTTGATGATTAATCTTAGGGCCTTGTGCAACCCAGGCAAGAACACTAGCAGACCTCTAGTTATCATTATCTACCACAGCACTGGGTTCAGCTGATCTTCTGAAAAGCTGGAAGCCACCTGTTGTGGGCAGTGGAGGAGAAGAAACAGACTTCTTTCTTCCCTACCCTGTGACTGTGAAGACACCATAATAAAGGTTGAGAGATGGTTCAGAAAAAAGGTTAGGGTAAGTAAAAGTGGGCATGCTGGCGGTGGAGCTCGCAGACCAGTGGTAGGGTTCTTACAGACAAAGACGCAGAGGCCATGTGAAGCAAAATTTCTAGCAGCAGGATTTTAAATAAAAATAATTAAAATGGATGCTTGGGTGCAATGATGCATGCCTTTGATTCCAGCTCTGGAGAGGCAGAGGCAGAGGCAGGTGGATCTCTGTAAGCTTGATGCCAGTTTAGTCAACATGTCACCTTCTAGGCAAATCAGCGCTACACAGCCAAAACACAGCAACAAACTAAAAACAAGTCCAAGTTAAAGGTAAATTCTTACATATTATTTTGAGTTTTTAAAAGTCATGATTGATAATTTACCATTCCTATCTTTAAATTCACAAAAATCCAGCTTGATTATTACTATTTATTGATATGTATTACTGTGCTTGTCATATATTTATACCTGGAGTCTGAGGAAGGGGTATGTAACATCTATCTACTACTAAGTTCAAATAATACTTACTGGAGTTATAACACTAGAAGATAGTGTGTTTATTGTAACCCCTACTGCATTACCAAGGGGGGATTGAAATGATTAAGTAAACAATCACTCATTAAATGAAGGCAATTAGCGAGAACTACAGGAACAAAATAAAATATAAAATAACACACTAAACAAATATCAGACAAAAATTATAATCTCATTAGTAATTACTTGAATTATTATGGATTAAATAATATAATCAAAATGAAATTAGGTGAATTTTTCAAAAATGTGGCCTGCAAAAGACATACTTTAAATTCAAAGGCAATCAAATTTATAAACAAATAGTGCATAAATAAGATTTTTAAAACTATACACCATAAAATGGTAGCAGTAGCTACATACAAACATTCAAAGCAAAATGTATCTACTTAGAAAGAGATTTTTATAATGATAAAACTTAATCCATTAAATATAAAAATTACTGAGAAATATACTCATTTCACTGTATGCATGAAAAAATTTGTAAAGCAGTCTTACAGAATCAAAGAGAGAAAATAAGCAATTCAAAAGGAGGAGATGGAGGAGGGTCCTGGAAATGTTTTAGGGTAAAAAGTTACTCCCTTAGCCAAGTAACAATACAATTAAAGAAATTCTGTCTGATTTAGCTGTCTTAGACGTCTGGGCTCCATTATTGAAACCTAGAAACTTCTACTGGAGTGCCTGCACAGTAAGCTATGGAGGTAGAGGCAAAGGCAGCAAAGCAGGAGGGGTGGGCGAGACTGATTGGTCAGAAAGGACATGAGAAATTGGAACTAGTATGTATTGTTCATTGAAAATGTAAAATATAGAACCAGCTATTTAAAGAAGAACTACTTGGTGATCCAGTGGTGGTTCTCTTTAATATTCAAAAGAATTGAAATCAAGGATTTGGAGAGATATCTGTCTTAGTGTGTTTGTTTACAGTACCCAATAAGTAGACACAGAAACCCATACATGGGTGATTCACGTAAAGAAAGTAGATAAAGAGAGGGATGGCGTTGCCATAATTTTGAGGTCAGTTCCAGGCTAGCCAGTATTACACAGCAACACCCTATCTCAAAAGGATGAAAAACAAATAAAAAATAGACATGTGGTACAATATTTTTCAACCACATACAGGAGAGAAATCCCATCATGAGCAACATAACCAAAGCGCACACCTGCGAAGACTCAAGTAGAGAAATTTCAGACAGGAAGTAAGCAGTAAGTCCAGGGAGAAAAAGGTCTCACTGCCTGGCATTGCATGTTTTATTCAGGTTAGTGGTGGCTTAGGAAGAAATGTGAGATTTGTAGCCCATTCCACAGGAGAAAATAAGTGCCTGCTACTATAAACCCAGTCAAAAGTCTCAGCCAGAGGCCTATGGAGCAACTGATGACGTAGACCAAACTTCATTCTAAATTTATATTTATACTTATACACAAATGGTACTCATACTTAACCAGAGAATCTTCTATTTGCAGTGAACATCAGTGATTGCAGAGACTCGTGGCTTCTCAAGATGCTTAGAATAAGAAAGACATAGTTGAATGCTTACCCCTAAACAGAACACTTTTGCTGCCCCTCTAAGGCTCTATGGCTCAGGGAGTAAGGAATATGGATAATGGAATTAACCAGTCTTTAAGAAGCAGAACTGTGGAGTGCTATCCTTGGAGCACTACAGACATGCTCACACTGCAGCTGCAGTCACCTACACTGGGCCTGCAGAAGACCAAGCCTACTCGCAGCCAATCATGAATCAGGGAAGAGACTCAAGTACTCTAATCCTTCATGATGAACTTTTTTCTAATGGATTCTGGGGGCAGGCACAGTCATGGCTATGCAGTCAACTGTGATTCTCCGAGGCTCTGATAAATAGTTCTAAACCTGTGGATCAAATGGAGGGAGCTAGAGGAAAGAAGTGGAGGTAGATAATACATTTCATTGTATACATGAATAACCTCAAGAAGAAAAAGAATGAATATGACATAGAAACCTCTTGTTTGAAATCATCAACACATCCTTTTTAAAGGAGCTATTAGTAAGAGCTGTATGTCCGTATTTACCAGAAGCCACCCATGAAACTGAAACCCGGGTTACCCAAACACATAATCAGACAGACCATTGAGAAGACCCATCACCATTGACAACTGTTTTCATCAGTCTCTCTTCTCCCTCCTCCCCCTCTCCCCTGTTGCCTCTCCTATTACCGGCAATGTTAAAGCAGTAAATTATTTGAGTTAAATAAATTATTTCTTTAGCAACTAGAAAAAAAGAAATGCTTCCAGTGGAAAAAAATTCCGTGCTTGACATTTCTCAAAGAAACTCTATGTGAGGATTGTTTTTGAGTGTGATTATTATGAAAATTTCTTTGGATGTGAAAAGGCAGCAAATCCCAGAAACATTCAAATGTTGACCACTAGAAACCAGTGCAAATGTTCTGAAAGTTAAAATATTCAAATACTTTGTAATTTTCTTTGAAAAACAAATTTACATGACTTATTAAATATAGACATACATTTAACAATGTAAGCATCAACATTTATGTATATGATTCAAGATCTCCAGATCTCGCTTCCTTAGAAAACCTTGAAGAAAATTACATGTGGTGTTGTATAATGCTAGTCCTGGGGAGATGTGAACATCTACTCACCCCATGTAGGAAAGCAACAGTGTTCCAATGTAATAATACTACCAAAGTCCAATTTGGTGAAGTAATGAGTTTGAAGAGGTCGTGGACAGTATCATGAATGACTTAAAAGCAGCTACATACCCCATGACCCTGCCCAGGACAGTTAAAAACCCATAAAAGTGGAACCCTGGAGATCGCTCCCCAACTTGTAGGCCGCTCAACAGTAAGAGTGTCTCCTCACCTGAACATTCCTTACTGCTGTATCCTCAGGGAAGGAATCTGGAAAGTTTCAAGGATTTCCTCAGACTTCTGAGTTGTTTTACTTGCTGAGCCTTAAGCCTACCTTTAGAACTCCTAAGTCTTAAGGAGCTTCCATCGAGGTATATAATCTTTCAGTTCAGAGGAAATTGCAACACAGCATCTAGTAAATAGATAAATGCTTGAAGACCAATGTCTTAGGGTTCCTATTGCAGCAACAAACCACCAAGTTGTGAGAGATTATTGGGTTTACATTTCCACAGCATTGTTCATCACTGAATGAAGTCAAGACAGTACCACAAACATGGCAGGATCCTGGAGGCAGAAGCTGATACAGAGGCCATAGAGGGGTGCTGCTTAATGCCTTGCTACCCATGGCTCACTCAACCTGCTTTCCCAGGACCACCAGTCCAAGGATGGTACCATCCAAAATGGGCTGGGCCCTCCACCATCAATGACTAATTAATATAATGCCCTACAGGCTAGCCTCCAGCTTGATCTTAAGAAGACATTTTCTTAATTGTGGTTCTCTCCTGTGATATGACTTTAGCCTGTGTCAGGTTGAAATAAATCTAGCCAGCACAACTGAGTTTCCCTGTGCTCAGCTCTTTTCCAAAATAACATTTGAATGCATAGATGCTCTGAGACTTATAATGCTGTTAAATTCTGCTAAATCTATTGTAAGTTGAAAATATCATAAGATGAAAATGTGTTTAATATAGCTAGCCTGCTAAACATCACAGCCTGTTGTTATGTACTTTAAGCATGCTCAGAGGAATTAAATTAGGTTACAGTTAGGCAAAATCATCCATAGAAGTCTGTTTTACACACACACACACACACACACACACACACACACACACACACACACACACACCAAAAAAAGACCAAATATGCTTCTTGGGAAATAAAAGAAAATGAGTTCAAACAGTCTAAACTGAATTTTTGTGTCATACTTTTTACTCTTTGAGTTGAAATTGTGTATTGTCATCAGAGATATATTAAATTATTTACATGACTCATTTGTCAGTACATTTGTTGACCTAAAATAAAGTTTTCATCTGCGAGAACATTTAATGCAAACAGTGTCAGGAGCAGAGTGACCAAGGACTTGGGAGAGCAGTGCTCTGGATGCCCATTTCTGGGGAGAACAGCTCCCTGGCAGCTGCTGCTCCTGACCTTGACATTCACCATTCATTCATGTGTAGAAGTCCCAAAGGTGTTCCACTCTTCAATGTTCTTTGTAGCCAAAGCCAACCATAGCTTTCATTATTCATAAAGTTATTAGTTATGCCACAGATATATCTTGGAAGAATGGATTTCTAAACTGTAAGTCCTGAATCCTACAAACTTCGTGTGTTTATATGATTTAGGAGGAATGTATCAGGTCTGTTACATAGATATTTCCTTCTAGCGGAAGTGACAAAGGAATAAGGGACACCTTCCCATGTCATTACGGTTTTCTAAACAAGAAACTCATGGTGGTTAATGTCAGTTGTCAATTTGACTACATCTAGAATCAACTACAGCTGGAGCATCTGGGCCACCTGGGCAGGGTTTTCTTGATAGTATTATTCAAGGTGAAGAGTCATACCTTTGCGCCAGATCATTTAACATGGAGAGACCCACCTCAAGTCTGGGGGACAATTTCTAGTCATAGTCTAGGTGAAAGAACACAGATGAGGGAAACCTCTCCTTTTTACCTGCTCTCCCTCACTGGCAAATTCATCCAACCTGATGCTGAGGCACCCCTTCACTGGGTCAGAACCTCTTTCTTTGGGATTCCAACATAGTCTGAAGACCAGCTGAGAAATCCAGCCTCCAGGACTAAAACCTTGTGAATTCTTGTTCTTTCTGTTAGGAGACAGATTTTGGTGGGCTTGCTAGCTTACAGTCTGTACGTCACTTTAATGTATATATGCAGTCCGACAGTTTTGTGCCTCTAGAGAACCCTGACTAATTCATAACATATATGAGATAAGTTAATATAGAGTAAAATAGGAGAGTGAAGATAACTATCCCTGTCTATAAATAGTTCATAATTACTAGTTTAGTAAATAGCCATAAGATTTGTAGAGCACACAAATTTATATACTCACATCAGAAATAACCCAAAGAACAGATTTGTTTTACTTGGTTTCAGACAACTGGATAGGGGTAAATGATGATGGATGTGTGCAAGTCACCAGTCTCCTGAAGCTCAGACACAAAGTAGACACAGTGTTTCCTCATAAACAACTTCAAGTGATTCTCTCCACCCCTACTCTCAGACAAACTGTCTCTAGATAACTTCTAAATTGCTATTCCAGAGCTTTGAGTGTCATCTTACTGACCCCAGAATATAATTTGTCATGCCCTAACACCATGTTAACTGTGAAGAGCTTACAAAGTACCAATTACACAAGGGAACAGGGAAGAGTCAAGTCTTGTCTCTGATTAACAAATTTTGAAATTCCATCAGAATATTCAAGGACCAAACAGAGCTGGAGCTTCAATATGACCAATGAAGAGTTCAAAAATATTTTCTAAATTGGGATCTCTTTTCAGCTTGATGATGTCATACATTGTTCCCCAAAATTCTTCTCTGTTATTCTTTTTTCATAGTTTGTTTTCCACCTAAAATGTAGGAAATTATCTCTTGGCATTTCTCCATACGTCATATAATCCTTTTGGAAAATTATTAACTATTATTGTCTGTGGCCTCCATTGCAGCTTCTTGGTTTAAAAGGAGAAAGAGAACTTGAATTTTACCAAGGAAGAATGTCTGGGAGGAGATATCAAATTTCTAAAAATAATTAAAACAGTGATGTGTAACATTTGTGGAGTGTTCTTTTGTGACAGGCACTATACTCTGTACCCTGTCCCAACAGAGATAGGTATGTCCAGGAAGAGAGAAATGGGAAAGCCCGAAGGAGATTCATCACAACAAAAGCAACGCATCTCAAAGGCTTAGCAGCTTTGCCTCTTATGTCATGCCTGAGAGCACAGGTGACTTCCTATTCCTGGAGTGCTGTGTGTTCTATAAGAAACTGCATCATAGAAATAAGGATAACATATATGCAATCTTACATAGTCATAATATATATTTGAGAAGACTGAAAGGAACTGAACCCTGGTTTACCTAGGGGGAAATATGGTGTTATTCTGAGATAGTTGGGAGACTAGGTTTGTGTCATTCAACATTTGATCATACAAAGTTTTCAGAAAGTCAGGAGAATGTTATTATTCAGAATATATAAAAACCCAATGAGATATTTCACTGGGATTGCTTCGGCAACGCTCATTCTAGGAAAGGGAAGGGATTAGGCACTGAGTAAGGCAGAAACAGGTCAGCATGAGATCTCTAAGGAAGAAAGGAATGAATAGGAAGATGACTGTAACATCTGTCCATGCTGAGCACACTGTAGGGTTAGTGTCTATTTGTTGAAAGGGGGTTATTTTTTTTTTATATATATAAGTGACTGAAAACCTCAACAGTGGCCTGGTAAGCAAGTGGTTTCACTGGATTCAGGTCCAGAATGAAACACAACTTACAGAGCAGGAGAAGAGATGCAAATCAACTGGAGGGGTTCTGTGGGTTAAGGAAGTGAAGACAAGAGAATAACCCTGATGAGGAGGAGTAAAAAGTAGGTTGTAAATGTGGCAGGGTATAAAGATGCCATGGGAGCGGGAGATGGAGAAACAGAGAGACATGGTCTGCAAGAAATGGAGTTTAATATTTAAGCAATGGACAAGGACATGGCTTCAAAAGATCAAATTCTATGAACGCCGCATTCAGTGGATTTAGGAGGTAGAAGGGACGTTGACTCTAATTGCTAATTAAGTGTGGTTGGGCCCATGAGTTGCCTAGACTGATAGAAAACTCATGACTCTAAACAGGTATGCTTCATGTTGACCTGAAATACATTCGTCTGCACCTGGGAAGACTCATGCAGCACAGCTGAATAAAGGCTACTAGGAAGGCTTTTCAATGAGATGGCAGGTCCCTTTGAATAGACATTCAACCACAAAGAATATAATAGACTGAAGTGTTTCAACCTAAGGCAATGGTAGATCTAGATGCCTAGCTTCTCTTCCTTAGTCTTGACTTCAGTTGCTCAGAATCTGAGATCTGAAACATCTTGTTTCCATTGGATCCAGGAAGCTATTCTTCAATATGCTGTTAACCATGCCAACCCCCCTACCCCTTCCTTTATCTATAGCCTACTAATGTAAATAAGTGGGCACTTGGATTATGGATTTCCCCGTGTTATGATTATTTACATTTGTTTTCTCTCGTGTGAGAGAGAAACGATGCAGAGTGAAGTCAAATTGTATAAGGAGTATATTATAAATGCAATTCAAAAGATTAGAATTTGAGTTAATATTCCTCTTTGAAATGCCATATCCCAGAAGTTCCTGGAGAACTTGGGTGACTAAGTTGTTCAAATGTCCCTGGGGCGAAACTTTATACGATACAATTCAAAAGAAACTGCCGTGTATGCTTCAGGGACCTGCTGTGAAGTTGGCAGGCCAAAATAATTAGTAATCGCCACTTCCAGAAAGTATATAAATCAAAGAAATCACAAGGAGCTTAGAGGTTCAGAGCTTCTGTTCCAGTCTGAGGGAATATAAAATATCTGCTGAGAACAGTGTTTAAATGCCAGCTGGGCACAGCACTGTTAGTCATTCCAATTCACAAATAACGCCCTCCATAAGCATAACCATAACCCTGGACTCATAAGCAAATACACTCCTACGCCTCATAATGTTTTAGTCAATGTAGTAGCGCCTATGTGACAGCAGGCCCGTAGATTAGAGTGAACCTGATTAATTCCTGCCATCTTGTACACATCCTAACATGGTGTGATGTATTTTGTGTTCATGATGAAGCATGGTGATGCATAGCTGGGTGTATAAAAGATGACACATGCAATTATGTATAATAACAATACTTGAAAACCACAATAAATGGCTATGTTACCATACTCCACTTTTCATCACGGTTTTAGAGTATACGCCCACTTATAACAATTAAATACAAAACAGCAATAGATAGATACTTTAAGGTTATTAAGGAAGAAGACCTGGCCTGGTCATCATAAATAGTAACTTCAAATGTGTTGTCCCTGAAGACCTTCCAGAGGGATGGATGAGGTGAGGTAAACACTGAAGTTGGTGGCCTTGACCTGGCCCAGTGCGGGCAGAAGCTAATATAAAATTTTTCAATCATAGCTTTTAGGTAAAGAGTTCAAAAAGTATTTTAAAAACACTTAATCATGTAAATGAGCTGAACAGTGTAGTCAAGATTAAATGATCTAGGTTTGTGTAGAAACATTCTATGTCTTTTGCACAATAATAAAATGATCTGACATTGTTAAATGACCCTTCGTTAGTCATTGGTTAGACAACTATCTTGTTCTATCCTCATCTCTCAACCCTTAAACAATAACTTAATAATAAGATAAATGAAGCAAACTATTTTGGTCACTTAACATGATATAAATTGTCCTTTACTTTACAACATCATCTGTTCTAGCTTCATTCTGTAACTGGTTCTCAAGCACAACCTGGGGATGAAAAGGTTTATTTCATTTTAGACTACTAGGTCATGGAATTTCACTGTCATGAGTAAAACTCAAGCAGGAACCTGAAGGGAAGAACCATGAAGATAGAACACGTGCTCCACTGTGTTCTTAGTGGCCTTGTTTGTGATAGTTGGAAATTGGAACCCACATGTCCCACAATAGAAAAATGGATGCAGAAAATGTGGTTCATTTACACAATTGAATACTATTCAGCTATTAAGAATGAAGACATCATGAGTTTTGCAGGCAAATGGATAGAATTAGAAAATATCACCTGAGTGAGATGACCCAGATGCAAAACGACATGCATGATATGTACTCACTGATGAGTGGATATTAGCCAGAAAGTTCAGAATACCCATGATACAACTCACAGACCATATGAAGCTTAACAAGAAGGAAGGCCCAAGTGTGGCTACTTCAATCCCAATTAGAATGGGAACAAAATAATCATGGAAGGCAGAGAGTGTGAGGAACCTGGGTGGGAGAGGGGAGGGGGTGAAGGGGGCAGTATTGGGAATGGGGGGAGACAGGAGGGAGGGCAGGAGAATTAATAGGAAAATGCAGCAGTATGTGTAAGGAGAGGGGTGGGGGGTAGGGACCTCTAGTAACTTCCAAACACCAGGAATGTGAGAGGCTTCCAGGACCCAATAGGGATGACCTTAGACAAAATGCCCAACAGTGGGGAGATGGAACCTGGAGAGACCATCTCCAGTAGATAGACATGGCCCCCAGTTGAGGCATGAGGCCATCCACCCATCTTCAAAATTCTCAACTCAGATTTGTTCCTGTCTAAAGGAAATGCAGGAACCAAAATTGAGCAGAGACTGAAGGAAAGGCTGTCCAGAGACTAGCCCAACTTGGGATCCATCCCATGTGCAGGTACCAAACCCTGATACTACTACTGATACCATATTGTGTTTGTAGTAGGTACCTGGCATGGCTGTCCTCTGAGGGCCTCTACCAGTGCTGACTGAGACAGATACAGACACTTAAGCCAGCATTGGACTGAGGTGCGGGACCCCTGTGGAAGAGTCAGGTCATTGCAATCCTGTAGGAAAAGCAACAGTATCAACTCACCTGGACTCCTCAGAACTCCCAGAGGCTAGGCCACTAACAGAAGAGCATGCATGGGCTGGTCTGTGGCCCCTGACACATATGTGGCAGAGGACTGCTTGATCCTGTGGAGGCTTGATGCCCCAGAGAAGAGGGATTCTAGCTAATGGGATGAGGTGAGAGTGGATGGGGGAGCACCCTCTCAGAGGCAGGGGACATGAGGTGAAGAACTCATGAAGGGGATATTGGGAAGGGGGCAACATTTGAAATATAAATAAATAAATAAATTTTTAAAAAGAAGAAATTGTGCTTTCCTGGTCCATTTCTGACTTGCTCAGGTAACCTTCTTACAGAGCCCAAATCCGCTGTGTAGAGATGGTGCAGCCCACAGTGTGCTAAGCCCTCCAACATCAAACACAGTAGTCTCTTTCACACATGGTCTGGGCAGGTTCCTCAGTTAAGGCTGTCTCGTCCCAATGAGTCTAGCCTTTATCAAGTTGACAATAAAGCCTTACAGAGTAGCCAAATAAAATACTCTCAGTGCTTCACACACAACCTCTGAAGACTGACTTTCTAGAGTCAAATCTATACTAATTTGCCCACCTGTTCTTTGTTTCTCATCCTCAGACATCCTTCTCTCCTGACAACAAGGAAACAGCACAAAAATCAGGTTCCTGCTTCAGTGAGCAAGGGATCAAACTGGGAGAAGACAAGTGTGAACTGGGTAGATAGTGAGGGAACAGGAGTTCAAGCAAGGAGGAGAAGACAGGCATGAACTAGGTAGACTGTGAGAAGACCGCAGTGTAAGCAAGGAGAAGACAAGGGTGAACTGTGTAGATAGAGAGAAGACAGGTGTGCAAGCAAGGAGGAACAGACAGGTGTGAACTGGGTAGATGGTGAGAAGACAAGAATGTAAGCAAGGAGGAGAAGACAAGCATGGGTAGATAGTGATGAGACAGGATGGTAAGCAAGGAGGACAAATTTCAGGTCTAGTGACATGAATTCGGAAAGGCTTCAGGGAGATAAGGTACATGGAGTTATATAGAGGATTGCTATTTTCTGCAGAAGAAAGAGAGAAGGAGCTAACTCAGCGTAACAGTACAGATTTATTTTATAGATAGAGGCTTAAAACCATAGATGATAGTTTAAAATATAATGGATGACACAGTCTCCACCCTTGACTGTGTGCACCAGGGGAGAATAATCTCCACCCTTGACTGTGTGCACCAGGGGAGAATAATCTCCATCCTTGACTGTGTGCACCAGGGGAGAATAATAGGGATCTGAGCATTGTCAAGCATGTGGTATACTTTTTGGAAATACCATAGTGAAACCCATCAATTTCTACAATGAAAACACAACAGATAATACACAGTTGTTTTTTTTTAAATGGCCATTGAACTTGAGTGTGACAACCTATCAGCAAAGACCTTTGAGCAGATACTTTAGGAGTGAGTGTAGACTCTAAGATGAACTGCCCTACATTAATGACATAAACCCGGAGTTCAGAGCTAAGGCTCATTCAGCAGCCAGTGTTGTATCCTCTGTGAAAATGCTAGTTTATGAGTTGGAAGGTAAGCTGGGTCAAGAAGAACCAGACCTGAAAACAAATTCAATGTACCAATAACTGTCTGTACTAGACAGCTTCCCGCATGTCTTACGGGTTTTTAGGGTGGTTATAAATCAGGGCATGCTTCACATAATTCACTGATGCAGGCTCAATGTTTTTTCCATTTTTTTTCTTCTAGGAAGCGTCATGGCTTAATAGAATCTGTTGCTTCTCTGAAAAATGAATAGGTGAAGGACTCTGTGGGGTACTAACACTCTCTGAGGACCCACTAGCAATTGATCACTATGAAAAAGAAGGGAGAGTCATTTTCTTCTGTGGTGTAGCCACCAGCTAATTGTTGATGCTCCAAACAATAACCAGCACCTATAGTCATGCAAGCATCCCATATTAAAGTAACTTAAAACTAGGAAGCAACCTTGACAGGAAGAAGGGCTCAGTGGAAATGGGAGGAATATATAAGAGGGTAAAGGCTCAAAATTCATTATATATGTATAGCATTGTCAAAAATAATAAGTGCATATTTATATTAATCCTCAATTTTTAAAACATACATTATTGATCATTTATACATAGCATGTCTTTAGGCTTTAACTGAGGGGACTGTTTACTTCAGCATACAGAATCCTGATGTACCAAGAAGCAGAAGAAAGGAGCAACGCTGAGTACAGATCAGTTCAGCTAAGTATAGGAACTGACTTCCTGAAGCAATGAGCCAGTTGAAGAGCTTGCCGTTCCCAGACTGCCAGGAAGAAGTGTCACCTTCTCACTTGCTGGGGGATCTTTATTTTCTCACCTTTCAGAACTGCTTAAGGCTCAGTTTGCTTCGTTCTATTTTGTCTGTTTTCAGTTCTTCTAAAAACCTGGAAATTTGTGGATCTTAGAAAGTAGATCTGCAATGGCAAGCCATGTCCCATGTCCTCAGTTTACATGGCTGCTGCATTCGTAATTTATCCCACGTTCTCAGTTTACATGGTGGTCCCTACTCATAATGTCCCACATCCTTGGGTTTACATGGCTGCCCCATTCATAATTTTCCAGTCCTCAGTTTACACAGCTGCCCCATTCGTTATGTCCCACATCCTTGGTTAATAATCTGTTCCATGCTGATGGGTGAGGAAACCCTCTCAGCTCATCTGTTCTTTTCAGATGTAAGATTTTAGATTTCTTTTTCCATCTACAGCCTGTCTACCGAACAATTATACTGTAGATAAATCGAATGTAGTTCTATTACTAACATTTCCAGATGTAACTGTTTTTTTTCTAGACCCACATGACTTTTAATAAGTGCACTCACTTTTATTAAGTTATCAATTCCTGATTTGATGGCAGACTAGCAAGGTAATGTGTACTTTGTGATATTGGTCCTGTGAGATAAACATTACCTGCAAGTTTGTGGCATTTGGAGTTTTTGTAAAGTTGTTGGGAGATAATTAAGTCACAGGGCAGCTCCTTTGTGCCAGATAGAGGGCAGTGTACATTCTTTTCACAATTCAGATACCATCTTTGAAGGAGAGAATGAGCCTCCACCATAAGCCTAAGCCTTGGTCTTAAACATTCTAGGCTCAGGGACCACTGTAGGAAATACAAATCTGTAACTATGAATATACTTATAAATGACCTAACATAAGATATGTAGGTAGAGCAACCAAGGATTTGAGTGTAAGAGCATTATGTAAAATATTGGGCAACAGAGTATCACAATTTTAAAAAATTGTCTGGATTCTTTATATTTTATCCCCATCAAAATGGGCCCATGGGAGCAACACACTTTGGATTCTGGGTAAGACATCACCTAAGACATTGCTAAGATAGATAGATAGATAGATAGATAGATAGATAGATAGATAGATAGATAGATAGATGATAGTCAGGCAGGCAGACAGACAGACAGGTAGACAGAACTACTACACTGAAGCCACCCGAGGACTTTTCAGAGCTTATGAAAGATCCAGAATACCAGACCACTTTTCTAGGGGCTTCTGATTCAGAATCTGAGACTGACTCCTGATTCTGTATATTAAAATTCCCCCTTTATTTCTGATGTGCATGCAGCTTTTAAAAAACCTTGACCTAAGCCATGTTATTGGAAAACAAAGTTGAGAAACTTCTTTCTTAACTCATTTATTTATTTTAATAGAGCATCCCCTTGTATCACAGGATAGCCTCAAACTCACCTTGTAGCCAGGAAGGACCTTGATTTCTGATCCTCCTGCATCACTCCCTACATGCTGAGATTGCAGGTTGTACCACCATAAAAGCTTGCTAGAGCAGCTGATTGAGTTGAGACCAGTACCACATGCATGCTAAGCAAACACTCTACCATTGAACCACATTTCCAACCCCCAAAACGTTTATATGCAAAACAGTTTTTCAGCATGTAAGGAACCTGTACAATGGAGGGAGAGACTTTAAGCAGGTGCTTCTCATGGTAATTTGCCTCAAAACTCAGAGGCAAGGTCTCAGCACCACTTTCAGATGAAGATACAAACACTCCAGTATTCTCTCTGCTCTTCCTTCCACTAACTGATCTGCTCACCGCTCTCTATTATCAAACATAGCCTCTCTTAATGTCAGCCAACCTATTTTCTGGCTGGCGTCCACAATCTATACAGAGTCATTCCAGACAGTTCAGGTTGATATTGGCCTCTGATCTGATGTGCAATCTCAATGTTCCTGAAATTTCTGGAAAATCTGTGTCCTCTTGCCTTACAGGGCCCTTTAGGACATCCATTCAGGCCTTGGTTACTATAGCAGCTAATAACTTTTCAGTTCCTCTAATTAATTCTGAAGCACAGTCCTGGGATTTGCCTAGTGTGGCTGAGCTGGTAAGTTGTGCTTAACGTGTTCTCCTCTGTGATAGACTCAGTAATGAAGCTGTGAACGCAAGGCAACCTAACCTACATTTGCCACCCACATAGTCAGTGTGTTGGGGAAACGAAAAGGCCAGGACAAAGATTATAACCACAAGGACAACTTCTCAACATGTCACTTCCTCTCAGCCCAAATAATAACCCTATTGATCCTTTCAAGAATCATAAGGCAAAATTACTTTTCAATGTCGCAAATGTTGAAACCAGATGTGTGACATGACCGCGCACTGTGATTTGTGCCGTCACTCCAGGTCCCAAGCCTCCATACATTTCCTTTACCGAAATTTCAGAACATTGTGCTGCTTTCTCAACAAGCAGGGCCTTTTCACCTTTTCATATTGCCACGACTTACCAGGCCAGTAGATCACTGTGTGAGCAGCAGGTGCCTCATCCACACAGCGACACACCTCTGCATCCACACCGTAGCTGAGCAAGTCAGCAGAGAGGTATCGATTCACTTCTTTGCTTCATAGCAATGACCTTGACACCACCACTACAGTTCTGGGATAATCCTGTAATTAAACTTAGCACAGACATGTCATTTCTCTTTACAGTCCCAGGAAAGGTCTTGGTCTTCCGTTTACTGTAAACAGTTGGGTATTTGTAGTTCTCAGCATGCTCAAAAGAATGGACAAATGTTGCCTGCTTCCAGCATCCCTAATAAACAAGAGAGGATGGCAGAGTGTTGTACTTTACCCGGGGTGGTGCCGCCCCCTAAAGGAGACTTATGGGATGTACAGGCTGTTGGTTTTTGTTGTTTTGGTTTTTTGTTTGTTTGGTTGGTTGGTTGGTTTTGTTTTTTCTTTGATATTCAATGTGGTGTTATCCACATTTAATAATGACAGTGGGTAGGCTGTATCCAAGCATGCTCGATGGAGTACACAGTTAATAACACATTTACTCTCCTATGCCAAATTGAACAATTAGTACACATGAAATATGTAAATATTTGGATCTAGAGTCAGAGAACAGTTTACATTTCAAAATAAAGTGCTTTTTTTGCAGTTTAAAAACTGTCAAATTCCAAGGACAGCAACAAGGGTTTTTGGGTTGTTTCACTGTGAGATTTTTGTTCCTTTTTGTCACTATTGTTTAGTTACCTTTTAGTTTTGTTTGTTTGTTTGTTTTGTTGTTTGCTTTGGTTTTTTCAAGTGTGTGTGTGTGTGTGTGTGTGTGTGTGTGTGTGTGTGTGTGTGTGTGTAGCCCTGGCTACCTACAACTCTCTCTGTAGACCAGGCTGGCTTCGAACTCACAGAGATCTGGCTGCCTCTGCATCCCGAATACTGGGATTAAAGGTGTACACCACCATGTCTAACTGACTTCTTTTGTTTGTTCCCTTTGTTTGTTTTATTTTATTTGCTGGAAACCTTGGCAGGAATTTGTTGCTAATTCTTCTTAAGGGTTCTTTGAGATTGAAGGGCAGGGATTTTACGGAGACGTCCCATTTAGAGCCATGTATTCCAAGGTTTCTGTCTCTCTGCATGATGTCTGCCTGTGGGTCTCTCTCTGCATTTGTTTCCATCTGCTGTAAGATGAAGCTCATCTGATCATGGCTCAGTAAGGCACTGGTCTATGAGTATAGCAGGATTCCATTTGAAATCATTTTATTGCTACCATTTTTTTTAGGGACTAGAAGCATTTGTGTTTACTCTAGGTCTCTTGGTGATCTACTCTCTGGTTCTTCATCAGCCAAGCATTGTCAGATATGAGTTCCATCTTGGAGAGTGGGCCTTACCTCAAATAAGACATTAGTTGGTTACTCCTACAAGCTTTGTGCCACCATTGCCCTAGTATCATTTGTAGGCAGGGCAGCTGTATAGATGAAAGGTTTTGAGGCTGGGTTTGTATTTGTATTTTTCTTTTGCTTATGGGCAGAGTACCTTCCCATACCAAAGACACTAGAACATGGGGTGAAGGTTCTATTGTAGGTACCAGCTTGATCTATCCATGTTCAATAACTTCTGTGCATGTTGTCTTTAGCAATGGGCTTTGTAGACAGTTTGTGGAAAGCAATCTATTGTCCTGGGAACAGCCTGAGTTGCTTGGAAATTTCAATTTGACCTCTTTGGCCAACAACTCAATCGAATATAACCTAGTCTTGGTACTAGAAACTTTGGTGACAATAAATGGCTAGGTAGGACACTATCTACCTCATTACTTCAAGACTTCATTAAGATTGTCTTATAAATTTTAGGAAGTTTCCACTGCACAATACCATCCCACAAATGTCCCTCAATTCTAGATACCTCTCTCCATATTTGTTCCCTTGACCCTATTTCTTCTCTCCTTCCCTTAATGATTCTCTCATCCCACACCCACCCCTGTGCTCCTGTCTACCCATAAATTCCCCTCCTGGGGAGATTCATGTGTCTCCCCCAGCCCCTTCCTCTACATTAACCTCTGAGGCTACAGATTATAGATTGACTATCATTCATACAACACCTAATAACCACATGTAAGTGGGACGTGGGACTTTTAAATAATGTAGGGACTATTAAAGTGGGACTATGGGGACTTTTGACATTATGAGATGGTCAAGAGCTTAGAGACAAGGAGGGGAGAGTTGTGACTTAAAAGTGACATGTTTGGGGTGTCATGTTGACAAGAGGCAGATTTGTGTATTACCAAACACAGAAGATCTAGGATCACCAAAGAGACACGTCTCTGGGAATGTCTGTGAGAGATTATCTAGATTAAGTTAATTGAGGTATGAAGACCCACCCAAAATGTAGGCAGCTCAACTCCATGAGCTGAGATCTTAGACATAAAAATGAAGAAGTAAGGCAAGTGTTAGCATACATGCTTCTCTGATTCTGTAGGCACAATCTGTCCATCAACCTCATGCTCCTGTTCTGTGCCTTGCCTGCCATGATGGAATCTACCTGCACATTGTAAGCTGAAGTTAACCTTTATTCCTTGAGTTATTTTATTAGGCATTTGCCAAAGCAACTAATACATGTCAGAAGAGAAGGTATATGAAGAAAAGTTTAACTTGATCAGTTCAAGCTGTACGCATGCGTAGAAATATCACACCAAATTCCACTCATGTCTGCAAATTGATCAAAAGTAAGGTTCCTTTTTTTTTTATTCTTTTTTATTTTATTTTTTGATACTTTATTTACATTTCAAATATTTCCCCCTTTCCAGGTCTCCCCTTTGGAAACCCCCTATCTCATCCCCCTCCCCTGCCTCTATAAGGGTATTCCCCCACCCACCCACTCATCCACCCTCTCCCGTCTTCCCTCCCTGGCATTCCCCTATACTGGGGCATCTAACACCCTCAGGCCCAAGGGCCTCTCCTCCCACTGATGGCCAACAAGGCCCTCCTCTGCCACATATGTGGCCAGCAGTAAGGTTCATTTTTTAAAACACAAAAATGATAATTTTATATAAGTTACATGTTATGATGTGCTTGGTGATACTGAGTTGATTATATTATTAAAATTAATTTTATGTTTTTCATATTTTAGTGTATTTACTGTTTTTTACATATATGGTTATAGATAGATGCCATTACTGTTGTTTGATCTTTTGTCTGCAAACATAAGTCTATAAGAGCTTGGACTCCTTCTAAACTGATCATCTGACCTCTGGTAGCCAAATGAGAGAACATGGAGAGCCTGTGGAGGGTCAGGATGTGCTTCTGCACATCTTGTCATGTCCTGGTGCCTCAGAGTGTGGGAACCACGTGTTCTTCACTATTTATAGCCCTTACTTCTGTTCCATATGTTTCTCACAACTGCTGCTACAGAGGTACAGCAGGTACATTCTGGAGCAGAGCTGTGTTTAAATATACATGTAGGGAGAAGTCAAAATATTTAATATGTTACTCAAATACAGTGCTTATATTTACTGATCAGTGAAGAATAAAACAGATAGGCTGGTAGGTTTACCAAAACCCAGATGAGACATAACAGTACATCCTATATGTAAAACAGTAGGAATAGTTTAGCCTCATCTGAGATGGCAAACTAAAGTTTGCTACTTCTCAAAATTAATCTTCCTCATAACCAAACCTCCAAGTTCGGTGCTGTGATTCAATTTAGAGGGGAAAAAGCAGAAAAAAAACTGAATTCACTGAAGCTGCATGGAGATCAGCAGCAATAATTTTCCCTCATATTTGTCAAATGATTAAAATGTCAAGAAAGGGTTGGGGTGAGGATGAGAAACAAACCATTTGTGTCACTGTTACAGTGGCTTTGAAGACCCATTAAGGAAAGCTATTTCCTCCTGGCCTCAAGAAATGCTTAATATCTGGTTGTCTATAAAATAACAGACTCTGTTCATCTAAGTTATAAACATAACTTCCCTTGTTTTCATTATTTCTTGCATGACCCAGATGTAATTTTACCTCCCGGTGTTTCTGTATCAAACCCTGTTAACTCAGCCTGAGGTGCCCCATAAACTGTGCACTGACTTCAATTTTACCAAGAAATATTCCAGGTTATGTGTCTCTGTGTGAAGAGGTCTCTAGGGATGTATTAGAAAATGCAGTCAGAGAAAGAGATGGAACAAGATTGATTGATGGATAAGCATCTGAGTGTGGACCTACCTAAGACCCTGTGCACAACTGCGCACATATGTGCACACCCATAACCCTAGAGCTAGGAGCAACATAGAGGTAGGTAGATCACTGGTGCTAGCCTAACCAAAAGACAACCTCCCTTCCAAATGCTTGAGAAATATTGGGTGCTGCCATATTACTGGTCTCTAAATTGATATCATGAAATCAAAGAACACATGCTGAATGATTGCATTGGTTTTCCATTTCCAACACATGGTTTATGGTCCTCAGCATGGCATGCCTTGGTTCTGTGTGTCCCTGAGAAGTATGAATTCTGTCAACTTGGGATGGAATCCTCTAAAAATGGGAAAAAATGAGGATTTTAAGTATTTCTCATATCTTCTACTTTGCCTATTCTCTGTTTACTTGTTCATAAATGTAGAGTTGATACGTTTCCACATTTTTCAGTTCTCTCTAATGTCCCCCTCTCCGCATACATGCACAGTTACATGCAATAAAAATTACCATATTGGATTCAAAACAAAAGACCGCATTCTATGCTATTTATAAAAGGTCAAGCTTTAAAAATGCACTCATAAAGGGGATGGGGAAGAAAGGGGAATGACTGTCATTATCAGAAGAAACTGATGTCAGGAGAATTGTTACAGTGGGCAAAAAAAGGACATTACAGAAGTCATAACATGAGTTAAAAAATATTTTAAGTGGAAGAAAAATAAAACATCATCTGTAAATTTGTGGAATTCAACCAAAATGGTGCTTAGAAGAAAATTTATAGCAACTAGTTAATTTTGTATTAACAGGATATGACTAAGAGCATCTGATTCTCTACTTTAAGAAGATAAATAAAATTAGGAGAGAATGACATCCAAAGCAACTGGAAGGAAGGAAATAATGAACATGGAAATATAATTTAAATTGGTAAAATTCACACACACACACACACACACACACACACACACACACACACACACACCTCCACAATAGTACCAACAACAACAACAACATTGAGTTCTATTTATATTCCTCCAAACATCACGTGTCCCCCATGGGTCTTGCCTCAGCACATTCGTCTGTCTCAGCTGACATCACTCTGCCAATCAGCCTGAGTCTGAGGAAGCAGCAAAAACGCCACAACACATCACCAGAACCTTTTTGATGCATTTCTCTCTATGGAATCCCAATAAATTCAGCTCAACTATGCACTGTAAGGCAGACCAATACATGTCTGTTGTTAGTGAAGAATCCTTCATCACATGTCCTTTCACATGCTTGCTTTAGCAGAACATTCTTTCTCCTGTGTCTGCTTCAGCTAACTGTTCTTTCTCGAGTCAGCCTTAATCTTTCACCTGTGTCCACTTCCCAAAAACATTCCTTCATGTGTTTGACCCAGACAAATACCATCCAACTGACTCTCCAAAAAAACCGTAAGTTTCTACATCAAGTCTCTGTGTGTGTGTGTGTGTGTGTGTGTGTGTGTGTGTCTGTCTGTCTGTCTGTCTGTCTGTCTGTCTCTCTCTCTGTCTCTCTCTGTCTCTGTCTCTCTCTCTCTCACTCTCTCTCTCTCTCTCTCTCTCTCTCTCTCACACACACACACACACACACATAAAAGTAGAAGGGGACTACTGGGAAACTAAAACTGTCAAAATGAATAATGAAGCCCATTATTGTATATAATTAATATATGCTCACAAAAGGTTTTAGAATACTGCCTTAGCCATTTAAAGACTCAATTCTCAAGTATTAACCACTTAATCAATACTGCATAACCATGACACTATTCATTTCTAATACTTCTTATCACCCTACTCCTGATAACCATCAGAGCCTACAATCATTCTTTGTATATGATAATAGCTTAGACAAAACTTATGAATTCAGATTACAGTTCATGAAGAGTAACCATGGTGACTCGCTCATTTTCCTCTTTTCACTCTATCTCTGGCTGTATTTTCAAAATGACCTTCTCTAAAGCAATATATACATATACATATACATATACACACAGCACATACTCATACACATATGCATATACATCTTTTGGATGGATCTCCATTAGGTTTGTTTGCCATGGCATAGCTGGTGAATGACCTCTCTATATACGCTTTGATGAGTTAGGTAGCAGAATGTTTCCAATTTTGAGAAATGTGATTTTCATGGATCTAACCTACATCTATAGGGCTGGCCAGGGGAGAGGCCATCCACAACACAGCATTCTATAAACACATCATCCTGTCAAAGGATGTCGCTGTGTATTTCACATCGCTTTAAATAGAAAGTTGAAAGTAATGAGTGGAGAAGCATTGGGAACTCTCATTGTGGCAACATGAAGCTGAAACGCTCACAATTGGGTTGTTATCTGTAACAATATCTGTTCCTCTGTTACTCTGATATCTTCTTATGTGCTAAACAGATTCCTTAACAGCTAATGTGACAGTCTACATGAAGTATGTCCTGCCATGCTCATAGAGTATAAAATAGTGTGAAGAAGTATACAGAGCTGCTGACTAATCTTGCAAAATCATGTTGTCATTTTGCATTGCTGGCACTATACACTTACCCAAAATTAAAGTTTACAGTAGAAATGGCCTTGAGAGATCTTTAATCTGTCATTATTGCAAGGAATCTGTCCAAGATGGCAGTAGAGACACCTTTCTACTACCAAATAACACAGAGCAACTGCTCTCAGAGAGTTCAAATGGCCCCACAGACCATCAGTTATCTTCCCCAAAGGGCAGGTTGTTGACAGCTACTGAGGAGAATTGGTGTAAAAGAAGGAGAACCTCCTTGGCTAAAACTCTCTCTTCTTGGGCTCTTTATCAGAGCTGAGGGATTTTTTTTTTCACCTGGCTCTAGACTTACATGTTCTAGATGCTGTGGATCAGATAATCTCTGCCACATTTATAGTATTCAGCTTAGCCATTGATGTGACCAAATCAGCCATGGATGATGCAAAAACTAATGCTGTAGGAGTCTGGTTACAATAAAACTGGATTCACATCACAGTTAAACTTTATGGAAGCAGAACATGAGTAGGATTAACTACACACTTATCAATACATGGGCACACATGTCTTTGCATTAAAAATTGCCCTTTGCTGGCTAGAGAGATGGCTCAGTGGTTAAGAGGCCTTCCTGCTCTTGAAGAGGACCTGCGTTCAGTTCCCAACACCCAGGTCAGGCAGTTCACAACTACCTATAACTCCAGCTCCAGAGAATCTGATAAATCTGGCCTCTGTGGGCAAGAATACTTATGTGAACATACCCACACAGAAATATACATGCATACAGATAATGAAAAATAAAATTAATCTTTATAAAATGAGAAGTATCCTTACATCAGAATGTATCTGTGTCAGTGTGAAGTGACATATAAAGCCCAATGTGGTCCAGCTGACTACTCCTGTCCTTTCTCACACTCTCCAGTAGCTCCTTCACTTGTTGATAAATGGATAGCATCGACCTTTCAGATCTTTGGGATTTTATCAATAATTAAAGCCTTGGCTACAAGGATGTTCATCCACAAATGGACAAACCTCAACCACTGAGGAGGAGAGGCCATGGATAATGACAGTCTCCCTGTCCCAGCGATAATTCTTTTGCTTTTAGTTTTGTATCAGCATAATACAACAGTGGTGAGTTCTATCATGGCATCTTTATATATTTATAGATTTTCAATGTATTTAACTCCCCCAAACTCTTACCTTCCCCTCTCTTGCTCCTGATGTAACCCTTTCTCTCCCCAGTCAGTCCCCTTCCAGTGTCACGCATTCTCATTTTTTTGGTTTGTTTTTATTCTCTAGTACACACTAAGTTTAATTAGGGTTACTTTTAGGAGCACAGATGAGGGTTTATCCAAGGAACACCAGCTCTGACCAATGGGTATACCATGGAAGAAAATGTCTCTCCTCCCTCCCCACAACCACTAACTGCCCTTATATTCTCAGAAAAAGATAGGACCTCATGATCTTCATGTTCAGTGAAGAAATATTGACTGGCCCAGTCTTGTTCAGCATCTGTACAAGTTATCATAGCTATGTAGAGTTCAAGAGTCCTACAGCCAAGTCATGCTTGACATACAGTGTCCACCACACTGTGCCCACTCCAGTTCTGCCATCCTTTTTAACTCCCTCTTCCATGGTAGTTCTTGAATTTTTGAGGAGTTGTTATAACCAGTTTCAGGCTCAGTGTTTGTCAGTCATTGTCTTAGTTACTTTACTGAAGGCTAAGAGCTCAGAGGCTGAGACCATGACCATCAGGGCAAGTAGCATGGCAGCAGATGGGTTGGCATGATATTGCAGCAGTGGCTGAGATCTCATGCATTGAAATAATAATCAAGAGAGAGAGAGACAGAGAGACAGAGAGAGACAGAGACACAGAGATACAGAGACAGAAAGAGAACAACATGAGAACATTTGAAACCTCAAATCCCATCCCTCCTCCAACAAGACCACCCCTCCTAATCCTTCCCAAATTGTTCCACCTACTAAATATTAAGCATACAAACACAAGAGCCTATGGAGGATTATTTCCATGCAAACCATCACAAGCAGTCTTAGCACTTTGCTGAGTTATGAATCTCTTCAGGAGCTGCTGCCCATGTCAGGAGAGGCTTCTTTAACCATGGGTGACAGAGCAAAGAAAGACATGATCCATGGGAATAAACAAAAACAGTAAGAAGGCAATTAGACAGAAATATCATATCCAGGTAGCAGAATAAGAGCAGCGGCTTTCCCACAAGAGTGTATGGTGTATGACCTCCCCAGCTACAGCAGAAATGATTCTGAGATTGCCCAGTGTATCGCCTGTGCATCAGATATCATGTACCTGTGTTTTCCTTTTCCTGTTGCACTTTCACCCATGTGTTCCCCGGAGTTACTTTACAAATCAGCTTCTTGCATTTGTACTCTGGTATCAAGCATTATTTTCAAGGAAGCCCAAATCACAGTGGCTGGATTCATATTTCTGCTGCAACTGTGGAACAGAAGGATGAAGAACATCTGAGAACACAGGTGCCCTGTGTGGAAGAAGGAAAGGAAATTCTGACAGTGGGTAAAAAGCACAAAACTGTCTGTAGCACATGGTGTGAGGCGGTAAGACCAAAAACAAAAACAAGGATATGCGGATGATCTGGCTGGCTAGGCGGGTGTCCCCCTCCTCTCTCACCACTCCATGTACACCCTTCCCAAGCTGCCCTCTCAGTTGAAGAGGATGACCTTCTCCGAATACAGGAGGACTGGTCTTCAGTCAAGGGTATACAAGTAGCTGCTAGAACCCCCAAACAAGCTCTCCAAAACAAAAACTAAAAACCCAGATCCAATTCACAATTTTTCAAGGATTGTCCAAGTACATGATATTGGTAAAATATGTGGACAGTCACCTTCTCCATAAACATGGTGGGGGTTTTTTCAATTCTAATAAATTATTGAAGTTTGTTTCTCATAAAGTAAATGTATGTTGCCTCTTACTTTTAAAATATATTTTTTTTTATTCTTTGGGAATTTCATACAAATATACAACATATTTTAGTATCTATGATGGCTGATCATAGTTGTTCAACTTGATCATATATGCAATCAACTAAAACCCAGGCATCTGAGCATACCTGCATGGGGCTGGGCACACCTGCATGGGACTGGGCACACCTGTACAAGGCTGGACATACTTGCATGGGGATTTTTCTTCATTGGATTGTTTGAGGCAGAAGACCTCATCATCTGTGGCAGCGAGGTAAAAGAACATGAAAGAAAGAGGCTTTTGCTTTTGCCTGCTTCCCCTCACTCTTGCTGGCAGGTGTGTCCATCCTGATGCTGAGACATTTCTTTACTGGTGTTAGAATCTCCTTCTTTGGGATTCCACTACTGACTGAAGATCAGCTGAGCCATTCAGCTTTGTAAACTACAAGATTCTTGGCATTGTTGGACTAGCCAGACCATAGCCTGTGCATGTATACATTATACATTATTTATTAGAGAGCAAGAAAGTAAGAGGGGGGAGATGGGGGAAGGAAGAGGGAGTGATTCATTCTATCACTTCTATTTCTCTAGAGTGCTTTGACTCCTACAGTGCCCTCCCCCATACTCCCTTTCACTTTCACAGACATCCCACAGAACAGGTCCCCCTACCAACATCATGGCCTCTTTACCTTTTAACAACTTACTGAGCCCAACTACTGTTGCCTCTTGGCACACTAGTGTGGAATCATCCCATGGTACATGAACAACCTACCATTGACCACACATCTAAGGAAAAGTGACTCTTCCTCCTACAGCAGCCATCAACTGCAAATAGGTCTTTACATCAGGGTGATGGTTCATGACCACTCTTCTCCATTTATGCCAGATTTTAACTGGCTTGATCTCGTGCAGGTCTAGCACAGGAAAGTATACTGTTGTGGGAGATGAGTTCAAGGATCTAGGATATGGCAGTTCACCACAATCCTCCCTATCTTCAAACCCCCTTTCATGGTGCCCCCCCAAGACTTGTGGGAGGCAAGTTGGTATAGATGTCTTATTCATAGCTGAGCACTCACAGATACATATGCTCAGTACTCTGTCCAGTTATAAGTCTCTGTTTTAACCACTGCAATAGGAAGATTTTCTTGCCCAGGTTCAGAGTGGCAATATTTAGAAAGTAGTTTGACAATATGGCCATCAAAATGTTTTTTAATAGAGATTTTATGTACAGTTTTAGATGCATAGAAAGAAAGTGAAGATAATTTCCATATACCTCGTACTCAGTTTTTCTTGCTCTTAGTAACTTACATGAATAGACTAACACACCAATATTGGTAACTCATAATTAACTGACCTCCAGACTTTACTAAGATTACCTTGACTCCCATCTAAGATGTCATACTACACTCATATCTCATGTCTCCCTAGGCTGGTCATGGCTGTGACAGCACCTCCAAATTTCCTGGTTTATCATGGCCTTCTCCTCTTGGAGAAATATTGGTCAGGTATTTTGTAGAATATTATTCAACTAAAACTTGCTATCTACATTCCTCAAAGTGAGTACAGATATCTTGAAGAGTAGCAACAGTGTCATACAAACAACTGATTCTTTGGGCAATAGGTGATTAGGTTGAAACAGAGATTACACAAGTAATCATCATTTGTTTTTACCACCAAAAAACAAGAAAAAACACCAAAACAACATCATTTTGATGAGGTTGTATCAAAGGGATACAAGAGCCAACAGAAAAAGACTAACTCAATGTATTAATATCTATGAGTCTTTATTGTTATAAATACATGATTGAATTAATAAACATATAAGAGAGGTAAGTATCGCAGAGTAAAATTTCCAAATAATTCCTGTATGCATTTAGTCCTCATGATTAGACTGGAGTTATGGGGTTTGAAGAGAGAAGTCACAGAGATCATTTTTTTATCCCCTCACAATACTGAAAGTAGCAATAGCACTGTCAATGTTTATGTTGTCCTTCGTCACGTGTCTGATGAAGACAATGTTTCTATCCCAGGAAGATGAGCTTACTCCCCCTCATCCACTCTGTACTCATTGTAAGAAAGTACATACGCACAGTCCTTGCTTCAGCACTGGAGGCTTATGGTCTACCTTGTTGAGGAATTTTCAACTGAATCACCCATTCCCCTAAGAATCACTTGTTTGTATGACAGACTTACTACTCTTCAAGACATTTGGGCTGCCTATGCCTGCTATGAGTTTTAAATCAGTAAGTTAAAAATAAATGAGTCTTAACATGGTTCTCACAGGACCTATTCCAAAAATGTAAATTAAATATGAATTCTGCCTCCTTCTAGCCTTGAATAAAATACTCACTGTAATTTTATTTTATTCTTGCAGGGTTTTGCTTTGTTTTACAGTGTTGGGAGTTAAAGCCAGGACCTTGTACAGGGTAAGTAAGTGTGTTGGCAATAGGTCTCAGCCTCAGCCCTTGGTTTCTTGACAGAAGATATCATTATACAAGCCAGACTGGCTTTGAACTTGCCGTCCTTCTGCCTCCACCTTCCAATGTGTTGGGTTTTACTAGCCTGTACCACCACAGCTATTCTGTCTGTCCTTTCACTAGTAGGTAAGGGTGATAATACCTACTTTATCTTTATGAAGATAAATTCTATAAAGCACTCAAGTACTAGGCACAGTACAGTTTTAAAAGTCATCTGCCAAGATCTACAATCTACAATTAAAAATCATGTGATACACACAGTTCCTTCCATTAAAGCTGGAGTACAGATGGTCCTTGTTCTTCAGCACTGTGTGTGGAGAGGTTCTGGGACCCAGTCAGACCCCTGTACAGAACAGAGAGTACCTTTGGTATGTCAGGAACACAGAGCTCTGAGTTCAGGAACAACTATCAAAGATCTGCTTAATGCTGACTCTTCTAGATGTAAAACCAACATCGACTTTCCATTTCAAAACCTCTGGTCCAGCGTACATGCCCACAGGCATGAGAGCATCCAGTCTCATTTTTACTATGAGGTTGAATAAATAATACATTAGGATGGTGTGTGTATGCTATTGTCCTCATTCCTCAAAAACAGACTTCATGCTGTATATCTAGATCTCTAGAGACTCAGACTGAAGCAAGCAATGTTTCTTTTTCTACCTTCTACACTCTCATGCATAATTGCATAAACCCTCCATAAAGCACAGCATAAGGAATAAGCCATGTGCTAAATTATTGCAATATTTAAAGTCTCTATTATACAGTTAATATTGTCACCCCAAAGGACTCTCTGACATTGCTCACATGTCCACAATGATTACATTTCTTCCCCTTTGGGGACAGAGGTTATAGTTATAATTTCCTCTTCTTAAAAATATATAAAGTTTGGGCTAGAGTGTTGGCTTGGGTTTAAAAAGCACTTCTTGTTCTTGTAGAGGCCTTAGGTTCAATTCCCAGTACTCACATGTTGGCTCACAACCTTCTATAACTCTAGTCTCTGGGGATTTTCACACCTTTTCTGACCTCAGTGGACACCAGGCAGGCATGTGATAGGCATACATACCTGCAGGTAAAACATTCATACATATAAATTAGTAAAATATTAAAATCTGTATAGATTTTATGTCTCTTCCCACGGAGAGGTGATATGCTTCATCCATAAGCCTCTGCCTCTGCTTCCTTGATCCCCATAGTTTTGTGACTTAGACTGACCATGATGAAGTAGAGACAACATGGCAGAGAATAAGCACAGCTGAGAACACACCAAGTTAACATCAGATCTGCAAAGTCTGTGAACACTCTCTTCACTAAGCCTGTGCATATTAACTTCATCTTCTAAAGGAAATCAGTTTATTCCACAGGGTGAAATCAAGAAATAAATAACTGGTGGTTATATGAAAACATTAGTTCTATTATTATATATATAATGTGTTTTAAGTTTTTGAAATAAATGAGCTGGGTTTTAAACACTGGAAATGAAACTCCAAAGACAAGATGTCACAAAAATGACTGGTGCATATGCTTAATTCAATAATGACTCCTTTTAAACAAAGATCAACTTCTCGGGGTGTGGAGTGGAGAAGAAAAACAGGTAATATATTATGTTTAAAAATAACTTTTTCTAAACTTTGCGGGCTCTGGATGCTTCATTTAATTGTGCAGCAAGTTGCTTAAAAGCCGGGGTCTCATTCCATGCCTCAGCAGTATGGGGGTGACTCAGCAGTATGAGTTCTCATTCTATGACTCAGCAGTACAGGGTCTAATTCTGTGACTCAACAGTAGATGGCTCCATCTTTCCAAGTCCTAGCCATCAATCAACCAAGTAAAGATTGTGAGAGTAGCATGTGCCTCCTCCAGTCACGTGAAGATTAAGTAACTCTATCCAATGGTGTGTTGTTAACACTGGGGATAAGTTCGGAGACAGCAGCGGTTCACTTCATTCCACAGCTTTACTTCTGTGTCCACATCACAATATGAGCCTATATAAGCCTAAATAACCATGGTCAATCAATCTGTGTGACTTCCTGATATAACCAAGAGACACAAACACAGGACAAAAAGGCTGCTGTCCATGTAACATTGCATACTGATTTTAATAAACACTTTTATAATTAAGAGGATTCCTAAATTAATGATAAAAACAGTGTACTAAGCATCATCATCATCAAGTAATACATGATATACATGTTTTATATGCTGTACTTTCATTTGACAGTCTGCAGGTTTCTTTACACCAGTATTTATACACACACATACACACACATGTTTACTATTGTTACAAAAGCTACAGAACAGCTGGGCAATAGGAATTTTCAGCTGCATTTAATATTTTGTACTTCTGGGCACCAATAGTAGGGTGTTTTGTGTGTTAAGCAACCACTCTACCCAAGTCTTCTACTATAATCTGATAGGACCACCATCAGACATGTGATCAGTAATTGATCAAAACATGAGTATTCACTAAACAAGCATCATCCCTAACTATATTCTAAATATTTGTCCTTACACTCACAAATAAGTGTAGTCTTCACCTCTCATCAAGAGAACGTCTCTTTGCAAAAGACACAGACCATGACACAAAACCACAACCAATCAAAGTGCAGAGTTGTGGAGCCCGGTCAGGGAACATTATAGGAGAGGGAGAAGAAAGATGGTAAGAACCGGAGGATCAGGGAGTTTGCTGTGACACTGTGTCTCCTGGAAATGCTGCACCTGTAAAAATCTCACCAACATGACTGCCCAGATGTGAGCTGAACAAGGACGAAAGCAAGAGTTGGGGCAAAGTGCACAGGGAAAACCCACAAGGCTCGGGGAAGAGAATGGTAATTGGTTATCCAATCCCAAATAGTCAGCCCTGACAATATACGGACAGGTTACATTACACAGACTAAACAGGTAGGACTATATGTTGAGATTTTGTCTTTTACTGTTTATTGTAATGCTAAGTGCAGCCCACAAGATCTGGAGTCTGTAAGTAGCCTCTAGGAACCCGCCCCAAGTCAACTTTGATTGGTTAATAAAGATGCTGACAGCCTATAACCGGGGAGAAGAGTCATGGGTGGGGGTTTAGGTTTGGGGGGGTCTTGTGAAGAGAGGGAGAGGGGAGCCTCCATGGGCTAGGGGCCAAGAGAACTTGCCCCAGGGGCTGCCTGGTTGGAGCTAAGATGTCCCGCGCGCGCCTCTCGCCTCTCGCCAGCAAGAAGACACGCGACACATAGGCTCCGTCTGCAGTTCAGCTTTATTTAGCCGTTGATGGAGGAAGAACCCGGGGCCCCAGAATGGCGCTGCTTATATAGCCCTGAGGCAGCGTGTCCTCCACTGATTGGCACGCCCCGGGAGTGGGCAGTGATTAGTCACGTACACCCTTAATGCGCAGGCGCTTCGGGCGAGCCACCCCGCGCTAACCACAAGC
>CM052709.1:95665366-95688496 GCA_028551405.1 Uromys caudimaculatus | reverse complement strand
TCAGACCACCAACCAAAGAATACACATCTATTGACCCATGGTTTGGACTACATATGTGGCAGAGGACGACCTCGATGGCCATCAGGGAGAAAGGAGAGGCCCTTGGGCCTGAGGGTGCTAGAGGCCCCAGTAAAGGGGAATGTCAAGGTGGGAATATGGGAATGAGTGGATGGGTAGGTGGGAGGAGGAATTCCCTCACAGAGGCGGGGAGGGGGAGAGGATAGGGGGTTTCCAAAGAGGAGACCCAGAAAAGGGGAAACATTGGAAATGTAAATAAAGTATCAAAAATAAATAAAAAATATTAAAAAAAAATAAGTAAACGTCAACAAGAGTTGATACTGCATAACAGTTAAGAGTTTTCCAACAAGCCACTGTACAAATGGGAGCAGGGGACTACAGCTTGAAGAGAAATACTCTCAGTGGATACATTTATGAAGTATAATCTAAATTCATTTTATTTGTCAGACCATTAGAAACAGTTCAAACTTGAGATCATTCCCGCCCTGAGATCTCTTCCTATTTGTCTGCCTCCTGTTTCTCTCTCACCATCCCAGAAGAGTGGGGTGGGTTCAGGACCTACTGACCTAGAACCTCTGTGGTGCATTCCTCTCTTGAGTTCTTTCCCTTCCCTCTTACTGGATAGAGTCAGATGGCTCTGGAGGTCCCCTGCTGAGGGTAGGCAGTTAAAGCAATGCTGGCTTCCATTCCAGACCAAACCTTAAGAACCAACTCTGTGAACAGCCTCTGAGAACTGGTAGATGATGAGGAATCTGGGTCTCCAAGAATGCAAGACCTCAAACCCTCACAGTGGCTGAGCAAGCAAGCAAAACTACCTCCCCAGCTCCAGAGGCCTGGTCAGCTGCATTGCGTACCTGGGCTGTGAGTCAGGCACTGAGGACAAGGGCCTAACACCACTTACTTGTCTTAGATGCTGCTCCGCACCAACAGAGGACTAAAAGCTGTGACTTGTGTGGAGCAGGTGGGTCACAGAAGCCTGTAGTTGATTTGAAGTGCAAACCCTAGGCCAGCCTTTCCTCTGGATGTGTCCTCTCCCTACATGGCCTTCCAAGGTCCTTTAGAGATACCTATGAGTTTGAGGCAAAACCTTTAACAGTAAAAACAAACATTTCCTGAACCAGTCCTCTGTCCTCATCCATCAGCGACCTGTGGACCAGGTTCTGAGCTCTGAGGTACCAACCCAGCAATGTCCTTTCCCTACAGCACTGCCCAATACACAGATGCCATGTACATGACAAGCCAGAGCACAAGAACTGAACTCCCTTGCAAACCTGTATTTTGCAGCATTCAAGAGAGCGAAATGGCTTCTCTTTTTCAATTACTAGAAGTAACCACCAAAAAACGTGAACGCTAGATTTGGTTTGTTTTAATTTTTCAAGACTTAAATAATCCTTGTCCAACTCACTTTGCAACTTGACAAATAGGAGGGTTTGTGTCAGATGTGATCATATGCTTGGGCAGCCTTTAAACCAACAGGAAGAGATCGAAAGGCCATCCCATGTCAGGCTTAGATGGTTAGATGAGATTTTCTATGTGTGATTAGCACAAGCTCACAACATGCCAAAGAGGTGTAAAGCGCTGTTGCACCATGTCCAGGTGGGCAAGCTCATCAGGTCCCCATTAGCAGAGTTAACAGGATGCTTCAGAGTCCAGATAAAGCCATCCATGGGGTTTCAGAAAATAACTAAATCACAAGCATCTTAGTAACCAAGGAACTGAGACTACAAAAAACTCAGTAAAGAAGTTCTCAGCCAAAATGGGACCTACATGCAATACCTTCCCCTCCAGGGCTTGGAGATCTTCATGGAAGAGGGGGCAGGAAGGTTTTTAAGAGCCAGGGGTGGTGAATGACTTCAAAGAAACAGCATTTTCCAGATAGAACAAGGCAGATGCATATGTAAACCTCACAGTGAATATGACTGTGCAAAACCTGTGCAAGCTGAAGGCAGACAAAACCCAAGCATGGGTTGACAGGAAATCCCAACACTAACTAAGGAGCTATTAGCATTTCATAGCTGCTGGGAGAGGGAAAGACTGTTTTCTTTAATGGCGCGACCCCTGGTATATCAACCCAGTCCTGTACAGGTGTCACACCCAAGCGAAGTTGGGCAGCATGAGCTAGACACAATGAGCTATTTAAAAAGAAAAATAAGGAAAAGTCAAAGCTAGATGGACAGGAAGGAGGAAGGGGCAGATCAGGGGTGGGGGCTGTAAACATGGTCAAAATAAATCTATAAAATCCTCAAGGAATTAATAAATATGTGATTTTGAAATTTTCACAGAGCCCAGATTTAGAACATAAAGATGGTAGAACACAACAAATGAATCACGAGCAATTTAGCATCTTCCTATGGGGAAGTGGAGACTGGGGGGTGGTATTATTATTTTTATGACTGTGTATCATCTGATTTCAGATGTCTGAGTCACGGCAGCCTGCATTTATTCAGTCCGGCAAACTTTCCAGGCTCCCTGGAGGCCATTATCACATTCATTCTGACAAAGTTCCACCCTCTGCTGATGTGTCTCAGTCATGGCTGTTACAGAGTGAGAAAATGAAGTCCCTGAAAAGCTGAATGACACCATGCTGGATGTTACCCCAGCACCCTGCCTTCCCACTTGGACTCATCTGCATTGAGTATAGGTTCTCTCCTTGTGCATGAGGAATGGTTTCTACAGCTTTGTTGGACACCTGAAGCCTGAAATAGTGCTAAACACTGAAAATACCATGGGTTTCCCTATATATAACTGTGAAAAACTGTAATATAAAATTTGGGTACAGGGGCTGGAGAGTCGGCTCAGCAGTTAAGAGCACTGGCTGCTCTTCCAAAAGACCAGGGTTCAATTCCCTGCACCCACTTGGCAGCTCCCAACTGTCTGTGACCCCGGTTCCAGGGGATCTGACACCCTCACAAACACAGACAAGCAGGCATAACACCAAGGTACACAAAATTCAACAAATTAGATATGGTAATAGATTGACAGTAATTAATTCTAAAACAGGACAATTATAGCGATCTACCATAATAAAAGTTATTCAGTTGTGATATTGCTCTTATAACCCCCCTCCTCACTCTGCCTTCTCTCTTTCTCTCCATCTCATTCTCTCAATGTCCTGTTATACTATACTGGATTTTCAGACCATGCTTAACAATAAGTAACTGACATCACAGCGTAGTCATGAATGAGGGATCCTACCTCTCATAGATTAAAATATGATGTCACAGCTCCTTCAACAGAAACATGTGCTCTGTGGAGTGTGGATGAGTGAGAAAGAGACTCTACAGGCAAGAAAATGACATCCCTTGGCTACGTCAACCTCAGCCTTTACTCCCTAGCACCTGCTCAAGTTCATCTCGACCAGGCTCCTTCCTGCCTTAATGTTGAGTTGATCAGAGCCGACTCTATGTACTGGCTGGTTTTGTGTGTCAACTTGACAGAAGCTGGAGTTATCACAGAGAAAGGAGCCTCCCTTGAGGAAATGCCTCCATGAGATCCAGCTGTAAGGCATTTTCTCAATTAATGATCAAGGAGGGAGAGTCCAATGTGGGTGGTGCCATCCCTGAGCTGGTAGTCCTGGGTTCTGTAAGAAAGTAAGCTGAATAAGCCAGGGGAAGCAAGCCAATAAGTAACACCCCTCCATGGCCTCTGTATCAGCTTCTGCCTCCAAGTTCCTGCCCTGTGTGAGCTCCTGTCCTGACTTCCTTTGGTGATGAACAGCAATGTGTAAGCTGAATAAACCCTTTCCTCCCCAACTTGCTTCTTGGTCATGATGTTTTGTGCAAGAATACAAACCCTGACTAAGACACTCTACTCTCCGATTTCCTTTGGTTTTTACCCAATCCATATCAGCACTTTCCCATAATTTCCGACAGTACCGGGTGACCTCTAATATCTGGTTCCAGCACAGAAGTCTATCCTATCCATCCTTTCTCACGAGCCATTTTTCTCAAAGAGCCCTGTCTCATTCTCCCCTCTTCTTGCCACTTCAAACTTGCTGGCAAACTGGAGCAAGCTCCTATGCGTATCACCAGCAGGCCCTTAAGAGAGAAATGCATGGTTAAGTGACTGTTCCATCCTGTGAAGTTTCCAATCTTTCATTTTCAAAGTAACACTGTACATTTTTGTTAGCGTCAGCCTACGCATATGTCATTGTACACTGCTCTTCCCTCCTAACCCCATTGCCTGCCCCAGTTCTTCCTCCCCACGAATAGTTCCCTTCCTGCTTTATCTCTAACACACACAGAAACACAGTTCTCCTCTCCTCTGTCCCCTTTGGCCTCCCCCTCACACACATTTGCATTTAAATTTGGACTCTGCTTCAAAAAAAATGAGCAATATGTCACCCTTCCCGTCACCCCTCCTTTATCTCCTCCTGAGACCTCCTCTCACTCCTCACAGACCCTACATTTTCATACTCAAGGATCTGCTTCCTTTTTAATATAAGATTTTACTAACTCTTTGAGAATTCCCCACATACATGCAATGTATCTAGATCATCTCCGATCCTCACATCTTCCCCATCTCCTCTGCCATCCAACCCTTCTCCCACCTAACTTTGTGTCCTTTTAAAAATATCCCGAAAGTTTGATTTGTGCTGTCATACACTCATAGATGTGGGACCATCCAAGGAGCAAGGCCAACCTATCAGAGGCAACGACCTGAAAGAAAACAGAATCTCTTGCACCAAAAAGCCATCCAGGGACAGGCCAGCTCAGGTAAATCTCATAGGGACCCACATCTAGATGGAGAACTATAGGCAATTAATGGCTGCTGGGAAGGAGAGGTCAGTTTCCTCAGGGACAAGCCCTCTGATAGGTTGTCCAGCCCCAAGTGGTCAACTCTAAACATACTCACATACAAGCAATGGACACAGATGGCTACACACAAATGTGAGACAATAATCATATGAAGAGGTCAATAATTTAAGAGGGGTGGGGAGGCAGGGCAGACGTTGAAGGGAGAGGGGAAAGGGATGAGTGTTGTGGAAATACAGTATTCACATAGGAAATTCCTCAAAAACTAAGCTAAGATTTTATAGTTGACAATATATTTTAAAAGCTATAGTTTAATAGGAAAAAACCTGCCAATAGCTCTTCAGTTATTAGAGTTAGAAGCCATGAGCCTATCTCTCTCTGTTCTGTCTCTCTCTCTGTATGTTTCTCTCTGTGTCTTTCTCTGTCTGTCTCCGGGTAAGGCTTTCCAGCCCCTCCTATTGATTTGATGACATGACAGAGTTCTGCATGAATTAACCACAGCTGGCTTCCTTTTTCTATAACTGGGAACCCAGAGCTGTCCCAAGTTTCATTGCAGTTTGATCTCTTACTCAGACCTAAATACCATTCTCTGATGGCCTCAGGAATTCCCAGGACTGGGGATTTCTAGTCAATGAAAACCTGGTTGAGGAAATAAAGCTCACATTACCCTTATAATGAAAATTTACAAGGAACAGTCACTCTGCAAATGGGAATCTGACACTTTGACTTCAAAGATCCTGGGTTTGCAAGATTATGAATAAATCCCATTTAGTTTTCACTAATTTGTAGATAGAATAAATCAATCAAGTACATAGAATGCATGAAAATGTGCATCCAGGTTTTAAGGCACAGTTTTATTTTCTAAATCCCTACCCAAAAAGGGTCTACTCATTGTGACATTGTGTTGTGGAAAATACAGTGTACAAAGCTCCCGAGAACACTCATGGACAAGAATATGTCATGGAGCCAGGCAGTGGTGGCACACGCCTTTAATCCCAGCACTTGGGAGGCGGAGGCAGGTGGATTTCTGAGTTCGAGGCCAGCCTGGTCTACAGAGTGAGTTCCAGGACAGCCAGGGCTACACAGAGAAACCCTGTCTCGAAAAACCAAAAATAAATAAATAAATAAATAAATAAATAAATAAATAAATAAATAAATAAATAAAATAAAAATGTCATGGATAAACAAGCTTTATGGGTGTCATGAATAGTTAGTGATGATAACCATAGTAAGTAAGGACTGTCAGGAGGGACAGACAGAATACTCTACTGTAAAGAAATCTAGACAGAGCTCTCTGCTCTCAAGGAGGCTAAACAGAGCACTCTGCTGTTAAGAAGTCTAGACAGCGCACTCGGCTGTCAAGGCTAGACAGAGCACTCTACTGCACATACTGGGAGCCATAAGAGTCTATAGGAGTGATTCCTAAGGCCCTGCTTGGTGCCTTTTCCACAAATTACCTCATTTACTTCCCCTGATGTACCTAGTAATAGTCTCACTCTCACTATTTTATGCATGAAGAAATCAAGTCTTAAGGAAGCTTAGTACTTATCCAGACAACCAGAGCAACAGACGATAGACTTCGACTTCAGAGCCCCAAATTTGCCAAATGCCAGTTTATCTGTCTGTCTGTGTCCCTCTATTCCCTTCTCTGTGATAATTACAGCTGGCCATGAGGTAGGACTGTGACTCTGAGGGAGATATAATGTGGGTTGTGGGTACCAGTGACGCTTCTATCCAGCCAGGTGGAATGAGAATGGAGAAGTCATGGCTCCTGGGATTCTGTAGCCCCCAGGCCTCCTTACTCCATGCAGTCGAGTAACCATGCAAACCATTAAATGAGGAATGCCTGACATCTTTTTTATGCATCTTACCCTATGACGTCATTGGGGTCTGTTATGAATGAACAAGGTTTGAGTGTGTGCCCTAAAGTCTCGTGGGTTGGGAACTTGGTCTCCAGTATATATAGTAATATTAAGAGTTGATAAAAGGGCTAGAGAGTGGTGGAACAGCAACTAAGAGCACTGGTTCTTCTTCAAGAGCACCCAGGTTCAATTCCCAGTACCCACATGGCAGCCTACAACTGTCCTTAATTCCAGTTCAATGCTTCTGGCCTCTGTAGGTACTGTGCATATACACAGCACACAAACATATTCAAGCAAAACATCCTACACAGAAAATGAAAAGATATATTTGAAAACATTAATAAAAAGGAGATGATGGAACTTGTAAGAGATGGAGCTCATTGGAGGCCATTACTGGATGCAGGCTACTCTTGTCTCTTCCTCGTCCCTTCTCTTTTGGTGCTCTCTCTCTCTCTCTCTCTCTCTCTCTCTCTCTCTCTCTCTCTTCCTTCTACCTCACGCTCCTACTGTAATGTCATTTTCTGTTATGACCCAGTCAAGGAGGCTCTCACAGAGGCCAAATCTTTAAAGTCACCCAATCTTAGAGCTTCAACTTACCAGCCTGTAAGATAAATAAACCTCTTTGTTCTATAATGTACATAGCCTCGGGTGCTTCCTTAAATCAATGTGTATATAATACAGAAGGCTGTAGAGAACACAACCTAAACTCGAGCTCAACAAGTCATGAATCTCTTATGCTGTCTCCAAGTTTGAACTGAATCCTATGTGGCTCTGCCTATGAGTTCTAGTTCTGTAATGACAACTAACACTTGTCCCTGAAAGACAACTTAATATATAACAAAGGTTCTTCAGAAGCCAAGATATTATCAAAGAAATGACAACAGTATTTGTGGGTACTGGTATCCAGGAGTGGGTGAGGGAGGCAGTCACAAACCCAGGAAACAGATGCTGGAAACCAACATCAGGGTGCAGATCTACATGAGCTCTGGAGTAGCCAACTATCCCACTGGCACAATGGGGAGTTTCCAGGCTGCCAGCACCCAAGGGACTTCTGTAAAGACGGGGGGAAGCAGCCACCACTATGTTCTGGGCCCACTCTGAGGAACCACCAGTATTCTAGAATGTCCTATTTTGTGTCATGCATGGGCACTCATGCTATTAGAGCGGTAAAGCCTTCTTCACTGTCTGTCAGACCCCACCCAGGGTCCATAGCACCCACAAGTAATGGTAACCATGAGGACAATAACGATAACTATTGGCTGACAATTAGCTATATATTACATTGTACTCCCCCCCGTAGCTCGATATGTGTGGTCTAATCAAATTCTCATGTTACTTCTAGAGAAATTAATGTCCATAGGGGCTCAGTAATCTATCTGTGAATTCATAGGCAACAAATCTCAAAAGCTGTCGCTTCTTACACCAAGGTCATTGGCCAGTCCTTAACATGTTCATTTCCCATGAGTAAAGTGGGAGATACTGATGTGTTTTTGTTTCCTGATGCTCTAGCTTGAAGTCTATGGGGTTGTCTTACACTAGAGATAAGAAAGACCTAAGGAAAGGTTGTGGGGGTGGGGGAACAGCTACAGAGGACATTACTGTAATTCCTGGACATGGTCACCAGGTGACAGCATTGTCCTTCATTTTGTTCTATTTCCCAAGGACATTTGCCCTCAAGTAACATCACCTATGAGCCCATTGTGAAAATATCTGTCTCCTAGAATCTTTCCTCCCAGCAAGGAATTGCCCCTAAAGCAAAAAGATGTACCTTAGAGCATAACAGCACAACCCTTCCCCTGACGATGTTTTGATGTTTCTAATAATTTGATCTTTGTAATTACCAATTAAGAAAAGCCTTGAATAACATCGTGGTAGGAGGTTCCATGGCTCTCTGTGTTTGTCACTGAATATCCATCCCATCTTACATCATATGCTTGTGTTCAGGTCAGCCACAGAAATGCCGAGCATCAGTGCCTTTGGGGCCTACGTTTGCCTTTTCTATTGAACAAACACAACACATTTGCATCCTTTTTTTCTTGCCTTTCTAAAGGCAAAATCATAAAAGATTTTACTCAGGCAAGGCTCTGTTTAAAAAGTCAATATACTCTACCCACAAAAAAAAATGTCTTTTCTAAACAAAGAGACATGATCGTTTCATTTATTCCAACACCAGATTTATTCTTCTGTTTCTAGTTAATCCTGATCCTTCCATCCTAGGCAGTTAGAAATGAAGTCCGGGGATCTTCTCTTTAATCTGCAGCTGGGAACACATGGCCTCCAGACATGCTGTGCCCACCTGCTTCTTATTAAGGCCAACAGGAGCCATCTACACACAGTGACCCAGGAGAAAATGGACACAAGATTAATGCTGCATAAAATTTCACACTGTGAATGTCAGCTCTGAGCTGCAGGATTTCAGTAATTAGAGGGGAAATAAAACCTTACAGATCTTTTCTCTAACTGTAAAATGTTAATCGACAAAGCAGCCAAAATAAAGAACTTCCCTATGACAGCACAAAGAGTACTATTAAATAGGTGAGAAAATTCCACTCCAGGTATAAAGAGCCACAAGAGCTGCATAGGCCTTGGGAGGAATATGTCACTTATGAAAAGAAAGAATAAAATGTAAAGGGAAGCTATTTAAAGAAGGAAAAGTCTCTTAGAAATACAAAGGATGGTAAAATGCTATTTCTAATACCCCATGACTCCCTTCTGGGTCCCAAACATGAGCATTTCTCAAAAGCAGTGGTTCTTGATTTCTCCTTTGTATGTTTGGATCTGAGCCATCTCTCCAACCCTCTTGCTTTCTCACATGTGCAGGGGTCTAGAGTATCCCTTAAAGTCATGAATGTAGGAGGTGCCAGTTTGGGGAGAGGTGGAAAGAAGGGTGAAGTGTGTGTGTGCGTGCGTGTGTGTGTGTGTGTGTGTGTGTGTGTGTGCATGTGTGTATGTGTGTGTGTGTGTGAATATGTCTTGATGAAACCCATTATTTTACATAAATAATGTTCACCAATAGTAAGAAAGCAAAGAAAGAAAAATGAGTGAGATTTAGATGGGTAAAGAGCAAGCAAGATCTCAAATCATCAAGACATCCCAACTCTTCCTGTTCCTGCTTTTGCTTGACTTGACCTATGGGCTGCATTTTTCCAATCCCAGCCCATCCGTGCATAATTAATTATGACTTTCTTTCCTAAAATAAAGAGAATATGTCTTTTGTGTGATTACCTCATTGCCTTGGCTTTTAAAATAGGTATTTTATTACAGTTCTCTAGAGAAACAACTGATAAAAAATGTGTCTGTGTGACTAATGGATTGATTGAGTGGTTGGTTGGTTAGAGTGGCTTATAAGTCATGGTGCAACTATTTTTTTAAAAAACTGCCTGTCTCCCAGTGAAAAGTCCAAGAATCCAGGTTTCAAGGCTGGATGTCTCAGCTGGTCTTCAGCATACATCAGAATCCTGAAGTAGACTCTAATGCCTGTGAAAGAGGGAGAGTGAGGGTAAACAAGAAAGGAGCAAGTGTCTTCTTCTATGCCCTTTATACAGGCTGCCGTCAGAACATGTGGCCCTGGTTTAAGGTGGATCTCAAACAAGTTCTTGGTTTATATTTTCCCAACTAAATTGATATTTAAAAACACCACTCAGAGATGATACCAATGTGATTTCAAAGTCTAGTGATGAACAGAATTATAATAGAGGGTTTGTCTGCAATGTTAGAAAACTACCTAGCTGGACTTAGTGGTCACATCTTTAATCCCAGCACTTGGGAGGCAGAGGCAGGCATATCTCTGAGTTTGAGGCCAGCCTGGTCTACATAGCGAGTTCCAGGAAAGCCAGAGCTATATAGAGACTTTGTCTCTGAAAAAAGAAAGAAAGAGAAATTTATATCCAGATTAATATTTCTGAAATTTAGAAGTATTAACTTCAAAATAATACCATGTTTTGCAAAAATAATAAAATAAAAATAATAAACCTTTATTCTGTAAGGTGATTGTGGGGAAGTGAATATAGATATATATAGATATATAGATATATAGATATACAAAGCTTTTTGTTTACCGAAAAATCAATTAAATAAAGGATTGCAGATCTATAATTCATCACAATTAAAATTGCTTGACATACTTTCGATACTTCATGTATTTAAGACCACAAATGCAATAAATGCAGTTAATGTAATTTATTTGAAATTAAAATTAAATTACATATTCTCTTCATTTTAAAATGATAAAGGCAATTTTTGCTTATGTTTGAAATTTGGGTGGGAGTCTTTAAAAAACTATTGATCCATAAGTAGGAATATAGCCAAAAAAATCTGTCATCCTCAGGAATAATTTTTTCCAAGAGCCAGAAACAGTTTTCTTTGTGAAATTTCTTGTCTATACTGAAACATTTCCTGCTCTGTAGTAAACAACCTTTGCTCTGTGTAATTTAGGAGACATTCATAACGTGAAACAAGTTCTGACAGAGTCATTTTTCACAGGTCTGCTACACACCCCTACACTGTATGGTTGTAAAGGATGGACCCCTAAGAAACTTCCTGAAGACTGTCTCTTTAGCTTTAAGCCATGCCCTCAAGAAGCTGTCCTTCCTAATGGTGACAGTCACTACAGAGGGGGTGATATGAGAACAAGGCTGCTCGTGAACTATTCCAGTGTCGGATGCCTCTGGTCTTCCACCAAATCCAAGAAGCTCTATCAGTAGCTACATGCACTTTCTTGGGGCCCTTTAGAAGCTCAGCACTGAAGAGTTCTTGCCATCCCACACAGAGTAGGGTCTGTTTGAAAAGCCAAGACCAATGTGTACAACAGTGAATGTCCAGACATGTGCAATAAAGCATAGGTTAAGCGGTTTGTATAGCTGTCCTGGTCAACAGTCAGACTGAGAAACAGTCAATTGATATAGGCTCAGGATTCAATACATTGTAAATAAAAGACTATTTTGAGATATTAATCAAGAGTAAAATAGGTTTTTAAAAGGCTTCTTCTAAGTCTTTCTCCCCAGTTCTAAAGAAATTCACATTGTAAAGCTACTGTTTAAAAGAGTTCATTAGAAAGAAATGATGTAAAAATCCAGATATAGTGGTGTGTGTGTGTATGTGTGTGTGTGTGTGTGTGTGTGTGTGTGTGTGTGGTGTGTGTGTGTGTGTGTGTGTGTGTGTGTGTGTGTGTGTGCATGTAATGCCAGCACACAAGAAGCAGGAGCAGAGAGTCTCAGCCCAGTTTAGATTTCATAGATGACTATCTCAAAAGTCGAACTTGGGATGAGGAGGCTGTAGGTGACACCTGAGTAGGTTCAATTAAGAAATGTGCATTCTGATGGATGGAGGATATTGATCTTGGAAAATGATAGACATGTGTAGGGACATGTTTATGCCTTATGGGAAATCACTACAACTTCTATTCAATTTAGTTGTGAACTAAAACTTTTCTTAAAATATAAAACCTGAAACCTTGGATGGCCTGGAAGCCCCTGCTTCAGTGGACTGGCTCACAGCTAGAGGCTACACCTGACCCATCTCCATTTCCCTGGCCTTTCTGGTGGTGAGCTTGAATTTCTGCTTTCCCAGCCTTTCCCACTCTACCATGTGTCTTCCCTGATACAACATGGGTGGACTTGAGAGGAAACCACATGCTTGTGTGCTCTGTGTACAAATGCACACACGGTTAGCTTAACAGGGGATCTCTAACTGTTCTGCCTAGGTAAATGCAGCAGATAAACAAGGGTGACCTAAGAGCAAGAGGCCCTTGCTACCTCAAAGGCTGGCCTTCTCCTCTCAATGCCTCAATATTCCTGCCGATGGAATTCACACCCAAGAGTAAATGCATGGCCAAGCTGCCAGCTCACAGGAGATTGTTTGTAGGCTTGGTTTCTATAGAAAGCAATCAAAGGAACGCACTTCATGCTCTGAAAATGGAATTACCTCAGCATCACCAACCACGGCTGTTTTACAAGTTGACTCCAACATACATGGCTACATGATCCCTTCAGTTAGTTCACTTTGGCCTTGCTCTCAAAATAAATAGGATTGAGTGGAAGAGACAAATATCTAAGTTGGAATATGATATAGTCAGCAAAATAGGAGGCATGTGTGGGAGACACCAGGGGCTTGAGAAGAGATATCTGAGCTTAGAGATGGTCATAGATGCCACTCTGGAAACATCAATGGAAAGATCTTTGGAAGGGACAGGCCATGGTGTCAATCCCAGCTCTGTGCCTCCAGATATGCCAAGCAAGTGACTTCCTACTTAAAATAAGACAGAAAGTATCCACCATGATATGAGAGGAATTGTGTTATACAGAGAGAAATGAACAGCAGTTATTGTTATTCAGGTTTTGGCAAGGTGAAGTCCAGCATGGAAAATGCATGTTAACACTGGACAGGGAAAGGGGTCATGTAACAGTCATGTCTGTCCAGGCAAGGCTTTGGCTTTGATTTGCACTAATGTCCTGGAAAGAGGCAGACTTTGCACACTGAGGGCAGTGACTGAGGGTGTCTTCCAGAAGCCAAGTGCAACAGGGTATGAAGACTGAGGGTGGAAACAGAAATGAGAGGCCCTGGACATTAGTTAGCAAATGGGGGGGGGGGGTGGCAAACATCGGAAATCCATGCGTTAATTGGGAAGATCTCCAGATAGCATTGTTTTAGGTTAGGGGTGGGGTAGCACAGAGGGAGATAGGACAAAGCAAGAATAAGTGATCATATAGTGTTTGATGTGAGGGGGTCTCATGAATCAGCCTCAGCAATTCTCAAACTAGAGTCTTCTCAAACTAAGGGACTAGAGGGTAATGTTGGTTAAAGTGGGCTGCAGACATGGTGGACGAGAACACTTGTGTGCAAGCGTGAGGACGTGAGTTTGGATCCCAGGACTACATAAACAGACAGATGTGGTAATAAATACCAATATCACAGCACTGAGAGAGGCAGGAGAATCTTGGGGCTCATTGGCCACCATCAGAGCTCAATGAAAGACCCTGACTCAAGGGAAGAAGGTGGAGGGTGAAGTCCAGGGAGCCAGGCAGTTGGCCTGGCCTGGCTATGATACATTATATCATAGGTTTTTCAGGTTGGTGTTCATGGCTCTTGAGGCAGTATGCCTTCCAGTTTCTACGAGACCAACACACTCCCACAGGCAGTGAAGTGTCCCGGCTGCTTTGTGTTTCTCTGTAGATTCCCTCAGAAGACAAAGAAATATGGAAACTTGACAGGACAATTTGTCTTAGACATTAATCTTGTGTACCCTGTATAGCTTGTAAATGTCATTGTATCCTGGCAACAACAACTATATTGATCCTGGAAATGGCCATCATATTCTGTTTCTCATAATGGTATAAAAAGTCTGACTACTCTCAATAAAATTGTCAAGCCTCAGTCTTGTCTGTAGTGCTCCAACCAGCCTAGTTTAATTCCTTGTGACCATGTCAGGTAACCTTGGCCTATAATTTCGGGTACTTACAGAACATGGCATCTACTGCCCCCCTCTGACATATGCATTCATGCACACACAAATATATACCATACACACAATACCATACACACAATTGAAATGTCAGCCACCAGGTACAACATGCGATTGTAGAAGAAGAAGTTGTTGCCTCCCTTCAAGTTTTGTTTATTGCAAGTAAGGCTTCTAGAAAGGGTCCCAAAGAACTGCCTTAAACCATCCAGGCTCTCTTCATGATGAAGTTAGAATAAACATGGCTCAAAATAATCTTATTATAATGCTAAATCTCCACCTCAGAGGCTTTTTGTCTCCTGTGATATATAAAGAAAGCATGACTATCAGACATAAATTCAGTTCAAATGTGTTCTCTTAGACAAGAGTCACTTCCTTAAAATACCCCTTTAGCAAAAGGGCTCTTAAAGGTCCCATCTCCACTCAAGTTGTTCGCTGCCTCTTCACAATGGTTCTAGTTCTGGGGGTGATAATGCCTCCTTGGTACCCCCAGGATCTCTGTGAGTTTGCTGTGTTTATATATGGGGGGGTCTGGTGATTTTTGGCAGGAGGTCCCTACTGTGATATTAAATATTCTTATTCTGGTGAGAACAGCCTTACTTCCATATATATATTATGCAAAGGAATGGGAGATGAACACTTCAAAGTCAAGGGTGGCAACTGGACCTGGAAGGGAAGGACTTGCTGTATGTGCTCCTGGGAACCCTCTCTTTGTATCTACTTCCTGTGCCAGAATTGCCCAACCAATAGCAAGTTAATACTCATGTACTAGTGGTGGCAAGGAGACAAGTGTGCCGTCCCATGTCCACTCTGCTTGCCTGGGCTATCCAAAAGATGTAGAAACCCTCTAGTTAACAAATAGCATCACATGTGACCCATAAAAGGGAAAGCAAAGACAGTTCATAAGATATTTGTAAGGTTTAACACCACTAAGCTGGGGGCATTCTATTTTACCGTTTATTATTCTTATTATTCTTACTGTTATTATTCTCTGACTTAAGCAATAAAACCCTTGTTTTTAGAGAACCTTCAAGTAGTTGCCACTTATCCAAGGTCACACAGCTTATAAGTGACAGGGCAAGGACTCTTCTAATTCCAAAAATCTAGGCTGAAGTCCAAGTATTTAGAAAAAGCTACAACATCCAACTCCTGGTTGTTTATAAAAATAAAAAATAAACCTCTACAGCTGTGGGCTGCAGTGAATATTGTGCATTATAATATTTTATCTATGACAACATAAACCCACCAACCACACGTTCTACTGTTTGATCCCTCTCCATCTTCAATGCTATCCTTAGGCGTACAGGGAAAATATTTTCTGTCAGAAATATCTAGTTCTCTAGAAACAGGAAAAGCAAATTAGTAGAAATGTACTGAATTAAGTTGTGAAATTTAATTTCAAAACCATGTAGGTCCACGAGACCTCATAATAAAGTGATCGCATTGGACAGGACGGGATGTACAGAGCCCAAAATGGTTTGCATTCTTTTTTATTTTTTATTTTTATTTTGGTTAGATTAATATTTAATAGAGAAGAAGAGGCTCTTTTTTTTAAAAAAATGTGTTTGGCATATCTTTTCTTAATTTTTATTTTTGGATATTTACTTTATATACATTTCAAATGTTTTCCCCTTTGGAAACCCCTTATCCCATCCCCCCTCCCCCTGCCTCTATGAGGGTGCTCCCCCACCCACCCACCCACTCCCATCTTCCCTCCCTAGCAGTCCCCTACACTGGGGCATCTAACACCCTTAGGCCCAAGGGCCTCTCCTCCCACTGTTGGCCAACAAGGCCCTCCTTTGCCACATATGTGGCCAGCACCATGGGTCCCTCCATGTGTATTCTTTGGTTGGTGGTCCAGTCTTCAGGAGCTCCGGGGAGTCTGGCCTGTTGACACTGTTGCTCCCTCCATGGGGCTGCAAACTACCTCAGCTCCTTCAGTCCATTCTCCAACTCCTCCATCTGGGACCCCACGCTCAGTCCAACAGTTAGCTGAGAGCATCCGCCTCTGTATTTGACAGGCTCTGCTTGAGCTTCTGGGGAGACAGCTTATCATGCTTCCATCAGCAAGCACTTCCAAGCATCCACAAGAACGTCCGGGTTTGGCGGCTATATATGGGATGTATCCCCAGGTGGGACAGTCTCTGGGTGGCCTTTCCTTGAGTCTCTGCTCCACACTTTGTCTCCATATTTCCCCCTGTGAGTATTTTGTCCACTCTTCTAAGAAACACTGAAGCATCCACATTTTGGTCTTCCTTCTTCTTAGGCTTCATATGGTCTGTGAATTGAATCTTGGATATTCTGAACTTTTGGGCTAATATCCACTTATCAGTGAGTCATACCGTGTTTGTTCTTTTGTGATTGAGTTACCTCATTCTTGAGGTGATAAAACAGACAAGCCATGTTAGCTTTCCATTACTGTGACAAACAGCCTGTAGTAAACAGTGGGGGGACAGAGAAGGTTCATGTAGGCTGGTGTTTTCAATTCATGGTCTCATGGACTCCAAAATAAAAAAGCTCCTGGAGCAGCAAATCTGTCCTGGAAACTGGTGTGAATAAAGCAAAGAATTCCAGTCACGGTCCAAGAAGCTTCTATTTAAACAAGAGAAATCGTTCTTCAAGGTAGGACAAGAGAAGAAATAAGAAGTCAGGAGACAAACAAGACTGAACTGCAGATGAACTGATAGCTCTCAGACTCCAGCTTCCAGTCAGCAGAACTTTTGTGCCTGGCCAACCAGGAGGCTCCACACTTCAGGAGTATAGGGTCCTTGGTGCCCCAGGACTCCGGAAGCTCTGACACACTGCCTAGGTTTATCATCACTGCTGTGGGAATCTGTCTGGACTGAGGGTATCCAGGTTCTTACATCTTGTTCAAAACACTAAGAAAGAACACACCAAAAGCATAAACAAAGAATTGTACTCAGAAGCAAAGAAAAACATGCCAAAGGCCAGACAAACAGCAAGAGAGCAGTGGACTTTTGATCAAGCATGCAGCTCACTAGATCCCCTCGACTACCTGTGGCTTCTTTTAGTGAGTCCAGGAAGATCCAGTTCCCAGGAGGGCTTGTAGGTGGTCCTTTGGTTTTAATTGATAGGTTTAGATTGTAAGCTTTATGTCCTTTCCCATGATTTTAGTAAGGCATAAGATGGCAAATGGGGAATCTCCCTTAAAAGTCTATTCAGGACAGTTTGTCTAACTGTGCACACATCCAAAGCAGTTCAGGCTAAAGGAGCACTTTGCCTGCATGTCCCAGTATGTCCTGGGATGTGTCTGAGAGAGTGGAAGTTGGAGAAGAGCGATCCAAGGGATTAATTGGGAGTAGGGCATCTGTGCAGCTGAGGCAGGTGAGGGATCTCGGGTTACTAAGTGCACTCTTGGGAAAGGGAATGTGTAGCTCAAGTCAAGGGCAGTAGCCAGGCCTTCCCCAAGGGGCTTGACTAATCATCTGTCTAGAGCACAGAGCCACCACAGAGTACTTGCATGTCCAGGGAGTCTGTGTTCCTATTCAAGCACATGCTGAGGAAGGTAGGCAAAGGACTGGGGTGCCAGGCATTCTGTCTGATGAAGTTACCAATTATTTGCTTTGCACTAACCACTGTGGGTAATGCAGAAATAGTGAGGCTCACCCTCTGCTCATAATGCACATAAGGAGCAGAGACAGGGTGTGTGTAAAGTCATGACGCTGTAATCCCAAAGACCAACACCAGCTGAAATGTTTTTTTAAAAAAATTTATCTGTCCCACCCCACAACCCCTCTGTGTGTGTGTGTGTGTATGTATGTGTGTGTGTGTGTGTATGTGTGTGTGTGTTTTGTCAGTGTGTTCCTGTAGTTGAAAGTATAAGTGGTTGTGACCCACTCAACGTGGGCACTCAGAACTGAATCCACTCCTCTAGAAGAGCAGCAAGTAAATTTGACCACTGAGCCATGTTCCAAGCCCCTATATTTGTTTCTGAAAACATTATTATACACTTGAGTAGTGAATTATAAGGACGACATTTATCATAAGCTGTGAATTACAAGTGCTCTTATGTCCTGGATAAATAAGCACCATGTATTTGCTAAAACTCAAGTTTCAAGTATTCACACCTGGTTTTTAAAGTCCATCCCATTAGCAACTAAAATTTTATAGATTAACACTTCAGCCAGGTGTAGTAACTCATGCCTGTAGACCAAGCACTGGGGAGACTGAAACAGACCAATCGTGAGTTCCAGCAAATCTGTGCTACATAGCAAGACTGTCTCATAAAAACAATCTGATATTATAGTTCTGTGATAGAGTACTTGTCTCACGTGTAGCCTTGTCCAATGGCCAATCCCCAGTATTCTTACATGTAAGGGTATGAGTGTGTGTGTGCCTGTGTGTGTGTGTGTGTGCATGTATGTGTGTACATGGTTGTACACCTTAATCCCTTGATTTGAGGTTGGACTCTTTAGGCAAATCCCTTACAAAAAGTCACTTCCTCATTAATACACTCTGGCATTCCTTATTTCCCTGGAAGAGTGGCATATCTGGGAAGAAATGGCACAAGCATGTATTTGAGGCAAGGAATTCCATGATGGTGTGTGCTATGATTGACAGAGCACCTCACACACAACAGTTGATAGTTGTTGGGGGGTCATGTGCATGTGGTTACATTTTGTTGTATACATGTATGAAAGTCTCAAAGAGTTTTGTAAAAGGTAGTGAAAACTGAGGGGAAATCAAAATAATATGGACAATTAACTGGCTTTAAATAAGAGAGGTCAGCTTTGAGAATGTGCATGGGTGGACCTTACGCAAACAGAGGCCAAAGAGCAAAGATGGATGCTACCTGGAGAAGGGGTTATATCTCTGGATGGTAGCTCAGGCATCCTGCCTCAGTTTCTAGCCCACCTTGCAAATTTTAGACTTGTTATACTTCCACCATCACATTAGCCAGCTCCTGAAAATAACCTGCCTCTCTCTATCTTCTCTTTCTATTTCTCACTCTTTCTCCCTGTACGTGTGTGTGTGTGTGTGTGTGTGTGTGAGAGAGAGAGAGAGAGAGAGAGAGAGAGAGAGAGAGAGAGAGAGAGCGCTCTACAGAACTCTAATGTAGGAATCACTTCTACAGTATGAATGGTACAATTCTGCACAACTAAGTCATTAAGATGTCCTCTTGGGATCATTTGAAGCAGGACAAGAGAAGACACAACAGTGTGTGTTTTCCTTTTCTTTTTGAAATTACATTTTGTTTGCCACAGCATGGCCAGAGAGGTCACAGGAGAAAATGTGAGAGTTAATTCTCTCATTCCACTATGTACGTCCTGCAGACTGAGCCACCAGGCTTAGCAGCAGGCATTCTTACACTCAGAGGCAACTCAACAGCCCCACTGTGTGGATTTTATTTACAGAAGAGCTAGCTGTCCCCAAAGCACCATGGTAGCATTCATCAGTGGCCCAAAATGACAAGGTCTAGAGTTCACAAAGCAGATGCTACACTTATACTCAGCTAGATTGGGGTTAAGCTCCAAGCTGAAAACAAAACAAAACACCAGCCATGAAACCCAGTGAAGCAACCCCCATGCTTGGCAGAGGCAGTGCAGATGGTCCAGACGCATGCCCATGGTATTACACTGTTGGAAGGACTTGGGCATCCTGTATGGACTTTCAGAATCCCCCAAATTCCCTTGTGTATTTGCCTGTGATGGTGTGCACTGCAGACCAATAAAACCATTGTTCACATAACCAGAATAATGGAAACATTTGGAAAGGAGAGCCTGCAGTGGAGGTGTGGGGAGGGGTTGAGGGGACTGTGGACTTATGTACTTCTGTGCACATTTCATTGTTCCAGTGTGCTTAGTCGCTACTAGAAAATACCCATACCAATGGCAACAAAGATTAGCCTATCATGAGGCTTTCTGTGTTACCTGGTATTGATACAGAAGTATCCAGCTATAAATACCTCTGGAAAACCTGTTCCTTGCCTTCCACTTTAAGCAGATTAACAAACATTTGCTGTCTTCAACACAAACAACCACACCACATGGAGCACAGAAGGCCCTTTCCACTAAGCAGTGATTCTTTCCATTTTGGGGGACTAACACAGCTCAAATTTCACAAAGCAGAGAGGAAAAAAGGTGCAGATTTGACAAATCACCCACCCACCCACCAAAGCACTAAGAACCGCACACCCCAAGTCCTCTTCATCCCCAGAAAAGTCCAGATGAAAGTCATGGACTGTCATCTCACCCCACTGCTGTGGGACACAGAACATAAGCTATTATCGATATCTGTGCTGTACAAGGTCTCTCCTTCCTCTCTTCACACTCCCTTCTTTCTTCTCATCTCCCCAAGCATTCCCCTCCTCACCTCTATTCCTAAATCCTCTCCCACCTGTAAAGAATCACCAAAGCAGAAAATGGCATCTGTGGGTGATCCATCACTTAGTGGGGAGGACAATGTTCATATTGTTTACTACTTAAAGTCAGTGGCTGAAAAGGGGGAACAGAAGACACTTAGCCTGCCATTTCTGTAACATTCTCTGGGAAGGACTGTCCAAGAAATCAAGTATCAAGGAGATTTTTGTTTTGTTTTATTTTTATCTTTGTTTTTGTTGTTTTGTTTTATTTTTTGTCTTTTTTGAAATGCCTTGAACATCTAGAAGTTATTCATCTTGAAGAACAGTGATGTTCTGGACCCTCCAGCAAGAATTATGGCAAGTCTTGAGATTTTCTCACTGCTCCTCTGGCACACCAGTGGCGTGATGAACACAGAGTAAAGCACAACGAGGTGCAAGACACAGGAGCCACTGCCCTGAAGATATCTAGGCAGCTATCTAGTCACTGATGACACCATGGGACATAAGAGCAGAGGACAGTCTTTAAGAACTGTAATGGAGAGAAGGGGATTTATTCTTCAGAACATAAAAAGATCTGTCTGGACTGATTCTTACCACGAGAGCCCCATGATGCATGTCATGGAGTATCTCTTGACTCTTTACTCAGCTACTCAGCAGTCTCATCAGATTCATGACCGCTAGAGCCAGGTTTGCACAGCTACCTCTCAAAGGACCTCCAGAAAGCCAGGGCAATATGACTCTTCCAGAGCCAAAAACGTCACTCAGGGCACATCTATGGCTCCTACTCAAGTCATTCCTACTGCCCCAGTCCTCGACCATTGTTGACCTTGAAGGAGAGGTTTAGCCCCAATGGCTGCCAAGCCTGCTGACACCTAACCATCTGACAAATAAGAAGAGTCCCTGTTGTCACCTCCACCCAGAACATGGCCTTTCCCTGCTCATTGGTGTGCCTCATCCTTCTCTGTCATGGGTAGCTCACCTCGTGAATGTGAGGTTCATGGACTCCTCTCATCAAGTCACACTGAGTTTAAGGGAGCATGTGGCCCTGGGTCCAGCCTCTGGATCCTGAGAAACAACTTAGCTAGTAGCTACCTAAGGAGACATACAAGACCTGGACTTATCCTTCAGGAGAGAGTTCTTCTCTTCTCTCTTAGATAATAGGTAGAGCAAGCACACCACCAAGCTGGACCTGTTCAGCACTTCATTATTTTTGAAATGAGGACAACTGAGAAGCAACAGGTTGGAGAAAACCTCCCTCCCACTGTTATTTGCCTAAAGACAGGAAATAAATTCGTAGAGTGCCCCTTCTTCCCTCCTGGCAGAATGTAGTTAACCACACAGACAATTCTAGACCTTCACCTGAGGTGCCTCCAAAGCAACTGCATAAGGACCATGCCAGCAATTCACTGGCTTGTATGTTTGTCTTTCTGTAATTTACCTCTATACAAACCCAAAGACCTTGTTTTGTGTCTGCCTTTGTCATGAGGCTGAGTCCTAGACAATTCTGAGTATGTCATGGCTCACCAGTGTTGCATGCTAATGAACGCATGCGAATGAATTGCAGTGTACATGCTAATGAAACTGTTTGGGTTTTCTCTAGTTAGTCTGCTCTTTTTGTCTAATTTGCAAAACCCCCATTCATATGGGGACACAGAGGAAGTATTATTTTCCCCTACGGGGATCACGTCAGCTGGAGAAGCCAGTGTTGACCTGAAGCTGCTGTATGACCTCATCTCCATCTTAGTGACTACTGACTTGAAAGGTTTTCCTCTGTCTGTCTCTGTGTGTGTGTGGGTGTGGGTGTGTGTGTGTGTGTGTGTGTGTGTGTGTGTGAGAGAGAGAGAGAGAGAGAGAGAGAGAGAGAGAGAGAGAGAGAGAGAGAGAGAGAGACCCAAGGTCAATTGTGGGTGTCTTAGTTCCTATTCTATTGCTGTGAAGGGACCATGACCAAGGGAATTTATAAAAGAAAAATATCTACTTTGGGGCATGTTTATAGTTTCAGATGCTTAGTCCATGGTCATCATGGTGGCAGGCAGGTAGACATGCTGTTGGATCTGGAGCTGAGAGTTTACAACTTCTCAACAAGATGGAACCAGAGGGAGAGCCTGGGCCTGACTTGAACTTCTGAAACCTCAAAGCCCACCCCCCAAGTGACACCCCTCCTCCAACAGGACCACACTTCTTAAACAGCCCAGCAACTGGGAACCAAACATTCAAATGTATAAGCCTTTGAGTCATTCTTATTCAAGCTACCACATGGAGAATCTTCCTATGTCTTACCTCACCATACTCTTTGTGACAGGATCTTTCAATCAAAACCAGGCCTTACCAGAATATCTAGTGTGGCTAGCTGCCTTGCTCCTGGGATCCTGTCTCTGCTTCCTGACCTGCAGGAGCTGCCACACTTACCTAGCATTTACTTGGGTCTTGGATGGCAAGCGCTTTAATCTCCAAGCCATCTCCCCAGTCCTGTGTGCCAGTTCTGTTTGTTTTTGTTTTTTTTAATTTTTTTAAATTAAATTTTAATTTTTTAAGATTATAGTATAAATTACCTGTATTTCCCTCTCTAAGATAGTCTTTTGACATGTAGTCAAGGCTCAGGAAATTCAAAATAATGTGTGAGAAAAGTAGAGAGGCTCAGAGATTCTTCTAAGAAAAACTTCTCTGCACATGATGCCTCCTATGATCTAGCATCAGCATCAACACTGGTCCAAGTCT
>CM052709.1:95657866-95660366 GCA_028551405.1 Uromys caudimaculatus | reverse complement strand
CTGCCCGGCCCTATATATATCTTATATATTATATATAATACATATTGTATATGATATGTAACATATTATAATATAAACTATGAATGTTATATAATATACAATACATAATAAATATATAAGATATAACAAATAATATGTGATATAATGTAAAATAATAAAATAAATAATAAATATTATTATAATATATAGTGATATATTTAATATCTAAAATAGTATATATTATATAACATATATTATATTAAATTATGGAATATATATTGTATGTAACATATAATATATTATACATTATATAATATATACTATATATAATTATATAATATAGTATATATAATATATAGTATTATATATTATCACAAATTAAATAAATAGAATCCCAAAATGAGGACAGGCTTATACATACTTGGGTAAGAAGAAATGCATTCATAGATATAGAGTCATCAGGGATGTCACATGTCTTCCTGATCCATCATCTCATCTACTTAAACATTTCCAAATCCCTGTCCCACGCAGCAATGTAAATGTCCTAAGGGTCAAGGATATGTTCAGTATGGATAAATCAAGTTACAAACTAGAGTTGTCTGTAGGAATCTAGAAGTATGAGCCTTATCAGAAGACATCCAACCTCTTGTCTTCTGCCCTCTCTCCCACTATAAATCACATACACTACTGAACCCAGAACTTTTAATGCACTATTATGATTAACTCCTTGTAACCTTGGTATGTCACAACAAAACTAATTTCAGAAGGTGATGGCTGAATGAATACTAGTTCAAGTGCCCCCATTTTCTGTTCAAATGTCCTGGGTAATTAGGATCAACACTTACCTGTACACTAATAAAGTAAGCCAGTAGTAAGCTGAGTTAAGGTGCTGAACTCTAGACACAAGCAAACCAATGATAAGCCCTGTTCTGCCTCCTTTAATACTTTCAGAAAAGTCTACCTGCCCTCTCTTAGTCTCAGTGTTCACATCTGTGCAAGAACGACTGTGTATGGCTGTGGTGTGAATGTACCCGAAGTGAACTCTATGTCAACACCAGGAGTGCTCCTCATTGCTCATCACTGCCCTGAGTTGGTGCTCCTAACATCAAGTAGATGTCAGTCTAAATGCTGGTTAAAATCTGGGTCTGAAAATCAGCAGTCTCCCCACCCCATTCTTTGCCATCTCATTTCTCAGGCTCGTTTCTCGTGGTTCCATGCTTCAGCATTTCACACAGAATGGAACCGTCCTGAAGCTGCTCTCTCAGCTTTTCTGAATGGCTGGCCCTCAGGCAGTAAGTCAGACAGTAAACATTGCACTATGCTGAGGAAAGATTCAGGACTGGTATACACACAGTACCTACTCAAAGCTCTACAGTCCCTCAGTCCTCTCCAGGGGTCATTTGAGACTAGCCCCTCCTCATTCTTATACCGCTATTGTGGGGATTTTCTCAGCTCTGGTGTGTGTGTGTGTGTGTGTGTGTGTGTGTGTGTGTGTGTGTAGCAAAGGATTAAGATTTCACAGGCACCCCAGACTTTTGCTAACTGCTATTTTCACTACTAATCCCTGTTCTCAATAGGTTAACTTTAATTTTGTTGGGTTGTATCTTAAAGTAAATGATTCTGTGATGAAATACCATGACCAAAGCAACTTAGGGAGGGAAGAGTTTTTTCTGTGTACACTTATATCAGTGTGCTAAGGAAGTCAGAACAGAAACCCAAACAGGACAAGAACCTGGAGGCAGGAGCTGATGCAGAGGCCATGGAGGGGTGTTGCTTACTGGCTTGCTCCCCATGGTTTGTTCATCCTGCTTTCTTATAGAACCCAGGACCACCTGCCCAAGGGTGGCACCACCCACAATGAGCTAGGCCCTCTCACATCAATCGCTAATTAACAAAATATTCTACAGGCTTGCCTACAGCCCTATCTTACTGAGGCATTTTCTCAACAAAGGTTCCCTCCCTCTGATGACTCTAGCTTGTATCAAGTTGACATAAAACTAGCCAGGACAACTGACCACATACATGTCAACTTGACAAACAAAACCATCACTGTCAATCCATAGCCTTTCCTTTCCGTTCTTCTCCAGGATTACGCATTAATAATAACATCATAATATAAGACATTTCAAAACTTAAAATGTTAAGTTCCACAACCTTACAAATTCAAACACTTTAAAAGTTGTCTACTCAAAAACACTAAGTCTTCTTCAAAATCCAAATTCTCTGTAAAACTCAAAATTCTTTTTTAAAAGTTTGAAGTCTCAACTGTGGACTCCTATGAAGTCAAAATAACTAAATACTTTCTTATTTTAAGAAGGAAGAACCAGCTGGGCAGTTGTGGCGCACGCCTTTAATCCCAGCACTCGGGAGGCAGAGGCAAGCGGATTTCTGAGTTTGAGGCCAGCCTGGTCTACAGAGTGAGCTCCAGGACAGCCAGAGCTACACAGAGGAACCCTGTCTTGAAAAAAAGAAGAAGAAGGAGGAGGAGGAGGAGGAGGAGGAGGAGGAGGAGGAGGAGGAG
>CM052709.1:95642664-95657766 GCA_028551405.1 Uromys caudimaculatus | reverse complement strand
CACTGTCAGTAACTCGATGCCCAATGTCTGGGATCCACTCACCATCTTCTGGTCTCCCCCAAGGATCTTGGATCACTTCTCTAACTCTGCCCTCTATAACACAGACAACTTGTCTTCTAAACTCTACTGTTGCTGCTGTTCTTGGTGGTCATCCCATGATACTGGCATCTTGAAAATGCTGGGGTCTTCTGCTGAAACTGGACTGCATTTTCACCAATAGCCTGTCATAGGCTCTCTTCATGCTACCAAGCCTCAACTTCTCTACATGGCCCCTCAGTTACTTCAACTGCCACTGGGACTGCACCTTCACCAATGGTCTTTCTTGGCCTCTACAGTGCCAAGTTTCAGGTGTTGTCCATGAGTTCTTCACGCCTTCAAAAACAAATACCACCTGTGTGACTCTTATACTACCAAGTTCAGCTGCAGCGCAAAGTACAAGACAAGGTACCTTCGCCACCTCTGGAAGACAGATGCTGTGTGCTGACTCTGAGGAAACACTTCCCAGTAGATTCACCTCAGTGATGCTGGTCTCTCCTTAATCACCGCTTTCTGAACTCCAGCTACCCAGCATCAACTATCCCAGTAACACGAAGTTTTCACTTCAATCGTGCTGGCCTATTATTAATCACAGCTGACTGACTCTTCAGCCCCGGCTGACCAGAATGGCAAACAGTCATGACAGAGTCTTGAAACTTCTCTCTGCAACCTCACAAGCCAGGCCTGCATTGTCTACACTATTCTCAATATTCTTATCTTCCAAACTCCTATAGAACATCCCACTGAGCCCCCAACACTCAATGGTTTTTTTCAACCTGAAGTCCTTCAGCAATCCTTCCAAGAACATGGTCAGGTCTGTCACAGCAATGCCCCAATATCCTGGCACCAGCTTGTCTTCATTAGGGTCACTATTGCTGTGATGAAACACCATGAACAAAACAACTTGTGGAGGAAAGGGCTTATTTTGCTAATGCTTCCTTATCACTGTTAATCATCAAAGGAAGTCAGGACAAGACCTCAAGCAAGGCAGATACTTGGAGGGAGGAGTTAATGCAGAGGCCATGGAGGGATGCTGCTTACTAGCTTGCTTCTGTGGCTTGTCCAGACTGCTTTCTTATAGAAAGGACCATCCACAATGGTCTGAGCCCTCTCCTGTCAATCACTAATTAAGAAAATGCGCACACAGGCTTGCCTACAGTCTGATCTTATAGAAACATTTGCTCTGTTGAGGATCCCTCCTGTATGGTGACTCTAGCTTGTCTAGATGACATAAAGTTTTATCCAGGAAGGTAATAAGGAAAAATATATTAGACTAAACAAAAATTAATCCAAGTGTATATGATGCCTTTTCTGGGAAAAAATCTAGAAATGCCATAGGATTAAAATCTAATTATGGTGTTATAATTTGGATATTACATGTTTGATGATCATACATGAGGTAAAACCTGCATCTCCGGGATGTTGCTACTGGGAGGTGGGGCCTAATGGAAGGCCTCTATGTCACTAGAAGCATGCTCTTACAGAGAAGAGTGAACTCTGGATCTCCTAGTTCCTCTCTTTGTCATCAGTTTTGCTTTACGACATTCCACCATCAGAGGCTGCCTACTTACAGATATTGAACAAGGCGGATTACAGTTCCTGGTGCTTCCTAAGTCAGAAACCCAGACAACATTTTTCTCTAGAAATACTCATTGCCTCGGGACTTTGTTACAGTTACACAAGCTTTCTAATGCAATGAGCACATTATATACACAGCTTTAAATTTTTTAATGGGTCTTTTCAAAACTTAAATGGCTAATACACACACATTGAATTAAATTACACGTCATTAGTGTTGGCTATACATCACTGCATTAATCAAAATGTAGTGTAACGTGCCACCTTTTTTTAAAAAATAGATTAAAAATTGGAAGGGCAAAACCAAGAATAAAAGAAAAAATGATCCAAGATCTATAAAGTTTTAATGTAAGAGTAAGTTATTGCTTTAAAATAATTAAATATGCAAACCAAATTATGCCATGTGGCCCTTGAATATGAATTTATAGAGCACTGTAAAGTCAAAACAAAAATTAAGATACAAAGTACTAAAGAGTAATTTCAAGTTTCAAAGCATAGTGATTACAGACTTAGGGATTTGACCAAAAATACTTTAGAAGTATTACATGGAGGATTTGTGAACACTCTCATAAAAAGACAATCACTGAGGGCTGGAGAGATGGCTCAGTAGTTAAAAGCACCAACTGCTCTTCCAGGGGTCCTGAGTTCAATTCCCAGCCACCACATGGTAGCTCACAACCATCTGTAATGGGATCTGATGCCCTCTTCTGGTGTGTCTGAGGACAGCTACAGTGTACTTGTATGCATAAAATAAACAAATAAATCTTTAAAAAAAGACAATCACCAAAAGTGATCATGTGTCCTCTAATACTGGGCTATAACAAGTATTCATATTTGTGTGTGTGTGTGTGTGTGTGTGTGTGTGTTAAACTGTACCAGGTATCTTGTCAATAACACAAGGGGTGATGGATTTTGTCACATCAGAGGGTCCATGCACACTGTAAGCATACGGTCCATTTGCAAGAGTGGATCACCATGTACAGTTTCCAACTTGACAAGCTGAAGAACAAATTCCCAACCTGATTGACTGCAGAACTGTCGAGAATATTGTAGCCTTCTGAGAACACTATATATGATGACTCTCAGCTTTAGTGCTCCATGATTGTACTTGGCCAGCTATAGGCTGTTGAAATGAATGCTGGATGGTGGTTATGGCTAAAGCCCACAGTATATAAATGTGACAGAACATTTTCACACAAAAAAGCATAGAAACAGCCTTAAAATCTATTACTTTTTAAACTGCGGAATGTATACATTGAATAATCCAAAACTCAGTTTCAAACTCGTTTTCAAAGCAAGGCTGGCTTCGTTCGGTTAGACTTCTTTTCCTATTAGTTGTTATTCTGGGTCAAGAAGGTGTAGCTCGTGACGGACAATAATTCAATTCAATTCACTTCTATGTTAATTGTCTTATAGAAAAGAAGCAGGAGGCGGCGGGCAGGCAACAGTCAGTGGGGAGTCTGGCCCTCTAACATTCAGGGTAGCCAATCTCACATCCTTAACTAGATAAGAGAAAGGCCTTATAGCTTTATCCCATATTTGAAAGGAACCTGAGATGTGCTGCCAATAAGATACAAAACGAGTAGCCACCCAGTGTGCCATTCTATCCTGTAACTGGGCCCATCCCCCAAGACTCATTTAAGTCACAACTGTGAACATAAGATCTCTTAACAAGATGCCTTGAAGCATTGATCAAGGTCTCTTACCATCGGCTGGCGTCTATGTGTACCAATTCTTCAAATACTAACCTTTGCGTTCTTTTTTCCTTTTCTTAATGACTTTTTCTTCCTTTCACTGGCATCTTAGTACCCTTGACTCTAACCAAGATGTCCAATGTGGAGGCAGGAAAAGTAAGGTTGGGACAAGTTAATGATCATAGAAAGCGTACACTCTAGGCTGGGCCTGAGCTCTTTGATCCTGTGATCTAGGGATGCGGTAAAAGGTTTTCAGTGTGCGCCAGGAAATTATAAAGTTATAATAAAGAGCAGACAATTACATTATAAGAACAGAGAACAGACGATTAGCCAGCCTAGCCGATCAGAACTTCAAAAATAAGACATAAGACAGATGACTCGCTCCAAAGTCATACAGGTGGTTGTCAACCAAGCACAGGGAGAAACTTGCTAACGTAGACGTGGCCTGCTTAAACTTTATTAATCAATGACTAAAAGTCACTGCTCTAAGGTCACAATGATCTTTGGAAAGGAAGATATATGAGCATTGTTTAGTTAGATAAAAGTTCCATGTAAGAAATATGTAACCAATATCCTGATGTAATTTCCTTTTGTGTGATGATTTTAATCTGTTTTTGAAGTATATGTTTTTGTGGTAATTATCTCTGGAAAATGTGTAACTTGTGGCTATTGAAATAATTTTCTTTCTAACAGAAAAACTTTGTCTTAATGGGTAGAAAAGGAGGCTACAAGAAAAATAAATTGCTGTGGCTTGTCCTTTGCTTCAACCATTCTGTGCGTGCGAGCGCGCTCACGAGAAAGAGAGACAGAGACAGGGAGACAGAGAGAGAATTTAATCCCCCCTTCTCTTCCCTAATCCCTGGCTGCCATAGGCAGCAGCCCCCACCCTCTGTATCTGGACTGACCCCTGTCAGCTGTTCTCAGCACTAACCCCCGCTGAAGCCATGCCTCGCTGCCTGCCTCAGTTTACCCTGTGGTGTCAAAGCTGCTTTGTGACAGTGGAGCCACCGCTGCTCTCCGCCATTTTGTAACGTGGTGAACCTGTTGGCTTCTATCATCTGATCGATGCATTCGCATGAGTATCATTTTTGATGTCTTCACCTTTACATATCTTCAGCCCGAAACAGCCATTCCAGAAACTGCGTTTGCTAAAAAGCCTGGACCCTTCTCTTAGATCGTCAGGTAATGGAGAACAGGATGAAATCTTGGAGCGCCACCTTTATTTTGTGTCCGGACATTGCTGAAGGTGCAGAGATAAGCCACTATCCTTAACCTTTCTCTTCAGTCGCTTTGAATTCTGGGAAGATCAAAACATCCTCACCTCCGGATGTGGACAATTTTCTGAGTGTTGGGATTCACCTTAGAAACAAACTACCAGTTTAACAACTTTACCAAACAACATTCTGATGCCAGGACCATATTGGACTGACAGAAAATGGAATTGGTATAATAATCCTCTTTCTCTGAAATAATGAGAACAAAGATGGTAAACAAATGTTCGTTTGCTTAAGGTCACAAATCCAATTAGTTGTGAATGAATGTCAACACAGTCGTTTATAATAGTTTAATGATCACATTAATTCAACATGAACTCTAATTTTCAACCTTTAATTCAGAAAAAAAAAAAGTTTGAGCCTAATCAAGCTACTTCAGAAAGAAAATCACCTTGCAAAAATAATAGAAGGTGTTTCTGTTGTCTGGACTTTCTGTTGTTTTCTGTTAGTTTCGTTTTATTTTCTAAAACAATAGCAGGATATGAACTCTATTGAGCAGCTCAGAAAGATAATTCTTGGGCTGTGGGGGGGGGGAGTTGCTCAGTGGTTGAGTTCTTACCTAGCATGGCTGGAGCCTCTGGGAGGGAGGTGGAGGGGGAAGAATTCTCCTTGGAAGTCTTACCGGTAGGTTGCAAGGAAGTTATAAAATCTGTGTCTAAAGAGAATTATTTTTAATTTTCCTGATGCTATAGACCCCCTCATCTCTAGGCAGAGACCAAACTACAGTGCGTTTATATAAGTTATCAATATCTTTACCAACTGTTGCAAAACAGACTCACATTTCACTTAGAACCAACATTAAAAATTACTGATTTCACCCTAAGCCTATGAGTTTGTATTTAGGAATTAAATGTGTGCAAACACACTGTCACACACGTAAAGCACTCCTTCCCACTCTCTTGTTAGCCTCATGCTCCCAGTCCTTTTATATTCTTTGCAGTTTATGGCTCTCTCTTCAGTTGCTTAGGGATGATGATGATGGGGGAGGAGAGGAAAAGGAGGAGGAGGAGAAGGAGGAAGAGGAGGAGGAGGAGGAGGAGGAGGAGGAGGAGGAGGAGGAGAGAGAAAGCTTAGTGGAGGTAGGAGAAAGATAGCTAAAGAGGAAACGCAAAAGGATTTGAGGAGACCCAAATGACAGAAACAGATGGAGGGGCCATTGTGTAATAATTCCAAGTGTCTGTTACTCACTTCAAGCCAAACTTTAACTGACTCTGGTCTTATAAATCATCCTCATTCAGAAAACATCGGCAGACTGGGGACGCCTCCAATGTTATGATTCTGAAACCAACCAAGGTAAAAATCATATCTATACTTGCATTTTACCTCAAAACATAGAGACCATATATTAAAGAAATTATAGTCTATAGCAAGATACTGATGTCACTGGGACCAGCATTGCTGACTCATGGGAACAGAGGTTTCATGATCTTAAGAGTGATATATCTCAATACTCTTGTTGCAGAGACTTTAAAATGAGTAGAGAATTTAAAAAAAAAAAAAAAAGTGGTTAAACAAAGCAGAATGGTGTGAATACACTGAGCGGGCCAGAAGACTACCGACCCAGAGGGTCAGCAACTGATCTCCTAGGAAGGAAATGGTTACAGGTGTGTTAGCTAACTCACTCCAGAGACTGACAGAAGGGGAAGTAAGAAGGGATTTGGGCACTCAGATGAACTTAAAATGACTAAAGTGAAGTCAGTTTTTCCCCAAAGGAATTCTGCTGAGTTGCGTGTAGCACTACACAGGGAAAGGGAGAGTGACATTTTCCCTTAACCTTATGCTGTTTACACGCAAAGTCTCTTTGGGGAAGTATATGACTCAAACATCCAAAGCAAATTAAACTCACATGATACTGGTAATGTTGAGTGCTCAGCTGGGCAGATGCCATTAAGAGATTGGAGGTGTCCCGTACAACCATCGTCTTTCTGGTTAGGACCCCCTGCATGCAAAGTAGAACATCAGAGCTGTAGTTTAGCTCTTCCACCAAATCGGAAATGAAGGTCCCAGGGCACTTTCCAAACTGACTGCACATGTCCACCAGCAAACAAACATCCGGAGAAGCAAGAAAACAAACCACAGAGGTATCCCAACTCCAGAGCATGCACAGTAGAATGGATTAAAACAAAGATGATACCTAAGGGGAAATACTCAACAATGAGGGCAACTGTCTTAGTGAGAGTTTTACTGCTGTGAACAGACATCATGACCAGGGCAACTCTTATAAGGACAACATTTAATTGGGGCTGCCTTGCAGGTTCAGAAGTTCAGTCCATTATCATCAAGGCCGGAGCATGGCAGCATCCAGACAGGCGTAGTGCAGGAGGAGCTGAGAGTTCTACATCTTCTTCTGAAGGTCTCTAGAAGACTGGCTTCCAGGCAGCTAGAACGAAGGTCTTAAAGCCCACACACACAGTGCCACATCTACTCCAACAAGGCCACACCTCCTAATAGTGCCATTCCCTAGGCCAAGCATATTCAAACTACCACAAGAACCAAGCTTAACAAACAATGCTGTAAAATCCCCCAACCTAGAACCCCTTGGCTATTCTCTCACCTAGAACCATGCCGCTCTGAACCTTTGGGTACATGGGGTTTGCTTTGCTTTACTAAGTCAACTTTCGCTTACACTATTTCTCAGCTCCGTTCTTTCCTTTAAGGAGAACTGTGAAATGCACTCCATCATAGAAGAGTAGGAAGAGAAATTATTACTACCACATTGAAAACACCTTCAGCAGGGTCCTTCAAATTCAATGTATGTATGCACTATGACCCTGTAATTCTGACCCTGAATACCTACCCAGGGGAAGTGTCATATACTTAACCAAATATGTGTATAAGAATGTTTATTAGGAGCTATATTTGTAATAGACATGGTTGGGGTACCCTAGTATTCAGTGTTTGAGTGAATAAGTAATAAGTGATATATTCATACAATATAATATGCAGCAAATAAAAACATTACCACAGGTTTCAAGGACATGATTAAATCTCTTACTGAGTGGAAATAGAAACCCTTGTTTTCTTTCTCTTGCTGTGAAAAAGCAATTACCAAACCAGCTTGGGAAAGAGAAGGAGTCCTTTGGCTTAGGAGTTACTCTGGAGTCAGGAAACTGAAGTGGAGGCCACAGAGGAGCACTGTTTACTGGCATGCTCTCCGTGAATGCTTACCTTGCTTTCATATATAACCATGGACCACCTGCCCATGAATCCTACAGCCCACAGTGGGATAGGCCTTCCCACATTAGCCATTAACCAAGAAAATGTTCCATAGGCATTTCCACAGGACGATTTGATGGAATCAGTTCTTCAACTGAGGTCCCCTCTTCCCATCTGTCTCTGGTTCCTGTCAAGATGACAAAAACTAGCCTATATCCTTTTATATGAAGCACATGATATCATCATGAAAATAAGAATTAAACAAATAATCTAATAATAGAGACATTGTTCCATTGATGTCGTAAATGTGAATGGGGAGCACAGGATACTTTCAGCAAGTAAGCCTGGAGTTGAACACAGATCCCTGGCTCGCAGAGTTCTGAATTCACTCATCCCACTGTCTTCCAAAATCTTAAAAAGAAATCTACATTCCTATATGGATTAATTTCTCAATATCTCACAAACCAGCCAAATAAATGGAAGGGTGTCTCTGCTCTGGCACTTTCCCCCAAATATTCCGTTTCAGAAAGAAAGACTCTGACGAAATTATTGCTCCTGAATTTGATTTCTATATGCTAGCTCTCTTTTATTTAGCTTTGTAAGTTATGGGGCCTGGCAATAGTCTCTCTGCCTCCTTCCTTTCAGACATCAGCCTCCAGTGCCTATTTGATATGTATACAGATCCAATGTCTACCAATTAGACAACTTAGAAAACAGAGCCAACAGTAAATTCATCCTGAGATAACCAAGAGATCTGTAGTTAAAATCAATGCGCACCATGCATCTGACTTCTCAACCATACTCAGAGTAACAAACCACTGCTCAGTATTTGGCTGGCACAAATTGACTGTGCAGAAAGTTTCCTCATACTTCTATTCATCAAAGCACAAATCACGAACAGCCTCCGCTTTCTTTGACAGAAGCATGGCAACACCACTCTTCAGGGCAGAGATGTTTGAAGTAGATGCTGAGATAGGACTGGAGTGATCAAAATGGTTTGATGCAAGAACTCATGCTAGGAAACAGCAAGAGGAAGCAGGAGAGACAAGAGAAGGAGAAATGAAGGTTCGTGTGCATCTGACCTCCATCAGAGAACAAGTGCTAGGAGTCTGGGAGATGTCCACCGGATGCCCCAGCTCCCATCATCAATGCCTGGAGGGGGTGCTCTTGTGGCTTTAACTCTCTCCTATTTCCAGCTGGTCCCTTATGTAGGCTGAGAACACAGTTATACGTAGCAAAAGCCCGCAGGAAAAATCAACAGCCTTTGCAGCAGAACACCATCTGTGCATAGGGAAATGGCAAATTTGAGGACATATGGATGGATGGTAACACAAATAACTCAATTAGTGAAGCGTTCACGTGAGAATATGCAATGGAGTCATTCTTTGAACACAAGTGCCAGGTGTGTGATCAAGATTCTTATTCAGTTAAAGGAAAATTCAGCTGAGGGGAGACATAGACTACACTAGCAACTGCTTCCAACACTGGAGAGCCTACTAGGGATATGACATTCTTTTCTTCCTCGTTACTTAAACTGTAGACAACCTTTAGCCTAATTCTAATGCTTAAAAGAATTCTTATTGTCTGCAAAAGTTACTCTTGTGCTTCATCTGCAGCAAAATGCTTCCTGTGCATCAAGGATTCCTTCCCTGGCCAAAGGAGGAGGAGGACGAGGAGGAGGAGGAGGAGGAGGAGGAGGAGGAGGAGGAGGAGGAGGAGGAGGAGGAGGAAGTCCACATATATTATGTTTGATTTCTGAACTTATTGGAAAGGTAAAAAGAAGTAGAAACCGAAAAAATGACTTCCATTTGCACAACTCTTTCCTCTTCTACTATTTTTGATGCATTGATCTAAGGTTAAAAAGGAATTATAAAACCTAATAAAAGGTTGGACCTCTTAGGATTTATGACCTAGATCATTCTATTTGAAGCCATGTAAATGTTTTCCTTTCTTCAGTGGATGAAGTCATAAGCATGACGTCAGTTCCCTTTCCCATATCCTGAGTTTTGTTACTAACCTTCTCTTGCCATTGAGACATACCAATTTACATTCTTCTTCCTTCATATCAGAACTGTCATGATTCTCTTCTGTCCATTTTATACTTAAGTAAGAGCACTGTTCTTACCCATCCTTTCAATATGGCCTCTCCATTACTTATGCATTTATTTTCATCTGTCTCTTGTTGGCTCAAGTTGACGGTGAGGAATTTGCTTGCACAGAGGCTTGTGAGCACAGGTGACCACTAAGACTTTTTCATCCTTGTTTTTAATGTAAAGTGGCATCCTGGCTGTAAATACGCACTTCCACACTCCCCGTCTCCCTTCCCCCATCCTCCCGTCCCCCTGTCCTCCCTTCCACCGTCCTTCACCTTTCGTTTACAGCTCTGTGTTTGCATTTCACTCCTGTGTTGGGGCATTGAACATGATTCTGAAGAAATCTTTAATCTGTCTAGAAATTGCCCTTTGAAGATTGACTCCCTGTCAGTCCACAAGTTTCAAGACTTTTTTTCTTATACTCTCGTAGTACTGGTATTGAGCATTTTGTATATATTTTTCTAACATATTATATATCCTAGAAATATACATATTTCCTTCTCTCTTCTTTCGTTTTTCTTTCTCCTTGATTAGTTCATCACTTTTGCCTAAAAGCAGTCTCTTCTCCTGCCTCACGTATTTCTTTCCAACGGTCTTATCTATTGCACTGTAGCAAGAAGACCAAGGGCAAAGAACCTTAATGTCCTCACTCCAGGCTCAGGATATTGTGTACAAACCATATGTTATCTAACAAATGGAAGAAAATGAATGCACTTCCTGTCCTCTGGTATAACCTTCTACTTTGCTCCCTACAGTTTCCTGTTTCCATGGCTACTAATATGGTTCAGATGAGCATCTAAGAAGGTCCAGGAATTAAAGGTTTGGTCCTCAGGGTGATGTTTTCAGAAAGTGGGAGAGCCTTTATGATGTAGAGCCTTGTGGGAAGTATTTGGATCATCAGGGGCAAGCCTTTAACTGGGGTTGTGAAGCCTTGGTCTGCCAGCATGCCTCTGCTCCCTGTCATTGTCACACTGTCATTGGTCTGCTCTTGTTACAGCACACCTCCATCAGCAGGATCCCAAAGCTATGAGACACCCAGCCTTGAAATAAACCCTCTAAAACAATCAGATAAATCAACTTTGTGTCTGTATAACTTGACTGCCCCAAGTAGTTCATTATAGTAACATAAGACTGACTAATTCAGCTGCCACTGTTTGAGGTTAATGACACTGAGCTTCTACTGGCAGCTAGTTTTTCTGGCTCTTTGCTGTCTTGGTTTTAATCTATCCAGGAAAGTATTTTGTAATACTATCTTACTCTTCCATTTTGACATAGGTACTCCTAAAATTTGTGTTTCAATTGATTCCAATGTTCAGGTTGAGCTCAGTGGTCTCCTTCTGAAGCCCGGCACTACTTACTTTTTCCATGTGTTATATAATCCCCACTCAGACCTAGTCAAATCTTTCTCTGCCTCGGCCTTACTGTGAGGCTATAGCAATGAGATAAACAAGATAACCAGTGGTCATACATTTGAGAAAATGTCACCAACTCAAGTTCCCTTAGGAGAGGAATTTGCTCAAATATGGGCTCTTCACATCACTGTGGGTAGTACAGGTGTTAAATGAGTTATCTGTGTCAGAGGTTTCGTTTTCTGTACTAGCCATTTCAATGTGTAAATCCAAAGGTCCCTTCTTAAGTAATATTTTACCACAGAGGTAATAAAACCACCTTGAATAATACCCAGGTGCTCATTCCCGAATGGCTCAAATTCAATGATTTTAAAGCATCTTAATTTATTTGCAGCCTAAATCCTATAATGAAAAGACTAAGCAACTGAGTATTTTAAAGAAGGGGGGAAGGTAAGGTAGAATGAAGCCCAGGCAGCCAATAAGTTGTTCATGTCTACTTGTAAAAATGTTTGCACACTGAAGACATAACACAAAGGGTTTCTTTCTTTAGTTCTGTACTGGAGATGGGTAAGCCAGGATGAACAGCTGAGCATACGGGGGGGTGGGGTGGATAATCCTTGTGTACTTTACCTTGTGTCAATCAAAGACATAAAAGACATTAAATAAGTTGTTCTCAGAATTAAAGTAAGAGCTGAGTACTGGCTTTTGACAACAACCAAATGGAAACTCAGTGTAAGTTTATGTGACATAGCGCCCTGCAGGCCCCTTGTGAAACCCAATAGATTTACCATAATACTGGGGTTGAATTAAGCCACATTCCTCCTTGTGACTGGGCTTCCACAGATCCCCTCACAATGTGCTCACCCATGAAGGCTCTGCTCCCTCTGTCCCCTCAGCACTCAGCATCACAGTTCCTTTCTCCAGACTTCCCACCCCACCAAAATCAGAATGAGCACTTGACCAGCCAGATCCCCTTATCTTTGCTTTCCACTTCTTAGTACACATCTTTTCCATAGACAAAGCTACCCTGAGTCACAGTAAAGTAATAATTAAGACTTACCTCTCCTGGCCATGGTAGGAAAGTGTCTGAAGACACACTTCCCTGGAAAGCCTTGGGTGTCATATGCAGGCAAGAGACACAAATAATATAAGCCGAACAAGAGCATGTAGAAAACTGCTTTATATGGATACATATTTCAAAGCTAGATATAGTTTATTTATAAATAGTATTTAAATACAGAAATTAATAATATTTCCCATACCCCTAGCTTAGTAGTACATACACACCACAGAAGAAAGATAACATATTTATGTTTCTGCCATTTGACAGAGAAACAAGGTTGGTTATAGATAGATGTCTCGGCAGAGACACAGTGGTAGGTCACCTGTGAACTACAAGCACTGGGTTTGTTTCCCATCTGTGGGCACATCTGAATAATTTCTCCAAGTATGCTTATTCCCACTCCCTGCCCAGGCTACGCAACTGTGTCAGTCATATGATTTTAGGTTCATTCTTTAATTGCCATGAGTTCTGCTTTTAAAACATCAATGAATAAACAATATCTAAAATTTCAAACCCTTTTCCCCTCATGAATTCTCTCTATCCATTAATTTGTTCCATCTATGCACCACCAAATATAGCCTAATATAGTAAAAACGAATAGTTTTATCTATCTAATGTTATCTGTAGTATCCCTGGTCACACATAGCATGAGATATTGGAATTTTGGAGGTGTCTGAACACAAGCCACATTTTGTATGGTAGTAATACTTTGCATTTAGAACACATGTCAATGTAGACACTGACACATTGTAGACCAGAGGTTTCTAACCAAGGCTAAATTTTTCCACTGTCCCAAGGAGCACCAACCCAGTCGCCTTTGTGAAGCATAGTAAACAGACTCTAAAGGATGTCTCCAGACAGACATCTGTTGTCCACACAGGAGCAGCAGGAATGGTGTTGAATGGAGAGGCTAAGTTGCTACACATGCACACACATCTCTCCAAATGCCTTCAGCCTGCAGCCACTTCACTCTTCTCGTTCTGTTTACATGCCTCAGAGAATTAAAAATAAAACAGTTTCCTTAGCCATGACCTTATGGGTTTTGTAATGGTCATGCTGATTTCTTTCAATGGAAGAAGGAAATTCCCTATCAGTAAGGGGCCAGTGAAAATGCAGAGCTGAATGATGGATCAGTGGTCACAGGGTCCAGACTCCCTGTCAAGGATGCTGTCCTCTCCACCCTCAGGGGTAGGTATATCCAAGATGAGGAGCAGCTTGGGGGCTCAGAGTATATGCCCAGAGTATGGCTGCCCAAGATGGCTGCTCAAGATGGCTGCCCAAGATGGCTGCCCAAGATGGCTGCCCAAGATGGCTGCCCAAGATGGCTGCCCAAGATGGCTGCCCAAGAACTGAATCATCAGCAAGTCATGCATACAGACTCAGTCATCTCATTTAATCTCCAGCTAAGAAAGGATTTCTGTACTGGCCCTACCAGATCTCTGCCCAGAAGATAAACACCAACTTCAAAAAAATTCAGAAAATAGAGATTAAAAAGGCTGGATTCTCACACAGCATAAACGCCTCTCCCTCTCTTTTTTGGAGTGAAATAAACATAAGCTGTAGCTCAGGGCGGGGCTCAGAACCTGCTCTGCTCAATTTAATCTTGAACCTATACTTTAATCACAACAGCCTGCAAGCCTGTATTTGAACAGGGCTGAGACTCTACCCCATTATCTTTCTAGTGTGTCTTTTGATACTTATGAAGAACACAAAACTTCACTCAGTAACTCCGAAAGGGAATAAAGGCCGCTGGTTGAATTGTACATAGAAAGAATGCATAAATAAACAAGATGTAGAATTCTTTTTTTTTTTTTTTTTTTTTTAAGAAGTTGGAAAATAGGTTTGTTATAAAATGACTTTCGCGGTGTGAGTGCCGTGTCCGGCTCAGCTGCTTCCAGAGGTATTACAAAGACATGAAGAGTCCCTAACGCAGCTTTGCAGACCACAGCTTGTCATAAAGGCTAGCATGAACTCATCCTACTGACAGGCATCCATGACAATTTGTTTTGCTTATTGGCAACATTTTGGTGACACGTCCTATGCTAACAGGAAAGGCAGAAACCAAGCATGTGACAAGAGCCAGAGTCAGCAGCACCCAGTTACTTCTTCTTGTGTTTCTTGGTCAGCTCACGCCCTCCCAGCTGGCCCCGGGCCCTGCTATCAGCGGGTCTGCCTTCCCGCTGCAGGCTCTCCTGGGAGACTTCTTCCCGCCGCAGGCTCTCCTGGGAGACTTGCCGCACAGCTTGCAGGATGGCATTCTGAACAATCTGCTTGCTAGCATTCTGCAGCTTCACCTCCTCCAGCTCGTTCCCAGGCTTCTCACCTTAAGCCAAAAACATGAAAAGGAGGAGAGAAGAGAAATTAATTCCAGGAGCAGTGACTCTGGAGGGGTTGGGGAGCACGGTAGAAAATGCTGCTGTGGGGAACCCTCATGGCACAGGCACTTCTGTCTCCTCTATGCAGTGCCCTGCAATGCACCCTGGTTAATGTTCTAACCATCCCTCATCCCTAACTATTAGAAGTGGTCACAGAGCAGTCATGGTCATTGAAGTTCTCTGCAAAATCCGTTAAGAAGGGTCATACCCACACCCCAAGTGTTTAGCCTAAATACATAAGGACAACATTAAATGAACTCAGTGGGGGAGAGATATGTTGTTATATAACATACACACACAAATGAAAATAGATAGATAGATAGATAGATAGATAGATAGATAGATAGATATAGATAGATGATAGAGATAGATGATATAGATATAGATATGGATGTGGATACGGATATACATATAGACATAGACATGACATAGACATAGACATAGACATAGACATAGACATAGACATAGACATAGACATAGACAT
>CM052709.1:95515962-95642164 GCA_028551405.1 Uromys caudimaculatus | reverse complement strand
TGGCTAACCAGTATCGAAGGGTAGGCCCTCAAAACATGTAAGAGATGGTGGGACTTTGTCTACTGAACGTCTGTCACTCGTTCTGGCCCATTCATCATTCCTAGGGAGGCCAAGTCTACAAGTAAGAAGACAGCTCCTTTAAAGAAGAAATCACTCAGACCTTGAAATGTGGGCAGAACATGTTTTCAGTTCCCAGCGTAGTACTGATGGCTGAGCCAAGTATTCATTTGCAGGAACATAATGCTGGAGAAACTCCCAATGGAGACTCAAGAATTCCTATGAGTATAGTGTGAAAATGTATATACTACAACCCAACAGAAGGCAGAGGCAGCCACAGAAATGCTTGGAGCCTTGCCATTTACTTACAGGCGTTTCACTGGCTTCAATGTAACAAATCACCTACACATTTTAGGTGGCCTGCTTCCTGGTTTTTGATGACGCAAATGTCCTCTAGCCTAACTAGCATTTTCAATACCATTTTCCTATTCCACAAAAGATGACAAATTGATTTAATTAGCTTTAAAGTCTCAGCACCCAATGCAAAGTCAAGAATGAGATATAGCTAAATTTGTCTTTAGTGTTTTCCTGTGAAGAATTATTAGTCCCTTCTCTGCCCAAGCTCCCAGAATGCCTTACTTTCCAGAAATCATCCAGCCTTGTCTGTTAATGTGCCACCTCCCAGAAGCCTCCCAGAAGGCTGCTCTCTGCTAGCCTTGTCAGAGCTTCCTCTTCAGTGTCCTCACCCACCCTGGTGAAAGGTCTCTAAGGAATTTAACTGTGGCTAATGGTTGGTAGCTAGACTAGACTAGAGACTGCCCAGAGGCCCAGATAATTGGATTACATATTTGGCCCTTACCTAGCCAGGATCATGTCAGGCAGATCAGCTATGGACTGGCCATGGGGGCTGTAGCCCTGTGGTCCAGGACCTGGCACTTGACATTTCTGCCATTGTATGTGGTCAAATGTTCCAGTGTCTGAGATGTAAAATGCGGTTTGCCATCCCAGAATGTACCTTACTAACAGTAAACTTGAGATATCGTGAGGTCCCTGCAATTCTGCCGTCTGAGACTATTTATTGAAAACACACACACACACACACACACACACACACACACACACACACACACACACAGAGGAGAGCTGTGCATTAAACAAACTTGTTGACCTGAGCCATCCTGACCCAGCTTTTGCCTCTTTCCTTTCACTGCCTATTTATTTTTTGTGCCCAATCCCCCAACCCTGGGACCCTATCCAGAGCCCTTATATAACTGGCCCTGCTCAGCTAATGATTAGTATTAATTCTTTATATATAGCTGTCAAAAATTATGCTTCTGACAACTATAGGAAGATAGAAATTTGCATCAATTGTTAACTCCAGAACCCCAAATGCCATAACATCTGTTAAGTTAAGCCTATCCTGTCCTGTTCCAGTGGATATGGGTAAGGGGTACTGTTGCCATTCAGTTTAGAGGCAGGATTCAGGTGGTAACTTTACCTGCATCACATCGAGAGAGGAGCAGAGGCTGTGTCAGCAGCAGCAGCACCTCTCTAGTGGGTCACCAAACCTGCCAGCAGTAAGTGTTTTTATTAGGACAGAGGACGGGTTACCACCTGTCCCCCGACAGGCTCTCTAATACACCATGCTGTCAGTGGCAACCAGACAGACATTTCATATCTTCCCTTCTGATCATTTGACACTATAAGGGCAGTGTTGTCATTCATCAATGACCAGCATATGAGACACAGAGAAGGAGAACTAATTCTGGTCCCTTTAATAATGTAATGATAGTCATTTCTCAGCTCTGTGCATACAGGAATTTTCCATCACAGACCAGATGTTAGGTCTCACCCATCTGTGCCAATTGTTAATGAAGAAGTGCTGGCTGCCCTGCCTTGGAACTGAAAAAGGTGACCTCGCCAATCTACTCTTTCCCCACAAATGACATAACCAAATATAAGGAAGCATTTTAGACTCTCCAGAGATAGTTTTAACAATAGAGAATTACCAGCAAGTGAAGAACATCTCTAATCATATATAAGCTGTACCCTGTTATTACAGCTCTTCCCCCCCCCCCCCCAGCAAACCAGGTATGGGGCAGCAGGAAAACTCTGCCCTCAGTGGCCAGCAATATTACTTCAGGACCTGGCTACTCTCATAAACTGTATGGAGTTCTTTATCAAAATTCCTACAGAAAAGCGAAAAGAATCAAAAAGATTTTTAAATTAATGCATCTTTGATAGTTTCATACACACATTTAATTCTTCCTGGTTACATTCATTCACCATCCTCTTTTATCTTCCTCTAGTCCATTCGAGGTCCTCTCCTCCCATCAAGTCTCCACCTTTAGTTTGTGTCTTTTTTGTTTTGTTTAGTTTTGTTTTTTACTTGGTTACCAACTGGGTTTAACCAGAGCCCCAGGTGTGGGCATGCGTATGGAGCTCGGAGGGCAACATGAGTCACTCGCCAATGGTTACAACACTGAAGACGATGAATTAGCTTCTCCCTCCCTGTAGCCTGGAATACCAATAGTTCCCCAGTGTGTGCCAGGGCCCCACGAGCCCCTCTCCCATCTATGCATGAATATTCAGATGCTCAGTCTGATAACCACAATGATAGTTACAGAGCACCTCTATTCGTGGCACCACTGAGGGGAGCAGAGCCCTGCAGGCTGAAGCATCTGTCTGTGTGTGCATTCTTCCACAAAATAATTATAGTGTACTTTCTGTAGAATGCACACTAGCTTGGGAAATAGAGGTCAAAATATTGAACAGAACAGCCATGAGCCCTGTCCTGGTTGTTCATATAATGCAATGGGAGAACTGGGTTTTAATTGAGTAATTGAACAGGCTTTGAACTGTTTTGAGCTATAATTTTGAGCTGGAACATACACTGTGAGAGAGGAACAACCGCAAAGGTGACTGATCTAGTCTGGGATGAATGATAGATTCCCAGACAAGGAATCTCTGTTGACAGAGAAAGTAAGGCAGGAAGAACTAGAGCAAAGGAGCAGGTCAGGGAAGTAGGTCAGAGTGCAAAGTCCCAGACATGTGCAAAAGCAAGGCTCACCAAGACATGAGGAATGCTGAATGGCTGGGTGTCTGTGAGAGGGAGGGAGAGACAAGAGTCACATTTAGGAAGGGGGGGATCCCAGAGTGCCCCATCTGTGAAAGGGCTCAAGGGGACTTTGAGTAGTTCTGTGGCACAGCAGCATAGATTGTCAAATCTATGCCATGCAGCATAGCTGGAGAAACCAGAGGAGAGCTGAGCCATCACACTAGAAATCTGTAGATATGGAGAGCCCTAGAAAGACAAATGGAATTTGGACCTGCCAAGGGGAAAAAAAGTGAGTCTCTTCTGTCCCCAGGAGACAGGGCAGGCATGGCGCTCACTAATAGAGTCACAGAAGGCTTTTAGCTTTAGAGCCACTAAATTATTTTAGCACATAATTTAATTTCTACAATATTACTAGGTTGCAATGCCTTAGGGAAGCCATACAGAACAGTGCCAATGAAACCTGAAAAGGAAATGGCAATTTAATCTAGAATTTGGATTTGATTATTTCAGGTACAAAAGACTGGGGAAACTTGAGAAAAAAACACACACACACACACACAATAAATTCAAAGACCAGAGTTAGCAGCTACTAACATCAGTTATAAAGCAACCGTGATCAGGAAAGAGTAAGAACAGCATTTACAAAGGTCTTGAAAAGCATACTGAAAGAAATGCAGGGACAAAATAGAGCAGAGACTACTGAAGGAAAGACCAACCAGTAACCGGCCCATACCATGGACAGGCACCAAACCCTCACACTATTGCTTATGCCATGTTGTGCTTACAGACAGAAGCCTGGCATGGCTGTCCTCAGAGAAGCTCTACCAGCAGCTGACTGAGACAGATGCAGATACTTACAGCCAACCATTGGACTGAGGTCAGGGACCCCTATGGAAGAGTTAGGGGAAGGACTGAAGGAGCTGAAGGGGATGGCAACCCCATAGGAAGACCAACAGTGTCAACTAACATGAACTCCTAGGAGTTCCCAAAGACTAAGCCATCAACCAAAGAGCATACACAGGCTGGTCCGTGGCTCCTAGCACATATGTAGCAGAAGACTGCCTTCTCTAGCCTCAGTGGGAGAGGATGCACCTAATCCTGGAGAGACTTGATGCCTGAGGTAGGGGAGATGCAAGGGAGAGCACTCTCTCAAAAGCAAAGGAGAGGTTGGCGTGAGGAACTCTGTGAGGGGGGACTGGGAGGGTGGACAACATTTGGGATGTAAATAAATAAAATAATTAATTAAAGAGAAAAGCATAGTGACTGTCCAGAAACAACCCAGCAAATGTGAGCATATGACCCATGACAAACATCAATCAGTGGGTCGATGGGTCGCAGCCACACAAAATATTGATGAACTCACATTCCACCTAATCATTTCTAGGTCGATTTGATGTCTATATTAAATATAAATTCGGAGCACTGACGATGTCTCAGACAGTGAAACTGCACCCATGGAAATAATAGGAGCATTTTTTTTCCCTCATAGTCCATTTACCCAAACCCAAAGTGGCCCAGAATGTGAGGAAAGAGCCTTAATGTGTGTACTTCATGTGTTCAAGCACAGGCTTACTGATTCATGAGACACTGTATGCAGGGTTGTAACTGCGAGAGTTTGTGCAAGGGCAGAGGGCACATAAGAAATCTGTGAGCTTCTGATTTTGTTGTATACCTAATTTTTATTATTTCTAAATGTGTTGAGTGTATGACAGGAGAGTATGTGTGCAAGCAAGCACTCACGTGTGTGAACGCTAGTGTGGGTGGAGGTCAGAGGGGGTCTGTCCTTCCCTTCCACCGTGTTTGAGGAAATATCTTGTTGTCCACACCTGCATTTCCCAGACATGCTGTCCCACTCCCCTACTGGGGATTCTCTTGTTTCTGTTCCCATCTCCCAGGAGGCACTCTAGTATTCAAAATTTGGCTTTAGGTGGGTTCTGGGTATCTGAACTCCAGTCTTCAAGCGTAGGGAGCAAGTACTTTATCCATTGAACCATCTCCCCTGTCCAAACACCAATGAGTTCTTAAAAGAAAAGGACACAAAAAGAACTGTTGTAAAGGGGGGAAATGATTTGGAGAAGGGAAACATGGAATGTGGATGGCGGTTTGAAGGAAGGGGGGAAGAAAGAGAACAAATTTGCACTGAAAGAAGTTGGAAAATGGGCAGGGTAAATATTCGTGAAAAAATTATGCCGGAGGTGTTTAAATATTGCATTTTCTGAGCACGTGGAGAACAAGAAACTCAACCAAAAGTGGGATATGAGTCCAGAGAGCTCCAAAAACTTCTGAGTACAAGGCTTCTAATGGAGTTAGCAGAAATCTGGGTTTCTCCCTTTCACACCATCGCCTCCAACTTCTGCTTTCCTGCCGTCAGCAGGAATTCTGGAGTGTTCCAGGAAAGGCGAGCCACAGGGATGGCAGATCAGGCATCTGTCCAGCAGCTGAGATTGCAGTGCTTTGGGCGAGATAAAACTTCCTGTTCCTTGTCCGCATCTGTCAGGATGGGGGCAGTTGAAGGCAGCCGGCTCCGAACCCACATGCCTGCACAGCCTCAAGCACACACTGGCCGGCCCCACGGATACACTGTGGAATGCGGCCCAGGGGGACAGAAAAGCCAGACACCGAGTGGCCTCGCCCCAGGCAACCGGACGGAAGTCGGAATAGAAACCTGGACGGACCGTGCAGCCAGGCTGCGCCGCCCCGCCTCCGCTCACGCAGCCTCTGCCGCCCCCTACCGGCCGCAGCTGGCATTGCCGAAGCCACGAAGCACCCCCCCCACCCACCCACCCACCACCCCGGGCCCCAATGCTGAGCTGAGAGTCCTGACCCTGGACTCAGGGAGGCAGAGGTGTTTTTCTGTTTTACCAAACCCACTTAAACTGCTCCAAGGACCCTGCTTGCTAGCCCATTTACTTAAAAGTGAACTTACAGGTCCTGCTTGGAGTTTGGAAGCAACCCAGAGACTTCCTGCCCTAAGATTTTTAAAAATTTTTTTTAATTACTTGACCATAATGCCGAAGACCTAAATATTTAACAAAATATTTTGATCTCCTAGGCAACATAAACCAGTTACTGTCCCTTCCCACCCCACCCCACCCCCCAGGGCAGTGGGAAGGATCGATGTAAGTATAAATGAATGAATGTTTTTAAACAAACCCTTTAAAAGCACCCTCTCATGCCGCCCTCCCGGGAAAGCACTGTGTCATACCCACAGCCACCACCTTCTGCTATGGAAAGAGTCAAAATCCCGGAAACAACTAGCCATCGCAAAGTACGGTTCTAGATCAGTTAAACCAATCAGCCCTCACAGGTTACTCATGGACTCGGGAGGAAGTGTATATAGGAAGAAAGATAGAGGAAGGGGTACGGCATTTCCTTAAACAAGTAGGTTCCAAATATTTGAAGATAATCCTTTTGTAATGTCAAAATTCCTCATGCCTTCTCCTTACACGATAATGGAACCAGATATGGATCCAGTCACGCTTAGATGAATTTGGATAGTGAAAACTCGAGTGTTTGAAAATTTTCGGGAGAAGCTGTAAGCCACCTATGGAAGTTCATTTCGTAAACATGGTGTGCTGGTTTGAATGAAATGCCCGCCCCCAGGCTTATATATTAGTAAGTTTGATACACCATAGCTAGAGCTACTTGGGAAGAATTAGGAGGTGTGGCCTTGTTGGAGGAGGTGTATCACTGGGGGTAGGTTTCAAAGGCCTATGCCACTTCTAGTTAGCTCTTTCTCTGTCTCATGCTTGTGAGTTCTCAGCTACTGCTACAGCATCATGTCTGCCTGCCAATCCACAGTCATGCGTCCTGTCATGATAATCATGGACTCTAGCCTCTGGAACCATGAGCCTGCAAATTAAATGCTTTTTTTTTAAGTAGTCTGGGCCATGGTGTCTCTTCACAATAGAAAGGTAACTAGCACACACAGCATCCTGTGCCCTAGACAATGTGCCCCTTGCCTTGAGCCCTAATGATCCTTTTCCCTAGACAGCACAGGGCCTGCCTTGTGCATACCAGACTAGCATTTGAAGCAACCTTACAAAGCGGACAAATGTGAATTAATTCCTGGATATGAATTTGCAAATCCATAATGTGGTCTGGGACATGGTTGATGTGGAATCGTAGGCTTCCACCAACTGTTATTTCTGGTCTCTCTTTAATAATTGTGGTGCATTAATTAAATGACCAGTTCTGCAGGATTTGTACAAAGTAGACATCTTTAGGAGTAATGAAATGGCTAAGATTTCTGTCGACTTTTAAATTTTTAAGTTAAATCATATTTATCTGGGGTTGGGGTATGCCACACATATGTTGTAGACAGGTGTGAATTGTCATAGTGCAAATGCTGGCAGTCAAGTCGTCTCTCTCCTTCCACCGTGTGGGTCTAGGGATCAAACTCAGGCCATCAGTCTTGGCAGCAAGCAGCTTGACCCCCCGAACCATCTTGCAGACCCAATTCTTTTTATTTTATTTATTTATTTATTTATTTATTTATTTATTTATTTATTTATTTATTTTTAGTGTACTGTCAACTATGTTTAATGGTTGGAAGAACTAATGAACATAAAACCAATTGTGTTTTCAATTTCTTTGTCTGGTTGCTCCCGATAAAACTTTTATTAGTGTTAATAAGAGCATTATGAATAGACACCATGATCCCGTTCTCAATTTTAAAAGAAATGCTTTCAAAAGCTTTTTCCCCATTCCATAAAATGTGGCTGTTGTTTGACATATGAAGCCCTCATTCTGTTCAGATGGGGTCCTTTTATTCCTCGTTTGTTTGGGGCTTTTATTGTGAAAAGATGTTGAATTTTATAAAATGCTTTTACTGAATCTATTGAGGTGGTGATGTGGTTTTTAGTCCCTCATTATGCCATTGTGATATCTTTACCGTTATTAATCTGTGTATGTTGAAACAACCTGTAGCCCTGGCATGAAACCACATGATCATATGAACAACATTTATGATGGGGTCTTTAATTTGACTTGTTAGGGTTTTACTAAGAATTTTTGCATCTCTGAGTACATAGGCTTTTGTTGTATCCTTGCCTGGTCAGGATGAGATGACGCTTGCCTCGTAGTGTGAATTTGGCAAGAGTCCTTCCCTTTCAGTCCTATGGGAAAGCGTGCAAGGAGTGATGCTGGTTCTTCCCCAAAGCTCCCTTAAATTCCACAAAGCATCTGTGGAAATAGAGGCACAGCATGTTCTTTGGAGTCACCTTCCTGAGGCCAGAGCTACAAGGTTAAGTCCTGACTAAGCTAGAGTCCTTCCCCTGTAGCCTTGCCTGGGGCTCCCAAGCTAGGGGTAAGGAAGGACTGTAGAGTCTGTAAGAGCCCAGAGGCTCTCTGCTCTCCACAGGAAACTGACAGTGCTCTGGAATAGCCTCACACCCATTTCCTCATGGTTCTTTGTTCCAACTTAAGTGACCATCTTGTTTTTGAATCTCCACAGCTCAGCCAAGGAAGGTCTTTTGAAAATGAATCGGGCAAGTCATGCCTTGTTCCAGACTATCTCACCAAATTTGAAATGAAAACTCAACACCGTGATATGGTGTCTGTGGCTTTCAGTGCCTGTGGTACCACCTTGCCCCTGCTCCCACTCAGCTGATGTGGACCTCCCTGTGGTATTCAAAGAACCACACAGGAGAACTGGCTTGTAATTTATGACTGGCATGTGTCCATCTACTCTGAGACCTTAATCAAGCTAGTTTCTTCCTCTGTGAAAAGAGGACAGCAGAGGCACACCCTCATATGCTTGTAATGAACAGGAAATATGGCCCTCTCTCTTCTCCAGGATGTCTGATCCCAAAAGAGACACCCCTACTCTGTCTTGCTCACTTCTGTCCCCAATGTCTTATGTTCCCGGTAGACACTTATAAGCCTTATGCAGTGGATGACCCTCTCAGTAGCTTTCCATTTCTGGTCTAACTTCTTCTCCCGGTCTTTTGGCTTGAATTAATTCTGCTGTTGCCTTCCTCTGCCCCTTTGTTACTTTGCAACAATGTATTAAAGTACAAGAAGGAATGACCTGAGTGAGTGACCTGCTCTGAACACTAGTTCCAGCCCTCTGCAGGACAACTGCAGAGCACAGGCAGGAGTAAGGTTGTTAGAAAACCTTTGATTTCCAGCCTTCTGCCTCAAGGTGGATGTATAGTTTGGAGATGTTTACACTAAGTTCCCATCTTCTGTGGAGCAGCTTCTGAGTCTCTCCATCTCTGCCTCCTCTTGCATCTCTGTAAGCCCCACAAAGGGTTAAGGGTTCAGCTCCCTCCACTTGGGGGTATGGGGGTCAGGTGCTTTTCAGAATTAAAATGCACCAGCCCCTTTCATTTTGTTCTAAGGAGATTTCCAGACAGTGTGTTCCCGTCGGCCAAGCATTTTCTGTGAGAACATGCTACATGAGGTTATAAACTCCCGGAACCCTGGACACACCGGCACATGACCGTCTGTCTAGCTCTACCAATCTCTGTGGCCCTGTAGCCATCAGCATGGTCTGAGAAAACGCTCATCCAAGACACTATTCATTTAAATCTCATTTCCATGGCTCTCTAGCCCTGACTGAGCACACACCTGCGTTCTCATTCGTTCACATAACAAAGGTGAAAACATTTGATTCATCTTTGAAGCAAAACGGAGAGAAGACAGGTCACCATCACTTCACCTACAGCTGAACAAAGAAATGCAAAAGCCCCACTCTGTGCATGAGCTTCCCATGGTGAGACTCTAGTACATATGGCTTTTCTTGTACCTCTTTCCCTCCACCCGTGAGAATCTTGGCTCCTTTTACTATGTTGGGGTTAATTAGAAGAAGAGAACAGTTGGCTGGAAACAGAAGGGGAACTGAAGAACAAGATCAGATGCTCTGTGTCTTTTCCCTTCGGTGGTATTTCAGAAGGGAAATGAAACAGAAGAAAAACCAAGCTGACTTCATAAGTGTTTGCTAGAGCCGTGCACCACAGGCCCCATGTTTTTACCCCATGTTTCTGTGGATGTTGTGTTGCCAGAAATGAAAATTTTAAGTTAAATGTGTTGAGATTTTTGTCTCAGAACTAGATACTGGGAGGAGGGGTGGGTGAGAAAGAAGAAGTAATATCTCCAAGCATCCCAATTCGTTGTCCCAAATATAAACAAAAATAAAATTGATGTTTTCTGTGTCTGATTGTTATGGGGGATAATGCTGTGAATATTTCTAGCAAATACGCTGGAAAACAGAAATGAATTACATGAGACACAATAGCCAGTAAAGATGTAGGCTGTGCTTACAATATCGGCATGGTAAGAGCTGTAGTTTTTTTGCTCTTTCGGGAAAAAGTAATCCACAGTGTTCACAATTTTCCTCTCATCTTGATTTTTCATAGAACAGGAACTCCAACCACAAAACCTTCACCTGTCATCTGTCACCTGGTTGCCATCTTTAGCCTCCTTCAGTGGAAGAACTAGCCGGTATGGCAAGCTTCCCAAGTGTCCCCATGCTGGCACATACTCTCTTCCCACCAAATAAGGAATCGCCTGGATTTTCTCACAAGCACTTCCTTGCTTTTCTTTAATACTGTTCCAAAGGTTTACAGCGTTATTGACAGCTGCAGTTTGATCCTCTTGGTTGGCATGTACCATCTCATTTACAGCACACATTCACAGGACAGATCTGCAGTTAGTACAAGTTTGGGGGGTAGGGTTGCAAACATTGCTATTTGGTAAGATATGTTTATTTTTATTATATGTATAGAATGCTTGTGCCTCCCTGTGTATGTTCAGCTTCTGCATGCCTGGTGCCAACAGAGGCCAGAAGAGGGTGTCAGATCCCCTGGAACTGGACTTACAAGCAGTTCTGAGCTGTCAGAACAGCAGTGCTGTTAACTGCCAACTCCTCCCTCAGCTCCAGTATCCTGTTTTTGATGGTCAGCACTATACTCACAGAGAATGACTTATGTACTAACAGAGATGACCAAGCAGGTGATTCAAGCCCCCACACGCACATTTTGCCTTTTGCATCGAAGCAGCTAATTTCCAAATGTACACTGTACTTTGAGAAGCAGAAGCCAAAAATTAACCATTGCCAAGTTTTAAACCATTTATTTCAAAATGCTGACTACCTCACCCACACCTCTCTAGGCCTCAAGCAAGGGTATAATTTTGAGGTTTGCATGCTTTAATTATAGTGGAATTTGTCAAAAAGCACGGAGTTCATGGACAACATCTTTTCAAAAAGTTTTGAGTATGTGTGCACGTGTGTGTGCACACGTGTGTGTATGTGTGTTTGCACACATATGGTATCTGCATGTGTGTGCATGTGTTTTCACAAGTGTGATGTGTTTGCATCTGTGTGAATGTGGGGGGGAGGGGGTCACGTGTGTCCTGTGTGTGCATGCCCATGTGTGTCCATGTGTGTGCACTGTGTGTACATGTGTGTGCATGTGTGTGCTCATGTGTGTGAGCATGTGTGTGCATGTGTGTATACATGTGTGTATGTGTGTGCATGTGTGTGCAAGTACCTGTACATGTGTGTGTACTCTAAAATCTAAGAACCACAGATGAGAGAAAAATATGATACTGGTCCTTCTGAAATTGGCTTAACATTTTCTTTCTTGCTCCTAAAAAGCCATCTTAATTAATTGCTATTAACTTTAATCAAGTATTACAAGACATTGTTAGGTGGCTGCCAACAAGACAATGCCTTTAGAGTATAGAGAACTGAGAGCATGTATATGGGAGAAAGTTTTCAACCACAGAAAGACAAAAGATACAACATGAGGAAGATTGAGAAAAAGAAGACGGGGGTAATGAAGGAGCTGGGCCCACTATACAATATAAATGTGTATGAAAGGGTAAAAAATGAAAACAAACATTTTAAAGCTGAATTCCATAAAGTCTTACTTTTCTAGGATGAGTAAAGCTGCATAAAACAAGCAGGAATAAGAGTTAGCTCAATTTTATAAAAGTAAGAAGATGAGAGCGTACCCACTTCCCACTATCATGAGGCAGGAACGGGTGATCCAGAGCAGAGATACTCATGTGGGGCGAAGGAAACGCTGGCAGATAATGGGACCAATACGAGTGTTTGAGGCTGAACATGACTCAATGTCTTTGGGATCCATCTGGCATACTTATTTGAATCACAAAATGTCCTGGGTAGTTAGTTTATTTTTAAAATCCATTAGTACAACAATTATGCCTTTTAGAAGACTAGGGAATGTGTACAATTCTAACATTAGATGAACAAAAAAGTCCAGTACATACATGAGTAAGGACATGTGACAAGCCGAGAAGCTGCATATAGGCTGGATGCTCTAACCACGTACAGAAAACCTAGAGTGAGATTAACAAACCCATGCTAAAAATCTCTCCTCATATCTGAATATAAAATGAATATAGAAATGAGTTTATATAAAAAGCATACACTCTCAGGCTATAGGTAAACTAATGTATAGTAAGATGAAAAATGAGAAGTATACTTACTGGGCTCTGCACTTCTTTTTTTTTTTTGTCCCTGTACAAGATGATGACTTAATTAAGCAATTTGCATATCCATATATCATGAACTTTGATATTACTCATGACCTTATGACCTATGTATCTTCTGTCTTTTCTCGTGCTACCAATGATCTTTTCCCCAAGCAATCTCTTCTTACTATAAAGTTCTCTTTGCCATTAACAGGCCAGAATTCAACCAATTAGAAGAATATGCATTTAATTTCTTAGAATTTGGGGTACAATTAACACACATAGAAATACAACTGGGTTATATATGTGTGGCAACTTTGAATTTAAAAGTATAGTGTTTCATGCGGGAAAAAAATCCCCAAAGTAAAGGCGAGTTAACTTATTTATTATATGGAATTAACTCAACTGTTTTCTATAGGGTTCAGGAAAGGCTTATGTCTATAATTAGAATGGGTCAGAAGTTTGAGACCCCCCTTTAGAGATACAAATAACATCTCCCTGTGATTTAAAACTTATCCTTAATTTACTCCTCAGTTGTAAAGGGGAACACGTATGTGAAAGGCTGTAGCTTAGCAAATGTTTGAAGAATTTATGGCATCTGCCTTATAAGTACTCCATGGTAGGAAAATTAATAGCATTTATACCATCTACGTGTAATATAAAAGAAATCAAGGCAGAACCCCATTCCAAGTGGAGTTCCAGGGAAGATGGCAGACCACCAGTTCCCTCCACGTGGCCAGCTAAGGAGAACTATCATGACAAAAAGCAATAGATTGTCACAAAGTGAGAGGATAGGAACTTCAGAAACACACAGAAGCAATATCGGAACATCTGAAGAAAAATGCGAGGAAAATATGGCTTCAAAAGCCAAGCAAACAGGCACAGAGGACATGGAGGCCCCACCCAAAAGACATTCCAGATAGTTCTGATGAAGTGACCCTCAGGACAAGCCCCTCACAAGCCTCCTGAACAGTTGTGGGTTGATTGAGTGAGCTAGTGTATTTCCTCCAGAGGGTAGGTCAGCAGTGCAGAGGAAACCCATTTTGTTACTCCTGGGCGCCATCTTGAAAAGGGTCCTATTCTGTCAAATGGAGCTTCCCAGGAGCCTGATAGCTGGAAACAACCACCATCCCTGAGTAGGGATTTACCTGGCTCTAACCCCAGGGTGATAGATTCCCTGGGGAGGCAGCTGTAGAGAGTCCAGGGTGCCAGACACTGACAAGCCAAGAAAGAGCGGATGGCAGGATGCTCAGCTCAACCGTTGCCAGCAGCGCTACCACAGATGTTCTTCACACTGCTCCACAAAACAGAAAGGAAAAGGACATGACCCAGCTCATTCTGCAAAGCCCGAGCCAAAACTGAGTAAAGATGTAACAGATAAAGCAACAGACAACAATAGACTGTTACAAAGTGAGAGAACAGAAGCTTCAGAAACTCACAAAGGCAGTCTCCAGTCTCGGAACATCTGAAGAAAAGTGCGGAGGAAAATAGGGGTATGGACCCACACAAGAGTTTGTGAACAAACGTTCCAGGAAGAGCTGCCCCTCCTGCTTAGCCCGCAAGGCTGATTAACTGATGGGAACTTCTGTGCCCCAAAACAAAGGAATTCTCAAACACCCTCCCTTCTCACACAGTTCACTGGAATACAAGGGAAATCGTATCTCAACCAAAAGCTTGCACAAGGATGAAATTCATCAATAAAAATCTGTTTCAGATATGGACGTCTACTCAACATGGGGATGGGGGGGGGGGAAGGTCAGAGCCTGATTTTGTTTTCTGTTCTTATTTCACTGGCACAGAAAGTCACCGCGGTTTGGAACCAATTCTGAGGAGAAGTTGGCAGATCATAATTTAAGGTCACAAAAATGTTATTCACAGTTAGTGTCTTCGGGAACTGCAAGCCAGAGTTTGCTGAAGCCTGTGAGCATCTGCTTCCCTGTGACTCACTGGGGGGGCCCTGCTTCTAAACATGCTCAGTGTCTCAAGTCCCTTCTCCCTCAAATGGCTCTCACCATCTGCAAAGAACTGTTGTACATGCTTGGCTTAGGTGACCAAGGCTAGCGACTTGCTATGCAAAGGTGCATGGATGTGCAAAAAAACCAAAGAACAGCTCCCTTTATCATGTAAAAGGCCAGGTTCCATGACACATGGATGTCATGCAGAATATTTTGCTACTTGTACTAAAATGTTTTTAATTTATAATAATTAAAGCAGCAAATGGCTAGCACCAAATTGTACAGATGGCAAATGGAACAAGCCGAGAAGCTATTCTATACGTGGTAAAGATGAATGTTCAAATGAGCAGAGAAAAGGAACAGAGAAAAGCAGATACATTGTCTAATCATTAAATCCATAGCACTAAGTGGAAAACAATGACTTGGGAAGCACTTCACCCTGAGCATACCAACTAGTAGGGGGCTTCTCCTGTCTCTGTGATCACGCGACCAGAGTTGAGCCTGTCCCAGGAAATGGGAACAAAACCATCAGCATAGCCTAGTACAGAGCTTCTACCTGAGACTCACGGGCAAAGGCTAGATACCAGAGCAAAACTCAGAATGAAAAAAACTCCCCCCTTCAACTTGAACAGGAGTGGGGGGTGCTGTTGGCTCGGCAAGCGTCTGCATCTGTCACGCCAGTGTTGCCAACCGTGCAGAAATACCAGGCAGGCTCATCCTGCCAGAAGTGTAACAATCGACTCTGTGACAACGGTGATAGTGCTCTGTGGGACAGATCCTCAACTATCACCAAATGGAAGTGCTGGCAGTAAAAACCATAAAGCCAGACAGGGGTCTTATGACATTATTCTAACCATACCTTAAGTATTTTGCTCTTTACTAATCTCTAGTGAAAACTGCTTTGGTGTAGTTGATGGCAAAATATATCATGTTTATCTGCCCGTCTAGCCTGGTTTTGTTGTTGTTGTTGTTTGGATTTCTTGTTTTCTTTTTCTATTTTGTTGTTTTTTGTTTTTGTAGTTTGCATCTAGATCCAATCTTTGCAATAAAATTGCTGCTGGCTACTGCACTCAGATAACCTATGCTGAACTCTTGTTGTGATCCTAGCACCACTAAGCACTTTTCAAGAATGGTCCTATGGGTCCTTGTAAATGATATTGTGTATTAACGTCATCTTCCCTTTGTGCAAGCAGAAAAACAGCCACACGCAGGAAGAAACCATCATGTCTCCAGGACTATATGAACACAACTTTCCCTGCGTTCTGGTTACTGCCAGAACTTTGTCGCTGGCTTATGCCTAAGCCTTCTTGGGGAAAAAAACGTGAAAAAGTGTGTTTTTCTTCATCAGGAATGAACAGTCCAGTCAGCAGGGTAGAGTGGGGGAAACAGAAAAGGTGGCTTGAAAAAGAAACCTAGAGTTCAAGGCCACCCTGGGCTTTGTGGTGAGCTCAAGGCCACTCAGGAAGTGAAGGAGGAAAACGAAGCAGGGATGGAGACAGGAAGGGAGGAGAGTGTGGAGTGTGCAAGCATTTCATTACTTCCCCATTGCCTTAATGCAATCTTTCTGAAGGAGCCACCATTCATTTCCTGAGCACTCTAAGTATATACCTGCAAGATGATGACGACTGTAGACTTGCATTACAGATAACGAAAGCTACAGCTCGAAGCTATTAAATAACTTGAGGACCACTCAACTGAGTGGTTTGGGTTCAAGTTCACCTGACTCAATTCCAGAGCTCATGTGCAAAACCACTGCCTCCACTCCATAGCTTACGCTGCTTGACACGAGACTTTATCCCAAAGCCTATGTTAGCTCATTTCCTATCCCTCTTAAAGGTGGTAGGCCAGTCAAGATTCATCAAAACAAGAGAGTTGTCCTTTAAGGACTTAGCTCCTGTCGTGTTGAAAGCTGATAGTGTGCAGCAGCCTGGAGACACAGGAAGAGCTGAGGTCACCATCTCGAATGTAGGTCATTAGGGCAGCATTTCAGGAAAGTAGACGACTTCCATTTTCCAGACTTGAAGGTTATTTCACCTGCAGCAAACTCGGCAATTTCCCATAAGTCTGTCAACTATTGTGTGAGATCCAACAGTATCATGGAGAATAATCTGCTTCACTAAAATACGATGATTCAAATGTTAGTCATACCTAACAATCACCTTCTCAGCAACACCTAGACCAGTGTTTAACCAAATTACTGATACCATGGTCTAGACAAGTTATCATATCCAGGTAACCACCACGATAAAGATGAGCAAAAAATTCACCAAAATAGCAAATGCACAGCACAAACGTGTAGCCAACGCCTCAGTCTGCAACCAAGACATTCCTTGACAGCCAGCACCCACTCCCCCAAGGAATTCTCTACAGCTCAGCTCCATTGGAAGATGAGGAATAACCTGTCAATAACCCAAAGACTACCATGTAATGCAGATGCATCGTGTGGGACACCATCCTATGGCTGCCAGTGACTCATCAGCCACCCCAGCCCCCTCAGAGGCCTCTCTGAATTTAGCTGGGTTATGTCACGAAGCCATTATAAGTTAATTTTTTAAATTCATTTTTTTGGTCATTTTCTTTTTTTATTTTTATTTTTTGATATTTTATTTACATTTCAAATGTTTTCCCCCTTTCCAGGTCTCCCCTTTGGGAACCCCTATCCAATCCCCCTGCCCCTGCCTCTATGAGGGTATTCCCCCACCCACCTACCCACTCCTGTCTTCCCTCCCTGGCATTCCCCTATACTGGGGCATCTAACACTCCCAGACCCAAGGGCCTCTCCTCCCAATGATGGCCAACAAGGCCCTCCTCTGCCACATATGTGGCCAGACCAATGGGTCCCTCCATGTGTATGCTTTGGTTGGTGGCCCAGTCTCTGGGAGCACAAGGGGGCCTGACCAATTGACACTGCTGCTCCCTCCATGGGGTTGCAAACTCCCTCAGCTCCTTCAGTCCCTTCTCCAACTCATCCATCTGGGACCCCATGCTCAGTCCAACAGTTGTTGTGAATTGAATCATGGGTATTCCAAACTTTTGGGTTAATATCCACTTATCAGTGAGTACATACCGTGTTTGTTCTTTTGTAACTGAGTACCTCACTCAGGATGATATTTTCAAGTTCCATCCATTTGCGTGAGAATTTCATGAAGTCATTGTTTTTAATAGCTGAGTAGTATTCCATTGTACAAATGTACCACATTTTCTGTATCCATTTCTCTGTTGAGGGACATCTGGGTTGTTTCCAGCTTCTGGCTATTATAAATATGGCTGCTATGAACATAGTGGAGCATGTGTCTTTATTACATGTTGGAGCATCTTCTGGGTATATGTCTAGGAGTGGTATAGCTGGGTCCTCAGATAGTATTATGTCCAATTTTCTGAGAGTCCACCAAACTGATTTCCAGAGTGGTTGTACCAGCTTGCAATCCCACCAGCAATGGAGGAGTGTTCCTCTTTCTCCACATCCTCGACAGCATCTGCTGTTACCTGAGTTTTTGATCTTAGCCATTCTGACTGGTGTGAGGTGGAATCTCAGGGTTGTTGTGATTTGCATTTCCCTGATGACTAAGGATGTTGAACATTTCTGTAGGTGCTTCTCAGTTCTACGAGTTTCCTCAGTTGAGAATTCTCTGTTTAGCTCTGTTCCCCAGTTTTTGATAGGGTTATTTGGTTCTCTTGAGTCTAACTTCTTGAGTACTTTGTATATATTGGATATTATCCCTCTATCAGATGTAGGATTGGTAAAAATCTTCTCCCAATCTGTTGGTTGCCGTTTTGTCCTATTGACAGTGTTCTTTGCCTTACAGAAGCTTTGCAATTTTATGAGGTCCCATTTGTCAATTCTTGATCTTAGAGCATTAGCGATTGGTGTTCTGTTCAGGAACTTTTCCCCTGTGCCAATGTGTTCGAGACTTTTCCCCACTTTCTCTTCTATTAGAGTCTGTGTATCTGGTTTTATGTGGAGGTCCTTGATCCACTTGTACTTGAGCTTTGTACAGGGAGACAGGAATGGATCAATTTGCATTCTTCTACATGTTGATCTCAAGTTGAACCAGCACAATTTGTTGAAAATGCTGTCTTTTTTTCCACTGGATGGTTTTAGCTCCTTGGTCAAAGATCAAGTGACCATATGTGTGTGGGTTCATTTCTGTTTCTTCAGTTCTATTCCATTGATCTACCTGCCTGTCACTGTACCAATACCACACAGCTTTAATCACTACTTCTCTGTGGTACAGCTTGAGGTCAGGGATGCTGATTCCTCTAGAAATGTCTTTATTGTTGAAAATAGTTTGTGCTATCCTGAGTTTTTTGTTATTACAAATGAATTTGAGAATTGCTCTTTCTAAGTCTATGAAGAATTGAGTTGGAGTTTTGATGGGGATTGCACTGAATCTGTAGATTGCTTTTGGCAGGATGGCCATTTTTACTATATTAATCCTGCCAATCCATGAGCATGAGAGAGCTTTCCATCTTCTGAGGTCTTCGATTTCTTTCTTCAGAGACTTGAAGTTCTTGTCATACAAATCTTTCACTTGTTTGGTTAGAGTCACACCAAGATACTTTATATTGTTTGTGACTATTATGAAGGGTGTCATTTCCCCAATTTCTTTCTCAGCATGTTTGTCCTTCGAGTATAGGAAGGCTACTGATTTGTTTGAGTTAATTTTATATCCAGCCACTTTACTGAGGTTTATCAGCTGCAGCAGTTCTCTGGTAGAGTTTTTCATGTCACTTAAGTATATGTTCATATCATCTGCAAATAGTGATATTTTGATTTCTTCCTTTCCAATTTGTATCCTTTGATCTCCTTTTGTTGTCTAATTGCTCTAGCTAGAACTTCAAGTACTATATTGAATAGATAGGGAAAGAGTGGACAACCTTGTCTAGTCCGTGATTTTAGTGGGAATGCTTCAAGTTTCTCTCTATTTAGTTTGATGTTGGCTACTGGTTTGCTGTATATTGCTTTTACTATGTTTAGGTATGGGCCTTGAATTCCTGATCTTTCCAAGACTTTTATCATGAAGCGATGGTGAATTTTGTCAAATGCTTTTTCAGCATCTAATGAAATGACCATGTGGTTTTTTTTTTCTTTGAGTTTATTTATGTAGTGGATTACATTGATGAATTTCTGGGTATTGAACCATCCCTGCATCCCTGGGATGAAGCCTACTTGATCGTCATGAATGATCATTTTGATGTGTTCTTGGATTCGGTTTGTGAGAATTTTATTGAGTATTTTTGCATCAATATTCATAAGAGAAATTGGTCTGAAGTTTTCTTTCTTTGTTGAGTCTTTGTGAGATTTTGGTATCATTGTAACTGTGGCCTCATAAAATGAATTGGGTAGTGTTCCTTCTGTTTCTATTTTGTAGAATAGTTTGAAGAGTATTGGTATTAGGTCTTCTCTGAAGGTCTGATAGAAATCTGCACTGAACTCATCTGGTCCTGGGCTTTTTTTGGTTGGGAGACTTTTAATGACTGCTTCTATTTCTTTGGGGGATATGGGAATGTTTAGATGGTTTATCTGATCCTGACTTAACTTTGGTATTTGGTATCTACCTAGACAATTGTCCATTTGATCCAGATTTTTCAATTTTGTTGCATATAGGCTTTTGAGGTAGGATCTGATGATTTTTTGAATTTCCTCAGATTCTGTTGTTATATCTCCCTTTTCATTTCTGATTTTGTTAATTTGGATCCTGTCTCTGTGCCCTCTGGTTAGGCTGGCTAAGGGTTTATCTATCTTGTTGATTTTCTCAAAGAACCAGCTCCTGATTTTGTTGATTTCTTTGTATAGTTCTTTTTGTTTCTACTTGGTTGATTTCAGCAGTGGGTTTGATTATTTCCTGCCTTCTACTCCTCTTGGGTTTATTAGCTTCTTTTTGTTCTAGGGCTTTCAGGTGTGCTGTTAAGCTGCTAGTGTATGCTTTGTCTAGTTTCTTTTTGGAGGCACTCAGAGCTATGAGTTTTCTTCTTAACACTGCTTTCATCGTGTCCCATAAGTTTGGGTATGTTGTACTTTCATTTTCATTATTTTTTTTAAGTGGGGGCAGCCTTTATTAGCCTCATTTTACAGAAGAGTAAATTACTCACCTGTGGTCATGTCTGGGACATGAGCCTTCATGAACGGCAAGCAATCTGTGAGCAACTTGGCATGTTCAGCTATCAACTCTCAATTTTTTCCAATTCAAGTCCCTGGCTAGGAGTCTGTGGTATGCACATTCTCCCATGCATGACTGGAAGAACTGAAATAGTTCTCTCTTCCCCAAGGAAAAGTGGCAGAAGCCCTGGCTCTGAGGCTCAGCTCAGGACATGTGGTTGGTACACATGCTTACTCCTCTGGGCTTAAGATGTGGCAGGAGGTTCCCAGCTGGGGTCCTTGACATCTTTTCAACCTTCTTGGCTTACATCCCAAGTCTGCCAGAGTAATTTCTCTCTAAGCATTTCTCAAGCTTGAGACCCACGTAGTAGAGGAATCTGGGATCTTTCTGACTTGTTCTTCATTTAGTACAGGCCCATGAGACAATTGAGGAAATTCCAATCTCTTCAGAATCATTCCCTTTTCCAAACTGAGCATGCCATTTCTAAACCCCAAACCTTGTCCCTCAACTACACACCCTTGCTAACCTTAACTTCACCCCTATCCTCGCCCCAAACACACACTCTGAAACTCTTTAATGTTTCTGTCACTTGCAGTTGGCTACACCATGAATGACCTCGTGTTTGAGTGGCTAGAAGATGCTCCTGCTGTTCAAGTGGCTGAGGGGTTGACTCTACCCCAATTTATCTTGTGAGATGAAAAGGATCTAGGTTATTGTACCAAGCACTACAACACAGGTAAGAATCAGGCAAGTCTTTATTGTCTGTGAGGTACTAGAGGGTCTCAAGATGAAGGACAAGGGGACAAGGCAACCAGGTTCTACTAGAGTCTCAACAGCTGAGATATGATGCTATATGTTTCCTACATCTTATTTCATCATGGAAGACACTATCAACAACACTTTCAAAGAAAGAACACAGAAAGCCTATAGGGATGGCTTAGTAGGTAAAACTGACTACCTATGTTTAATCCCCGGAACACACTTGATGAAAGGAGTTAACTGATGCCTACAAGCTGTCCCCTGCCCTCCACACATGCACTGTGACATACTCAGAATGACACACAGAAAAAACATGTAACTGTAAAATAAATCTTAAAAAGAAAGTTAACAGGAAGAGATGAGTTTCATTTTCATTAAATTCTAGGAAGTCTTTAATTTCTTTCTTTAATTCTTCCTTGACCAAGTTATCATTGAGTAGAGCGTTGTTCAGGTTTCCATGTGTATGTAGGCTTTCTGTTGTTTTTGTTGCCATTGAAGACCAGCCTTAAACCGTAGTGATCTGATAGGAGGCATGGGATTATTTCAATCTTCTTGTATCTGTTGAGATTTGTTTTGTGAGCAATTACATGGTCAGTTTTGGAGAAAGTACCATGAGGTGCTGAGAATTAGGTATATTCTTTTGATTTTGGATGAAATGTTCTATAGATAACTGTTAAATCCATTTGGTCCATAACTTCTGTTAGTTTCACTGTGTCTCTGTTTAGTTTGTGTTTCCAAGATCTGTCCCTTGATGAGAGTGGGGTGTTGAAGTCTTCCACTATTATTGTATGAGGTGCAATGTGTGCTTTAAGCTTTAGTAAAGTTTCTTTTATGAATGTGGGTACCCTTGCATTTGGAGCATAGATGTTCAGAATTGAGAGTTCTTCTTGGTAGATTTTTTCTTTGATGAGTATGAAGTGTCCTTCCTTATCTTTTTTGATGACTTTTGGTTGAAAGTCATCAATTTTATCCAATATTAGAATGGCTACTCCAGTCTGTTTCTTGGGACCATTTGTCTGGAAAATTGTTTTCCAGCCCTTTATTCTGAGGTAGTGTTTGTCTTTAACCCTGAGGTGAATTTCTTGTATGCAGTAAAATGCTGGGTCCTGTTTATGTATCCAGTCCATTAGCCTATATCTTTTTATTGGGGAATTGAGTCCACTGATGTTAAGAGATATTAAGGAATAGTGATTGTTGCTTCCAGTTATTTTCGATGTCATTTTTATGTTTGTGTTGCTATCTTCTTTTGGGTTTTTTGAAAGATTCCTTTCTTGTTTTCTCTAGGGTATAGTTTCCCTCCTTGTGTTGGCGTTTTCCATCTATTATCCTTTGTAGGACTGGGTTTGTGGAAACATACTGTGCAAATTTGGTTTTGTCATAGAATATTTTGGTTTCACCATCTACGATATTTGAGAGTTTTGCTGGGTATAGCAGCCTGGGCAGGCAGTTGTGTTCTCTTAGTGTCTGTATGAGATCTACCCATGATCTTCTAGCTTTCATAGTCTCTGGTGAGAAGTCTGGTGTAATTCTGATAGGTCTGCCTTTATATGTTACTTGACTTTTTTCTCTTACTGCTTTTAATATTCTTTCCTTGTTTTGTGCATTTTGGTGTTTTGACTATTATGTGACAGGAGGAATTTCTTTTCTGGTCCAATCTATTTGGAGTTCTGTGGGCTTCTTGAATGTTTATATTCATCTCTTTCTTTAGGTTAGGGAAGTTTTCTTCTATAATTTTGTTGAAGATATTTACTGGCCCTTTACGTTGGGAATCCTCACTCTCTTCTATACCTATTATCCTTAGGTTTGGTCATCTCATTGTGTCCTGGATTTCCTGGATGTTTTGGGTTAGGAGCTTTTTGTATTTTGCATTTTCTTTGACTGATGTGTCAATGTTTTCTATGGTATCTTCTGCACCTGAGATTCTCTCTTCTATCTCTTGTATTCTGCTGGTGATGCTTGCATCTATGACTCCTGATCTCTTTCCTAGGGTTTCTATCTCCAGGTTGTCTCCCTTTGTGATTTCTTTGTTTCTATTTCCATTTTTAGATCTTGGATAGTTTTGTTCATTTGCTTCGCCTATTTGATTGCGTTTTCCTGCATTTCCTCTTTAAGGCCTTCAAGCTGTTTACCTGTGTTCTCTTGTATTTCTTTAAGGGCGTTATTTATTTCTTTCTTAAAGTCTTCTATCATCATCATGAGAAATGATTTTAAATCTGAGTCTTGCTTTTCTGGTGTGTTGGGGTATCCAGGGCTCATTGTGATGGGAGAATGGGTTCTGATGATGCCAAGTTGCCTTGGTTTCTGTTCCTTATGTTCTTACCCTTGCCTTTCCCCATCTGGTTATCTCTGGTGTTAGCTGGTCTTGCTCTCTCCGACTGTGGCTCGTCCCTCCTGCAAGCCTTTGTGTCAGTACTCCTTGGAGACCAGCTCTCTCTGAGATGAATTTGGGTTTGGAGAGCTGTGGTACTGGGTCAGCTCTGGGGTGCAGACAGAAACCAGAAGGATCCTGTCTCCAGCTGTTCCTTGGTCCCTGTGTCCTGATGGATCTGTGAGGGTCCCTCTTGATCAAGGAATTTGAACAGAAGTGGAGGGTCTTCCTGTGCTCACAGGTGTTGGCACTCCTGGGAGACCAGCTCTCTCCTAGCACTATTTGAGTATGGAGCCCTGTGTTACAGGATCAGCTCTCCACTGTAGAAGGAAACCGGAAGGCCACTCCTCAGTCCCTGTGTCCAGAGGGTTCTGGACGGGTCCTTCTGAGCAAACATGCTGGCCTTACCCCAACTCACTGGGAGGGTAGCTCTTTCCCTGTGCTATTTGGGTATGAAGCCATGTGACACAGACCACAGTAGTAAACCGGAAGGCACCTGTCCCAGGCTGTTCCTTGGTCCTTCTAAATTCATTTTTTAATTAACATGATTCAGGCCAGAATAGCATGCTTAATAATAGATCACATTCCTTACTTTCTAGACAGGGGCACTAACTCAGCACAATCTCTTAGCATCCGTCACCCATCACTTGATGTGCTGCTTGCCTGTCTACTGTGCTTCACATGCAGCCTTTACAGACTTGTGCTGGCCTGAAGACTTAGCAAGTGTAACCATAGGAAACCACATATTGTATGCAATTGCACTTGATATCAAGGTGTGTGTGCCTTCCATAGCATCAGCTCATACATATTAACATTCAACAGTACTCTTATTTTTAAAAAAAAAAATTATTGCCCATTTTATATTATGTAACATTCATGATCTTTGCAGAAATTCCTTGATCAGATTAATCCACAGAATACATGTCAAGAAACAACTTTGCAACTGATCAGAAATACACTCCAAAGTATAAAGAAGACCCAGGCAGTGGTGGTGCACGCCTTTAATACCAGCACTTGTGAGGCAGAGACAGGTGGATTTCTGAGTTCGAGGCCATCCTGGTCTACAGAGTGAGTTCCAGGACAGCCAGGGCTACACAGAGAACACTACCCAATTCCTTCTATGAGGCCACAATTACCTATTTCTCTAGGCTCCCAGCTATCTTCAAGTCAGGATCCTTGGCTTATGAACACTGGGTGTTCATTACATGCCTTCATTCACTATTCAGAGGTCCGCTCTGTGACTGCCAACTCAGCAGTTCCATTTCCAAAGTCTGACCTGTGATGAGCAGTTCGGTCTCCACTTTGGTCTCCTGGCCTCCGTTCCTTCTGGATGACTGAACAAGTTAACCCTTGGGCTTGAATTTCCTCTGCCTAAACTGACAACTCTGCAGTCTGGGTCTCCACTGATCAGAGACTCTTTCATGGTAGACTAGCACAATTACATATGCAGCAGCAACAGCACACTCACAACTGCAGGGTACAATGTGTGGGCTACATCCTTTGTATATATCGGCTCATTTAATATTTGTTATATCTGTATTGAGTGTGAGAGTGTATTCCGTAAAAATTTACCACAGCAATACATCCTCTCCATCCCATATTCTTAAGAACATTGCCACCTCTCAGTAAAGAGTTGCTACCCTGTCTCCTTGAACTTGTCTCAGTTAACACACTGTAGCAGGACAGGACATCCAAAGGTATGCTATAAAAGGGGACCTAGTCTTTTTTTTTTTCCTTGTATGCAGCCATCCTACGAGAGTTCCAGGCCTTAAAGCAAGCAACATAAAGGAGTTGCAGTCAGCTAGTATCTTACCTGACAAGCATTGTCAATCTCAAGTCATCGAGTACCGAGCCTTCGATCAAAATCTCTGACTTCAAAGTCTTCCTGCTAGTGACAATTCAGGCAGAGCTGAGCTCTCTGCAAAGCCCACCCTCCAAATCAAAGCCTTGTGACACAGGGTAATTCAAAGGCTGGTGACCACGCTGCTTAGCCACTGAGCTCCACAGCACTTCGTTTGCAGAAATAGGTAACTAGTACACAGCCACTTGCATGTCATCCTCATTTTACACATGAGCCTGTGGCCAGGAATCTCTTTACTGAATCCTTACAGACTGTATGTCTTCCCTTACCAAGCCCTGGTGGAAAGAACTAGTCTTTATGCATAGCTGCATTTAGTCCTTAAAATGTTTCTCAGCATGCTTCACCTAACCACTCAGATCAGTTAATACAAGTGATGTGTTTTACATCACTGTTAATGTAGCCACATGTATTTTACCCAAGAAATCATGCCACCAAAGGGTAAGGTGGTTGATGACATTATCGGAATAAAGGAAAAAAGAAAGCCAATATCAGAAAAGAATTTGCTACTTAGACTCTCCCGTGGATACTTACTTACCAAGAACATGAGAAACTGAAATTTTACTGCTGGGAACAGCAATTTTCAGGAAGCCTGACTCACTTCTCTTGTAATGCATCTCTAAGACCCTCCTCAGAGGAGCATCTTCAGACTGAACAGGGCTCCTGCCAAGAAGTGAAAGAACTGCCATGGGGAGGGGGGAAGGGTGGTAACGTCTAAATTACACAAAGGCTGTAACTCCGGATTAATTCCTGAAAGGTTGGTGTGTCCCAAATGTTGCCACCTCAAAATGGTGTATGTGGGGCTGGAGAGATGGCTCAGTGGTTAAGAGCACTGACTATTCTTCCAGAGGTCCTGAGTTCAATCCCCAGCAACCACATGGTGGCTCACAACCATCTGTAATGGGATCAGATGCCCTCTTCTGGTGTGTCTGAAGACAGTGGCAGTGTACTCATATATATAAAATAAATGAATCTTTTAAAAAAAAAATCCAACAACAAAATGGTGTGTGGGGGGGAGTGCACTGTAGTTCTTTTAACAAAAAGAACTACATGAAAAGAGAAGAACAGGTAATAAAATCTGCACAAAAAATAAAATAAGAACATAAAAACAGAAATTAGCTTGTTTTAAAAACCTAAATATGATTATAATTCAATTTTCTATGTGATGTGTAGTAGTCCATCAAGGATTTTACATGTTTCTCTTTAAGTCATGACTGCAATTCTATGAATAAGAAAGATTATTATAAATTCTATACCTAGATCATCTGGGGTTCAGAAAGACTGAGAGACTTCCTTCAAGGCAAATAGTAAATAACTAGAAAAACTGTTAAACCAAAATTTCTGATTCAATGTCTTAGTCCCTATACTAACTTTGGGTTATATTTTTAAAAGAGTTATATTTTTAAAAGGACACTGTATAATTTTTTTTTTTTTTTTTTTTTTTTTTTTTTTGGTTTTTATGAGACAGGGCTTCTCTGTGTAGCCTGGTTGTCCTGGAACTCACTCTGTAGACCAGGCTGGCCTCAAACTCAGAATCTGCCTGCCTCTGCCTCCCAAGTGCTGGGATTAAAGGCGTGCGTGCGCCACCACTGCCCGGCTCACTGTATAATTTTTTACATTATAAAATATGGTAGTTTACATTTTAAATAGCCGTGTGTGTGTGTGTGTGTGTGTGTGTGTGTAATCACCCTTCATAGCATTATAAAAAAAAAAAAAACAGTTTAATTCCTGGGTTCTCAAAACAAAGTGAGATATCTAGCATATGTTATAACATTAATGTTTATTTTCAAAGTAATACATTATATACTCTATAAATAATAAATTTAATTTTAGTATTTAAATTTATTCTAAGTTAAATCATATAATAAAAATTCAAGGCTTGGACCTGAGAGGAAACTAATTCAATAATCTCCTTACCTTAATTCTATCTTTTTGTGTTTGAAATTTTCAATAATATGCTATTCTAGAATATGAAACCAAGACAACTATCCCTATTTGTCCATCTGGTTCAGATTATTGTCTGAAAAAAACACCAAACCCTGATGAAAATGAACTGGAAAGGCTAGCCCTGAGTTACAGTTCTCATGACTGCTGCCTGATTCCTGCACCATCTTCGATTCTGTTTGAGTCAACTCTGATCAAACAGCCAAGCAAGACACTACTGGTTCTCCGTTCAAATCCATGGCAATGTTCTCCTGTATCCTGCATCTTTCCCCCTGCAATGAAGGACTTTGCCAGCTCAGATTGTGGTGATTTGAGTAAGAATGCCCCCCCAGACTAATATACTTGAATGCTTAGTCACCCAGAGTGGCACTACTTGAGAAGGATTGGAAAGTGTGGCCTTGTTGGAGGAAGTATGTCACTTGGGGTGGGATTTGGGTTCCAAAGGCCCAAGCCCCCCCCCTTCCTGCTGCCTGCAGATCCAGATATAGCTTAGCTAATTCTCCAGCACCATGTCTGCCTGCCTAATGTAATGCTCCTCACCATAATGATAATGGATTAAACCTCTGAAACCATAAGCAAGCTCCAATGAAATGCCTTCTTTTATAAGAGTTGGCGCGGTCACACCGTCTCTTCACAGCAGCAGAACACTGACTAAGGCACAGGTCTATCTCCCAGCCTAGGATGCAGCTAGAGAAGGCCATGCCAGCACTCCAGCTACTCGATATGGGATTCTGTTTGTACCAGTGTTTCAATAATCAGAAGATGGAGACGGCATCATAAGGGAGAGGGACGAGGCCGTTCCTGGGATCTAAGGAGTGGCAAGCCGTAGAGCCACCACACAGAGGTTTTCTCTCTAACTGTAGAGGGCCTCCGTACAAGGTCCCCTGTAAACAGCAGGGTGAGAACCATCACTTAGTCTGTATTTGAATGAGAACACTGAACAATGAGCATTCATTCATGCATTCAAAAGGTGCCAGGCCTAACTCCACAACAAACAGGATGCTGAAGAGCCTCGAAGCACACTGTGATGCCCTTTGATACTTCCGCCGCAGCACCAACCATTGCCTAGAGAGCTATTAAAATGCTCACACTTAGGGCACACCCCTGGGATTTTTGTTTCGCTAACCTGTGTTCGGGCTAGAGCTTCCCAGGTGATTTTAATGAGTTGGTAGCACGGAAAAATCCGGAGCCACAGCACAGAGGGCAATAGGGTAAGCTGGACATGGACTAAGAGGTAAATTACCTACAATCAAATCAAACTCCTGACCTTTTCAGAGGTGGTGTTTATGTGTTTGTGTTTGTGTGTGTGTGTGTGTGTGTGTGTGTGTGTGTGTGTGTGTGTGTGTGCGTGTGTGGAGGTGTGTGTGTGTAGAGGTGTGTATATGTGAGTGTGTTAATACAGGTGTGTGTGAGAGTACAGGTGTGTGTGAGAATGTATAAGTGTGAATACAGGTGTGTGTGTGAGAGAGAGTAAAAGTGTATCAGTGTGAGAACAAAGGTGTGTATGTGAACACAGGTGTGTGCACGTGTGAGTGTGTGTGTGTGTACACAGATGTGTTGTGTGAACACAGGTGTGAGTGTGAGTATAGGTGTGTGTGAGTGTGTGAATGCAAGGTGTGTGTATGCAGGTGTGTGTGTGAGAGTGTGTATGTGTGTGAGCACAGGTGTATGTGAACATGTGTGTGGATAAGTGAGTTCACATGTTCATATGTGGAGAGCAGATAGAGGACAATTTCTACTGCCATCCACAGGAACAGGATTCATCTGGAAGATACAGGTTCCCTCACTGATTTAGGTGTTATGGTTAGATGAGGTAGAGAGCCCAAGGGCGCCCTCTGGGTCCATTTTCTCAGCATGGGATCACATGCACATATTGTCATAGCTGACTTTTTGACAGAAGTTCTGGGGACCAAATCCAGGTCCTATGTGTGTAAGGAAAGCACTTTACTGACTGAGACACCGTGCCACACCAACCCTTAGGACATTTTTTTCTTTTGTGTGTGTGTGTGTGTGTGTGTGTGTGTGTGTGTGTGTGTTTTGTTTTGTTTTCATTTTTTATTGGATATTTTCTTTATTTACATTTCAAATGTTATCCCTTTTCCTGTTTCCCCCCCAACCCCCTATCCCATCCCCCCTCCCCCTGCTTCTATGAAGGAGTTCCCCCACCCACACACCCATTCCTGCCTCCCCGCCCTCAAATTCCCCTATACTGGGGCATCGAGCCTTCACAGGACCAAGGGCCTCTCCTCCCATTCATGTTCGACAAGGTCATCCTCTGCTACATATGCTGCTGGAGCCATGAGTCCCACCACATGTATTCCTTGGTTGGTGGTTTAGTCCCTGGGAGCTCTGAGGGGTATGGTTGGTTGATATTGTTGTTCTTCCCATGGGGTTACAAACCCCTTCAGATCCTTCTATCCTTTCTCTAACTCCTCCATTGGGTACTGCGTGCTCAGTCCAATGGCTGGCTGTAAGCATCTGCCTCTATATATTCAATAAATACAAAGAACTCAAGAAGTTAGACTCCAGAGAATCAAATAACCCTATTAAAAAATGGGGTACAGAGCTAAACAAAGAATTTTCAACTGAGGAATATCGAATGGCCGAGAAGCACTTAAAGAAATGTTCAACATCCTTAGTCATCAGGGAAATGCAAATCAAAACAACCCTGAGATTCCACCTCACACCAGTCAGAATCAAAAACTCAGGTGACAGCAGATGCTGGTGAGGATGTAGAGAAAGAGGAACACTCCTCCATTGCTGGTGGGATTGCAAGCTGGTACAACCACTCTGGAAATCAGTCTGGTGGTTCCTCAGAAAATTGGACATAGTATTACTGGGGGATTCAGCTATACCACTACTGGGCATATACTCAAAAGATTGTTCAACATATAACAAGGACACATGCTCCACTATGTCCATAGCAGCCTTATTTATAATAGTCAGAAGGTGGAAACAACCCAGATGTCCTTCAACAGAGGAACGGATACAGAAAATGTGGTACATTTACACAATGGAGCACTATTCAGCTATTAAAAACAATGAATTCATGAAATTCTTAGGCAAATGGATGGAACTAGAAAATATCATCCTGAGTGAGGTAACCCAATCAGAAAAGAACACACATGATATGCACTCACTGATAAGTGGATACTAGCCCAAAAGTTCGGAATACCCAAGATACAATTCACAGACCACATTAAGTTCAAGAAGGAAGACCAAAGAGTGGATGCCTCGGTCCTTCTTAGAAGGGGGACCAAAATACTCACAAGAGGAAATATGGAGACAAAGTGTGGAACAGAGACTGAATCAAAGGCCATGCAGAGACTGCCCCACCTGGGGATCCATCCCGTATACAGTCACCAAACCCAAAGGCTATTGAGAATGCAGGGAAGTGCTTGCTGACAAGAGCCTGATATAGCTGTCTCCTGAGAGGCTCTGCCAGAGCCTGACAAACACAGAGGCGGATGCTCACAGCCCTTAGGGTATTTACCCTACATACACAGAGAGAGAGATGCTATGTCTCTTGGGGTTTCTCCTACTTTTTGGTAAAAATCCACCTCAGCTTTGCTTAGAGAAAAAGGGAAGCTGTGTCTGCCTGTGCTTGTGGTGCATCTTTAAAGGAAGCCTAGCACACCTTTGTCCTATCCTAGTATTAGCAATTGTCACTGAAGGAAATTCACCTCTATTCGGGCCAGAATGAGGAGCCAGATCAAACATGTCTTCTCCAATTAAACATGTCTCCTTCCTGAGGTATCTTTATAGCTATTCAGAGGTGGTAGTGTCCATTTCTTGGGTCTGGGATGTATCTCAGTGGTAGAGTGCTTGCCTAGAATGCACAAAGGTCTGGGCTTATCTCAGTATCCCATATTCAAGCATAGTATATTTCCTCATAGGGCACATCTATGCAGACCTAAACAGACAATGGAAAGGACTCTTGGTCATCACCCCCCTCCCCTTCCCATCCCCAACTCTAGCATTCAAATGGTGCCCGGCTGTGCTAAAAGGCCAGAGAAGAGGATTTTCTGGATCTCAGACCTTTTTGCACCCCTCCAGAACCACCCTCTGAAAGGGAGTCAGACCCAAGCTATGGCAGTTGCCACTCCACAGAATTAAGCCGTTCTTCCTTTTGATCCCCTTTACCTTCTAACAAAGAATTCTAACCTCTAGAGTCCTCTTCATGAAAATTCCACTGTCCACTGACTAGCAGACTATAAGATTCACAGAAGATAAGCACTTTACTGAATAAATAATGAAATTATCAAAAGTGCATGCCCACATACACACATAATACCACACATTGATTTGGGTCCCCCTGATATTCTAGCTCTAGCCCCACCATAGTCTCTATTTTCTTTCCTTCAGGACATGTGACCTTCACTGACAGGTCTGGTCCTTTTTAAGGTGAGTAGAAGAGAGGTTATAATCCCATAGTCTTTTTGATCAGTTCAGCTCCCTGCAATTAGCATGAGGTTCCAGGCACAAACAAGATAAACAGCAAGGTGAACGAAAGTAAAGTCTGACCTCTTTGATGTAAGTTCTTTTTGGGGTAAAATAACATTTATTGACTTTGATGGCATGACCTCATCGTGTGGGAAAATAATATATTCTGAGCTATAGAGAACTTCAGTCTAAACTCCTCTTTAGGGGTGATTAACACCTCATTGATGACGCTACAGTGAGCATATTTTATTTTTATGAAAAGGTACAGTTTAAAAGGCCACTTGTGGTGACCCATGTCTTTAACAGGATGCATTTGGAGGGGCTTGGGAGGAAGTGGATCTCTGAGTTCAAGGTCAGCATGACCTACATTACAAGTTCCAGTGATACATGATAAGACTTTGTCTAAAAAGGGGAGGAGGGGAGGAGAGAAAGGCAAAGATTACCTAAGAATACTATAAATAAACCCCATGAAGACAAAAATAACATCTCTCATTCAACACAAGAAGTGGGTTGCAAAGAAGTATCCTATCCAAATACCAAACAGATCGCCACATACGCCCCGGAAGCAATACTGACTCAGACGCTCTGTTTATTTTTTGAGAACCATAAGGACTGTTTGTCTAAATTTGAAAAAAAAAAAAATACGTTCTTAATGGAATTTGAGAAATCATTTCACCTTTGTCTCCTTATTTCAGCAAATAAATCCTCTGCAACCGTGAGGAATGTAGAGAAGTTCGGCAGCTGCAGGTAAAGGAAATTGCAGACATCCCCTTAGCGGAAGTCATTCCCTGCTATGGTGATTCCTGCAGCTCTTGGGCACATAGTGGGCTTTCCCATAAGTCTCCCTCCCTTGCTCTGTGTTGATCATCCCTGTGATGAAAGGTCTGTACTGAAAAGGAAGATACTTGGCCTTTAATTATGCTGCCGGTGATCGTTTGGAACAGGAATGGGAAAGATGACTCTGCCATATAGCAAGTAGACGACATTTCTAAGCGTCGGTTCTCTTCATACCCCTTAGAGAGGGCTGCGTGATTATCTCACCAATAACACTGTGGCTGTTTCTCCCTAAGAGCATTCACACTGGGCCAAAGATCAGTTCCTAAGAATGTGTGAGTGGCCCCAGGACACAAGGCCACAGTATGGAAATCAGCCCTCAAACAAACGCATAGATACCAGATGGGGAACAGTGCCTTGACAGACAAGTTTGCGTAACTCAGTACGGTGTCCTCATTGGAACAGCAACTCTGCGCTGCTCAGTGTTAAGAGTTCATCCCTGCACCTAAATACAGTCAGCATTTAAATTTAGACAAGATCAGAATTACTCAGATCAGCAAGATAGTCATCTGCTTTCAAGCATGCAGCTGGTAGCCTTTAAACAGCAGCTTTTCATGATTCATAACTTATTCATCCCAAGATGCGCTCAGACATCTGCTTTATCATCTATTCAGCTTGGCGAAGTGTTCTGCTTTAAAGTTTCATAACGTCTACCCAGGTAAGTAACTTTCCCAAGATTGATAGACTCCACACTCCTAGATATTTCCCCTAAAGTAACAGTGACAACAGCAATAGCTACCATTTAGTCTACTGTCCCGGGTCTTACTGGCATATGTCCACAGAGCTCAACCCACTGACGATGGCAGTAGATACTATTTAGTCTACTGTCCCCCGGTTTTACCAGCATGCATTAACCAGCCTCAGCCCACTGCATCTGCGTGCATTTCCAACTCTTTGTGCTTGGAGCCTTAGGATTCTTTCCTCTAGATGTCCCTAAAATATATAATAGATTGCTGTGAATTACAGAACGCATTCCTTCTATCCCTGTCAGTGTGTATTACCTCACCCCCTCCCTTATCCATCTGCCCCTCCCTTCCTCTAGCAATGACTATTTTAACGCAGATCAACAGTGTTTAGCTATACCACAGAGAGTATTGTTTTGCATCTGGTTCACTTCACATTAGAGGATGTCCAGCCGCAATGACTAGATGTCACTATTTGTGACCGAATAAGACCCACTGTGTGGGGGCTGTCATTGATGGACATCTAGGTTGGTCCCATATTTTATTTTGAAAAGTTGACAAATTAACTTTATTTACATCACTGCTCTGGAAAATACACATTATGATCTTTCTTTCACAGCTGAGAAAGTCAACAAGGTTAAGTAACGTGCTCAATAACATTAAGGACAGAGATGGCAGGGGAGTGTTGTTGAAAACCTGATACATCTGTTCTCAAATTCAGACTTCTGCAATAAGCAATGCAGCCCTCCAGTTGCATTGTCTATCCAGAGCCGGAACATCTTTGTCACACTATGACGAGCCCTATGACATTTATCCTACTCAGTCCTGGAAACCTTCAGGTGCTCTTCATTCATTGGAATGCCCTGTGTACATTGGTTGATTCATTTACTCTGGTGGACAACTTAGGGGAGTCTCGCTACCCTTTCTTCTCTCTATTGTTGACAACAGCAGCTGGGGAGATGAGGAATCCAGAAAGTGTGCAAAGATGGTCTCCTTCTATGTGATCTGAAAGTAAAGATCCTGTCTACTCAAACGTGGAAGGAGTGTTTAAAACTTAGTAGATTCTGTGTGAATAAAACCAATTATGCTAAATATGTATATTTAACATATTTAGGTTATATCTAACACACACACACACATACACACAATAAAATTTTAAGGGCCAGTGTAATAATTCAACAGGTAAAAAGTACTGGCCTCCAAGCTGATGACCTGACTTTGATCCTCAGAAGCCATGTGGCAGAGGGAAAGAATGGACTCCCCTGGCACGTGCATGCATGTGTGCACACACACACACAAACACACACACACACACACACACACACACACACACACACAAACACACACACACACAAAATAAATACAATGGATACAAAACCTTGCACAAACTGACCGCCGTCTCATGTTTACTCCATAACTGTGCTGCAGAGAAAAGAAAGTAGACCCTCATTCAGGTCCTGATTCTGTGACTTAAAATAGGTCAGGCTTCTAAACCTCACACTTGTTATCTGAAGTAAATGAAAACAATAACATCTTTTGTTCCACCTTTTAAATAAGTAATATGTGGAAGACAGCTGAGAGGCATTAAATGCTGATAGCAGTACATTGGGTAAGCAGTCATGGCAAAAAACAAAAAACAAAAAACAAAAAACAAAACAAAAAAAACCAACCAATACCATGTCAGGGTAGTGTTTTGTTTTAAAAGAAGAAATTTGCCCACGAAAACAAAAACTAGAAATTTCACATAAAATGTTAACATTGATTTTGTATGATGTCAATATAGCAACATAAATTTCCAAATGGTCAGATATAATTTAAGAGATAATGGAGAAGTATAAAATATGGTAACTATAGAAGAAATGAATCTAGGCAGTTAGTAATCAATTTAAGCACCTTTGAGATGGTAGACCTGATTAAAACAGAACCAATAATCCCCTGTGCCCAATATACCCACGCTGAATAAGACTTTTAAAAAACTAACTTAAAAGTAAAGTGAATCCAGGCATGATGGTGTACACCACTCAGGTGGAGACTGAAGCAGGCAGCCTGTGTTGCATGAAGAGATCCTGCTCCCCAGTTCAAACAACAAAACAAAAAGTAAAAGAATGAGAAGCTACAGTTAATTTACATTATTGACCATAGTCCAGCCAGAAAGCCTTGCAGACATGAATTGGCAATTAAGTGACCACAGCTCTAAAGGGAAACAGAGTTACATCCTCTATCACATTTTTGTCAACAAATGAACAGATAACCTTGATTTACGCTTTCCCTCAAAGACACAGTGTTTCTTATGTATGATCTGCTTATTAACTTTGAGCTCACACCGAACGGCACCACAACATACACCTGGAACTGAGCTTCTGAAGAACATATTTTATCTCTGTAAGTTTGTAAATGCCACAGTGCAGCTGAACACAAGATTTGGGAGCCATTTAAACACTCCGGTTCCCCCAGTAAAAACTGCAGCGATGGGAAAAGTACAGAATAAGAGCTGAAAAGCCAGGAACATCAACTATGGCTGGGGATAGACTGTCGGGTGGCTCAACCCTTCACCATTTACATTTACCTGGGCATTATTTTAGTAGCTATAGATACAGTTTAGAAAGTAGACAAATCTCCACAAATAATGAAAGTGCACGACCTTGTGTGATCCCTAAAGCAAAGAAATATGGGTTTGTTATTTGTCAAAAACAGACTTCAGAGCAAGAGCACAGTTGGCTTACTTTAGAGGTGTGGCCACTCATAATCACATATACATACAGGCAGTATAAATCAGATTTTAACCTATATAATATACAGGCAGTATAAATTGGATTTGATGGGGTTTTTTAAATTATATAATATTAAGGACACGAATCAGGTGGGTATGGAATGGGTGGGTGGACTTGGGGGGGGGGTTAGGGAGCAGATGAATATGACCAAAATACAATGCACTGTCTGTGATTCTCAAAGAATTAATTAAAATACTAAAAACTTAGATTCAATTTTCAAAAGTGAAAGAAGTTGGCCAGAGAGATGTCTCAGCTCTTACAGAGTAAAGGGAATTTGATTGTCATCCCCCACATGGTGACTAACTTTTTTAAAAGGAGAAAAAGTAATTTTAAAGTGGAAAATCGACAATTTTTATGACAGGCACTATTGTCCTGGTGATCAATAGATCTATAGACTGAGTATCAGCTGGGACCAGAACAAACTCACTGCATCAAAATGACAACTGTACAATAACACCACGTCCCTTGCAAAGCAGAACATGCTTATTTTCAAGTGTATGTGAGATATTCTATGAGATAAGACATATTGTGGATCATAAACATCTCACCAAACTATCACAGCTGAAATAGGATGGTCTTTTTTTTTCCTTTGATTATAATAGAATTAAACTACAAAGAAAGCAAGAAGAAATTAGAGATTCCTCTGATGACTGGAAATTAGGCAACACACTCCACAATCAAGATTCTGAAAAGAAATCAAGGAAACAATTCTAGTCAAAATATCTACATAAGAAAAAGAATGCCCTCATTTTTAATAGCTGAATAGTATTCCATTGTGTAAATGAACCACATTTTCTGTATCCATTCTTCATTTGAGGGATATCTGGGTTGTTTCCAGCTTCTAGCTATTACAAATAAGGCTGCTATGAACATGGTGGTATGTTAGGGAGTCTTTTGGATGTATGCCCAAGAGTAGTATAGCTGCGTTTTCAGGTAGAACTATTTCCAATTTTCTGAGGAACTGCCAGACTGATATCCAGAGTAGTTGTACCAGCTTGCAGTCCCACCAACAGTGGAGGAGTGTTCCTCTTTCTCCACATCCTCGCCAGCATCTGCAGTCACCTGAGTTTTTGATCTTAGCCATTCTGACTGGTGTGAGGTGGAATCTCAGGGTTGTTTTGATTTACATTTCCCTGATGACTAAGGATGTTGAACATTTCTTTAGGTGCTTCTTGGCCATTCGAGATTCTTCTGTTGTGAATTCTCTGTTTAGTTCCATACCCCACTTTTTAATTGGATTATTTGGTTTTTTTAGAGGTTAACTTATTTAACTCTTTATGTATTTTGAATATTAGCCCTCTGTTGGATGTAGGGTTGGTGAATTTTGCAGGCAAATGGGTGGAACTAGAAAATATCATCCTGAGTGAGGTAACTCAGACCCAAAAGGACGTGCATGGTATGTACTCACTGATTAGTGGATATTAGCCAAAAAGTACAAAATATCTAGGATACAACCCACAGACTGCAAGAAGTATAACAAGCAGAAAGGCCCAAGTAAGGAGGCTTCAATTCCACTTAGAAGAGGAAAGGAAATAATCACGGGAACCAAGAGAATGAACGGAGATAAGCAGCCTGAGGAGAGGTGGGGGGACCTTCTAGAATGTACCAGAGACCCTGGAAGTGAGAGACTCTAAGGACTCAACGGGGGTGACCTTAGCCAAAATGCCCAACATTGGGGAGAGGAAATTTGTAGAGTCCACCTCCAGCAGATAGACAGTGCCTCAAGTGGAGGGATGCAGTTACCACCCCACAGTCAAAATTCCTGATCCAGAATTGTTCCAGTGTAAAAGAACTGCTGGGACAAAAATGGAGAAGAGAATGAAGGAAAGATGGTCCAATGACTGGTCCAACTTGAAATCCATCTCATGGGGGTAGGGGACAGAAAGGCCTGACACTGCTACTGATGCTATGGTGTGCTTACAGATGGGAGACTGCCATGGCTGTCCTCTGAGAGGCCCTACCAGCAGCTGACTGAGACAGAAGCAGATACTTGCAGCCAACCATTGGACTGAAGTCTGGGACCCCTATAGTTGAATTAGAGGAAGGGTCAAAGGAGCTGAAGGGGAGAGTAACCCCATAGACAAACAGAAGTCGCAACTTACCCAGACCGCAAGAAGCTCCCAGAGATTGAGCTACCAACCAGAAGCATACTTGGACAGGTCCGAGGCCCCTGGCCCAAACATAGCAGAGGTCAGTTTGCCTGATCACGCTTCAGTGGGAGAAGATGCACTTAATCCTTGAGAGACTTGAGACCGCAGGAAACAGGGAGGCCTGGTGGGGGGAGCACCCTCTCAGAGGCAAAGGGGAGAAGGAATGGGATGAGGAACTGTGGAAGGGGGACCAGGAAGGGGGGCAATAGCTTGAATGTAAATTAATAATAAGAATAATAAGAATAATAATAGGAAGAAGAAGAAGAAGAAGAAGAAGAAGAAGAAGAAGAAGAAGAAGAAGAAGAAGAAGAAGAAGAAGAAGGTCTGCAAATATAAAAGAAATCATAAACACTGGTGAAAGAGATGGAGAGACCTTCCTTCTCACAGATTAGTATTAATATTGTCCCCATCTGACCTAAAATGGTAAACAGTCTATTGCTTCCTCTGAAACAATGGCAATCTTTACGTAGCTAGGAAAAAAAACACTTCTGCAATATATTGGACCGTAAAGGTCTGGAAGAGCAAAGAAATTCTAAGCAAAAGGGCATGCATCGCACTACCCAATTTTAAAACACGTTACAAAACTATCGTCATCAAAAGAGTGTGATCGCTAGCTGAGGCAAACAGTCCCCAAATGTGGCCCACAAAATTCAAAAGCAACATGAGCAAAACCAGGAAACTTCCAGCGCAGCGCAGAAAACAGCCAGCAAAGGGGGCTGTAGAGTGCTGTCGAGAAAGGGGATGGCTGTAGACCTCTCAAGAAACCAAGATTAATGTTCAGAATAAATCAGGATATCTTAAAATTCAACAACACAAACAAATGTGTTTAAACTTGGACAAGTGATAGAAATATGCCTTTCTCAAAAAAGAAATGCAAATGGTTGACAAGTCTATGAGCAATGTTGGTCATCGTTAGCCATTAGGAAATGGAAATCAAAGCCCTTTCACCCTGTTACCAAAAAGATGCAACTTAGCAGGTACAGACACCCTGTGGAGAACAGAGAGTGCTTACCTTACGAAACAAACACAAATTAATGCAGCATCATGGAAAGCACTTGAGTTGTTCCTCAAAAACCTAGCCTAGATCCCCCACAGACCTCACTTCTGGATACAAATGAAAAGGAAGTAAAATCAGCACTGCAAACAGACGTGTGTGTGTGTGTGTGTGTGTGTGTGTGTGTGTGTGTGTGTGTGTGTGTGTGTGTTTGTATATATACACATATGTGTGTATATGTGTGTATGTGTGTGTGTATACACATATGTGTGTGTATGTGTGTGTATATATGTGTGTGTGTGTATGTGTGTGTGTGCATGCATGCATGCATGCATGTATGTATGTATATGCACTATTCACTACAGCCAAAATATGGAATCAGTCTTAGCCCATCAACTGATGAGTGAATAAGGAAAACGTGGGGGGGTGGGCAGGGAGAGAGAGGGGGAATATTATTCAGTCAACAAAAAGAATGAAATCTGTCATTTGCAAGAAAATCTACAAAACTAGAAGACACTAATTTTAAGTAAAAGGAGACAGCCACAGGAAGAAAGCATATATCCTCTCTCCAACGCAAAAGTTTATGGACTCAGTCTAAACAGAGAATAGGTTGGTGATGACTTACAGCCATGAAGGGTAGACATCTGGATGATGAGAACCACAGAACAGCTGAAGAGATGGCATTGCTTCCTGTGCTCTGCAACACCATGGCACTGGCTGTAACTCACAGTGGGGCTGGCTGTAGCTCACAGTGAGGCTGGCTGTAGCTCATAGTGAGGCTGGCTGTAGCTCACAGTGAGGCTGGCTGTAACTCACAGTGGGGCTGGCTGTAACTCACAGTGGGGCTGGCTGTAGCTCACAGTGAAGCTGGATGTAGCTCACAGTGGGGCTGGCTGTAGTTCACAGTGGGGCTGGCTATTGCCCACAGTGGGGCTGGCTATAGCTCACAGTGGGGCTAGCTTTCAGCCACAGAGGCTTGTTGTACATCTTACCAAGAAGAGAGGAACTAGGGCTTCAAACCTAAGTAAGCCAAAGGGAAGCAGAATTGATGACTTCCCTGGTGTGATCAGAGCATGCTACAGCATGTGCAGGAGTAACATTGCTCCCCCCCCAGACATGCACAGCTGTTATATGTTAACCAAAAAGAGCAAAACTTGAGAAAGAACTTTTCCAATGCATCCTAGGCTGCCCTGGAACTTTCTGTGACCTGGCTACAAGGTCTAGACCTTTTCTGCCTTAGCCTCCTGGGTATAAAAGCATAGGCTTCCTACCAGAGTGAGAGTAACTTTAAAAAGCAACTTAAAATAGATCATAGACATAAAATTATAAAACGCATGAAGAAACATGGGAGGAGAAAGTCTTGAAGACCTTGAGTTAAGCAAAAGTTCTTTGATATGTCATAAAAAATATAACTTATTAAAATGCTTGAGCTCCACTAGAATTAAAAACATTTAGCTTTAAAATTGTCCTGAATAGATGAAAAGTGAGCAGTAAATATCGTGTATCTGAGACAAGACTTTATCAGGAAATCCCCAAACCCAACATCAAGAGAGCAAACATTCTCCTAATAAATTGACAACATATGTAAACAGACACAAGAAAACAGACCCTTAGCAAATAAGCTCTTGAAAAATTATCCAAAAATGAGCGCCAAATGGTTGGGTAGGTAGAAAAGCGTGCTGACAATTGAATTCAGTCTCCTGGACCCACGTGGTAAATGAAGAGAACCAACAAAACCTAGTCCTGCAGATTATCTTCTGACCTTCATCTGTGTACTGTGGTGTGCATGCGTGCACATGCACATACAGACAGACACATGCCTATGTACACACACATACATACACACACTAAAAAAACACATAAACGCAACATATTATTTTAAGGGCCACGGTCATTGATCTTCAAGGAAAGGCACACTGAACTATGCTGTATGCCATTACCTGTCCATTAGAATGGCAGGGATGAGGAGATCAGTACTCCTCGCAGATTGATGTTGGCCTTGAAAACAAAACTGTTTTCAAGAGAACCCATGGGGATTAACTTCCTATAAGCCTCAGCAATCAAGGCTGGTGTATTTTCCCCCAAATGAATAAAATCTAGACTTGTACACATGTACCTGCGAATATTTAGCACAACCTTATACATAATCTCCTCAAACTGGAAGTAGCCTAAGTGACTTTCAGTGAGGAAGGCATAGACCACTTTAGATATGGCCAAACAATGGCATACTACTCAACAGTAAACACCAGTGAGCTCTTGATGCTCGCCACACATTATGCTGAGGGGCTGAGGGAAAGAAGGAAGTCTCCAAAAGCAATGTGCTGCATATTGTGATTTGATTATTATGGCTATTCCTGCTTGTCAATTTGACTATATCTGGAATGAACTACAATCCAGAATTGGAGGGCTGACCTGTGGTCCAGATCTTGAGGCCAGAAGACTCAAGTTTCTGACCTGGATCTTGGCATGGAGATCTTGAGGCACAGTGGCCATGAAAAGCTTAGGCCCAGGCAGTGTAGTACATGTCTTTAATCCCAGGAGACTAAGACAAGGAGGTCTAAGTTCAAGGTCAGCCTGGGACAAAACAAGTCCCAGATCTAGGCATGGTGGTACACACCTTCAATCAGGGCCACACCTTCTGCTGGAGACCTATATTGGAAGAAGGAAGATTTGTTCTTCTTCACCTGCATGCATTTACTTGCCAGCACATCTGTTGGAATCTCCTTCTACAGAAGACCAGCTAAAACTAGCCTCGTGGGACTTAGCAACTACTATATTCTTGGACTTCCCACTCACAGCTGACCATTGTTGGGGAGTTGGACTAAAGACTGTAAGTCATCACAATAAATTCCCCCAATACAGAGAGACATTCTATAAGTTCTGTGACTCTAGAGAACCCTGGCCCAACACTCACCTGCTAAAATCCAATTCCCTACAATGATAGTATCGAGAAGTAAGCAGGTCATGGAGGTGTGCCTTCATGACCGACACTAGCTCTGTTACGAAAGATCTATAGGAGACTCTCATGCTCTGCCATGTGAAGTCATGAGGAGAAGGTGGCTGTCTACAGGGCACCTGCTGTACCAAGCTACAACACTTTGGTCTTGGACTACCCACTCTGTAGAAAAAGATATCTGTTGTTTAGAAGTCACCTGGTCTGTGGTATTTTGTTAGTGTGCCATCAGTGGCAAAGGCCCAACGTGATTCCATTTGTATGGAATCTGACATTCTGAACTCAGCAAATGGTTAGGGGTGTAGAACGGATCTGTGATCGGCACAGGTAAGGGGAGGGGAGACGTTGTCAGAAAAAGATAATAAAAGAACATTAGTGCATTAAAGGTGCTTTGTGGTGACTTCACGAGCCTGTGTATATTTTTAAGCTTGTTGAATTGTACGCAAAAAATAAATGCAGTGTATATAGACTTTAAAAAAATAAATACATTTTTAAAAGACTACACTTACAGAAAAGAATTTATAAAGCTGGAAGATTATAAAACAGTTAAGATAGTCTGATATATAATTTATTCATCACATTCTTGAAATTAATAGATGTATATAAATGCATAAAGGCTATCTTGTACTAAATACTTTCTTAAATATATTTGATCACTTTCTTTGGAAGCACTGGTGTTAAATGCTCTCCAAACCAAGCCTAGACAGGGTTGTCTACCTAATTGCTTGCATTTACTCCATTTTGTGTCTTTATGAAATCCTCATTATTATACCTTACCTGATTTATGTGCAAGAGAAAAGACCTTTTTGTGGGTACAGGATCTAACTTGAAGCAAACCCAACTGAGTCAAGCACATATTAACCACACCCACAGGTGAGGTGAGTTAATCCCTGAGATGTCCGATCTCACCCGGGGCAAGCAGTGTGGACCAGAGATGAGGGAACCTGTTTCCACTTCTCTGCTACTTTTTCATTCCTCACCCATGTGGGCATTCTTTCTTCAAAACAAAATGGCAGTGAAAGGATTTTAACTTTTGAGTGTATCTTTTTCTCCCTTCTGATATTGAGCCAAGAAATACACTCTGCTACGTTTTACCGATTTTCATACAGATGGCCAGTGGTCTCTCTCCCTTCTTCCACTTTGGCTTTGTCTATAAATAGATAAGATACCCCCACTCCAAACACCAGCAACACCACATGGGAAGTCCAGAGATCTTACAGTACTTTCCCACTCCTAAGTGGTAACTGTTGCTATGTTCCTCACATATAAGTAATGTGGGCCAGTTGAGCATTACAAATGGGAAGCAAAGTATTTCCCCATATTGGTTCATCAGCCAGTTCCTTGGGCCTGGCCATTTACACTTGTGAAGCTTTTCACGTTGCTCTGAAAACATCTGACCTTCAGCTTGAAGAGATAGTAACAGGAGAGGGGAGAGGTGGGGAAAGAATCACAAAGCCTCCTTTGACCCATGTGCCCCTACTTGGTTAAATCTCTGAGGGTACCTAGTCAGTCCTTGCCAGGACATTGATATGCCTTGTTGCATATCCAACCACTACCTTTGTGTTACTGGCACAGAAGGTACAAGAAATGACTAATTAATTGAATTCAGATCCAAATTCTTTTTAAAAAAAATAATAATAGTCATGGCATCTTACCTTGGAGAACCTTAAAATTAATTTTTCACAAAATTAAAATTCTTCTAAGCTACAATGTCTATTAATCATGTAAAAGAAAGGAAAGATGTGGAGTTTAATTTTCTATTCTTGTCAAACTGAGAAAGACTACCCAAGGCTCTTGCCAAAGCACAAAGCCTTCTTTCTTACAATGAATAGATACCAAGACACAAGAATACACACATGTTCTAGAGCAAATGGCAAGAGTGGATTCCAACTAGGGCTATATAATGCCCCATTCTGGTGCTACCCCATTCCACTGCATTTCTAGACTGAAAGTAACTTTGCTTTTCACTTTTGCCTTTGAGGTAAGCAGAGAGCCATTTAAACACAGGTCAGTCTGCAAAAGCAAGGCCAGATCTAAAACCTGTGGCCCCTATTGACTGCTGTGAAAATCCAGGAAGAACACAATACACATGGTTTATGAACAGCTGGTTGTTAGCTTTTGAGTACCTTTAGCCCACGAGTCTCCTTCCTGTGTACTAGGTTAGCTTGGAGGAATGCAATGGAAAAGTATTCCCAGTATAGAGTGATCTGGAAGAATAATAGACTAGAAATGAGAACACAATAATGAAATTTTAACAGAGATAAAAAAAAAAATCACTGTTCCGGTTTCCTTTCAGAATGATGTAACCACGGAGATTAGAGAACATCTGAGAGTAGACACAATAATACGCTGACAATGTCTTTAGCCCCCAAATGCTTATGATTTTCAAGAAACTCTTAAAATTGGGGGAGGGTGATTCACTTCACGGGTTTCTGTGTCTGTCATAGCCCGGTCAATATCTGAGATTTTGGGGGGAAAGGGGGGATATGAATCATCACTATTTTCCTTCACTGCGATAAACAGGAGCTACGCAAACTTCAAAGTTAGATGGGAAAGTTGACTCCTGTTGAAATTCCAAGCTGCTTGTACCCAGACAGCCTGCCCCTCCAGATGTAGTCTTAAGTTCATTACACTGCCTTCCACCCCTTCATTTGTAGGGAAATTGTCTAGATAACATTTACATCTCACAACATAGCACTAGACACAGCTCCACCTTGCACCTCTGTGGCTGGGGTGTGTCTCCTCAGAGGAAAGACTCTGAGGACTTGAAGAGGCAGAGTCTAAAGTCAAACAACCTCAGCTCCCCCTCCCTAGAAGCGGTAACACTGCTCACACCACAGGGCGACTGAGTCAGAGAGAGACAAGAGCCCGGAACCTGTTAAAGTGTGTTCTGAGGACTGAGATGTGCTACTTTCCAACTCTGAGCTGACCTACTGACAAAGACTGGATCTCCACTTCCCTTGAGTTATTTGTTTTGGAGGGAGAGTGACATTCCTCTAAGACAGAGATTTGCCAACCTTCCTAATGCTGTAACCCTTTGATACCGTTCCTTACGTGGTGACCCCCAACCATAAAATTATTTTTGTTGCTACTTTATAACTTTATTTTACTACCGTTGTGAATAGTAATGTAAATACCATCTGATATGCAGAATATTTGATATGCAACCCCCGTGAAAGTGTCGTTCAAGGGGTCAAGACCTACAGGTTGAGAATGCGCGCGCGCGCGCGCGCACACACACACACACACACACACACACACACACACACACACACACACACACACACACACGCCTTCCAAAAGCCACTGAGCTGACAGAACCTGAATCCTGCCTCCTTAACTAGCCTCTCAGGGACTCAGGAACTCAGGGACGGTCACTAACAGGTGGGCAGCTTCCTCTTCTTTCGTTTCAGAAAAAAAAATTTTTTTTAAAAGCCAGATCCAATTCTTTCCTTTTAGAAATGCTGTTTTTCTTCTCCAATGTCTGTTCCGCTGCCCAGGACATTTTCAGACATGTTTCTTATTAAAGATCCCAACAGCTAATAGAGTGCTACCCTCTGTGTGTTTCCCACTGCCTGTTGTATGCACTGCCCCTAAACATAAGTACAACAAAACCAAACAAACAAAAACAAGAAAGGGAGAGGCGAGAGGGGGTCGGGGCAGGCAAACTGAGAGAGGAGGTTAGAAAGACGAAGGAGAAAAATCAGAGAGAAAGACAAACTTTAGACTTAGAAATGTTAACTCTGAACTGGTCCACGCTTTATTCAGCCCCATCTCAACCACACACACCCCTAGGTCCAGGCCCCAGCAGAAGCATCGGAACGCGCGTGCGCGTGCAGAGAGAGAGAGAGAGAGAGAGAGAGAGAGAGAGAGAGAGAGAGAGAGAGAGAGAGAGAACACCCCCCCCCCGCCAACCTCAGATAAATCTGACTCTTCTTCAACTTGTAGCCTCCAACCGCAGTAAAAGGACCAAGGTCCTTCGCCCCCTGCCCGTAGAAGACGCTGCAAGCGCCCGCGGCGCCGCGGTAGCCTCCTCCTGCTGCAGTCCCGACAGAGTTTCAGATCCAAATCCCTGGGGCTAGCGCTCCTCTGTCCCTTGCCCCGCTCCCCTGCCTTCGACCTCCTTCTCCGGAGGCCCGGAGGAAGCAGGGCACTTTGTGACTTCTAAGGATGGCGAGGAGACACGGCGACATAGACTTCCACTGAAGGAGCCCCAAGCCGAATACCCTTCTCCCCACTCCCTGCCCGCACACTCGCGCAAGTCCGGTGCTGGCAAGTGGGCCACTTGCCAAGGTGTCGGTGCTCACTCCGGGTGCGGGAATTCAGGCGGGACGGTGAGACGGAAAGGTTGGGGGTTGCAGATGAGGCGGGTGTGGAAGAGGGGCGACCCGGAGGTCTCCACCCCCGGGCCACCGCAACTCCGAAGCGCGCTTAGGGACCCCGTCGTCTTAAAGGCCTTCCCTCCGGGTGCGCTCGCCTCCCGCCCTGCTCCCCGCCTGGACGTCTGCGGGAAAAGAAGGTAAAAGAGTACCTGGAGCGAACACCATGACTTCCTTCAGCCGCTACGCCCCTGGGTTTAGAGAGGTGGGCAGCCAGAGGGCGGGAACCGGCTGGGGACCGGGGAACCGCGGGAGCAGGCGGGCGCGCGGGGCGCGGGAGGGACGGTCAGCACCTCGGACAGCTCCCCGCGCGCGGTCCCGGGCCGCGGCTCAGCGCTGGGCGCGCGCTGCCTCCACAATGCACCGCTGCGCCGGCGGGAGGAGGAGAGCCAACCCGGCTCAGCTCATCCTTGGTCCCCGCGCCAGCTTGGCGAGCCACCACCGAAGGAGCTGGGCGCTTCTACCGCTTCCACCCGAGCAGGAAGGACGGAAGGGGAAGCCAGACAGAAAGGTAATTGCCCGGTTTCCCGGCAGGCGCTTAACTAATTGCCTCTAACTACCTGCTGTCACTCACCCCCAGGGATGCCGGGCTGACATTTAAGATGAGTTTGTCCCTTTCCCCACATCACACTAGACTTTACTCCAGAGGCTGAGTTCTTGGAGTGTGGTTGGCTCTGAACAGAGGGAGGAACCGCCAAGTTAACCCATCTATGCTGTTAACGACTTCTCTGGCTGCCCCAGGCCTCTCAATGTCAGCAAGAGAGCTAAAGGAGAAAAACAGGATGACCTTGGAATGCATGACAAGGGCACTGCTCTCCGGTCCTGTTCCCTGTGACCATTGGGTCAACTTCCACATTTGCAGGTTCTCAAGGTCATAGCCTCAGAGGAAACGGCATTAGTCAAGGCAAAACAAAGTACAGATGAGACAGGTCTCGGACAAACTCCAACTTCTGCAAGGATGACGCAAAATATCTCTGAGATTGATTACACACCTAAGAGCTTGCCCAGACCTGACTCCGTTAGTATCTGTGCCCCTTCCTCACAGTTGGCTCTACCCTATACAAGGACCTGCTGGATGCTCACTGCAGTCTCCTAACCCGTAGCTCACTTGAAGATATTTATTCTCTGATTAATATTGGTGCAGTGTGGGCAACCCTCATTAGGTGCCACCAGCTTGCAACACGTGCGTGTGGGTTTCAATGACAGAGTAAAAACCATCTAAGGATCCCTTGCCTTGGCTTTTATCCCCCGTCTCTGTAGTTGAATGGGGTTGTCCGAAACCAAAGGCGGTCAGAGTTCTTTGGGCCATTCTTCACCTTTTCCTGGAAATAATAGAGCTGTTCTGAAAACAGTATTAACTATTTGGTTAGAAGCCATAAGCTGTACTCTGTTTTGGCAAATATAAGCATTCCAATAGCCAGGATGGCACCGAGTTTGTTCAAAGCCATAATAGGTTGGAGATGTAAATAGTTTCACAGCTCTTGAACTACAATTTTCACGGACGCATTTGGGCAGCTTCGTCCCAACACAATCACAATTGCTCTTAGCACCTGGTGCCATACAGGCCGAAACAGGTGGGGCCTGCCTCAACAAGATGCAAGTCAGACAATGGGCAGGATAAATACTGTGCACAAGGGGTGGCGTCCTCTCATATCCCCAAGATACGCCAAAAACCCCTGGAATCAAAAATTCTTCACCCTTCTTGTTTCAGCGCTGTGGGACACATGAAGCACTGTTTGAGATTTGCTTGAATGACAGGCCGACTGCTTTAAACACCCCTCCACCACCCTTAATATATTTTAATGACCTTTACTCACCTAACACATAAATATTCACAGTTAAATTCAAGGAAAATACAGTGTTAAGAACATCTTAAAACATTCTGAAGGGTCAATCAGATCCAAACTTAGGTACGGCACCTTCACCATTAACCCACCCTTCAACCTTGGATATGTCACCCTATTTGGCCCATTTCATCTGTACTAGAAGAACTGAGACATCTGCAAGGTTTGCTGTGAGGACTCTCTGACATAAGGACCTCAGTGAATTAAGAAGGAGCAAGGGGCCCTGGTGTGGTGCTGTGCATCTTTAATCCCAGCACTCAGGAGGCAGAGGCAGGCGGATAGATCTCTGAGTTCGAGGCCAGTTTGATCTACACAGTGAGCTCCAGGACAGCCAGAGCTACATAGTGAGATCCTGTCTCAGAGAGCGAGGGAGAGACTGAGAGAGAGAGAGAGAGAGAGAGAGAGAGAGAGAGAGAGAGAGAAGGAGGGAGGGAGGGGGAGAGAGAGAGAGAGAAGCATGACCCAATTGAACTCACTGCAAAAATCATTGACAACCTGGGAGTCCATTGTGCCCTATGGGAAAACAAATAAATTAGTAGATCAGTAGATGAGTTCTGGGGACCATGCTAAACTGTAGCCTGCGTGTCAGAAGGGTATCGTAGAGCCTGAGAGTCTTCATTTCTAACCAGTTCCAGGAGATGTCCACTCTGTAGGACAGTGTACTGTCCTTTAGTAGCCAGCTAGCAGGCATATCAGCATTTTTCTTTTAAAGTATGAACATTTCTCCCAAACCCATCGCTTATCTTTTTATTTTATTAAAAATAAATAAATAAATAAATAAATAAATAAATAAATAAATAAATAAATAAATAATGGAGACAAAGTCCAGCATGTTAGATTAGAAAGTAGCAAAAAGAAAGAAAGAAAGAAAGAAAGAAAGAAAGAAAGAAAGAAAGAAAGAAAGAAGCCAAAATAGTAGAAGTAAACATAAATAAATACCGGAAACATCTGTGCATAGACCGATGGGCCCTCTAGCTTTTTAGTGAGCCTGGAGTGGCGATAGACAGGAATCTGATCCAATAGGAACCCAAACAACAGGCCAATGCTAAACAAGAATTTCTCAGCCCCCTTTCCTGAACAAGAGTTGTAGACTCTGTCTTTGCTCAAAGCACCTCTTCATTGCCCCGCCCTCTTCCTAATGCCATTCCTACAGAGCCAAAGGACAGTATGTTCTCAGTCTAATGGGTGTGTGAGTGCAAAGTTTTACTTACACCAAGGATCATTCTGGGACCTCCCACAACATAGGCAGGGGATCGACTACCAAGCTTTAGTACCAGCTCCTGAATATATTTTAGCTAACACAATTAATATTATCCCCTATAAATGCAAGTTGCTGCAGTGATATGTCTTGGTTTCTTCCAGTGATTTCAGCTGTATATTTCACTCAGCGTTATCTCAAATTTGTACCATGACCAGAATGATTTTGTTGGTTTTATTTCAAAATCCTGATACAGCTTCTGGATTTTAATATCTTTATATTTAATATAAGTGCTAGATTTAAAAACTGGATACCTAAGAGAAAGATGAATGTTCCCGTTTATTTAGCCATAATATGAACTTGATTCTTTGACAGATCATTTACCCAGACTCACCCCAACTGAAGCTTTATCTCTTGGTGTGGTTCCCCTGTGTCTCTGTTTGAATACTCCAGGCATGTCAGTTCACTCTGTTCAAACAGCTTTAAAGACAGCCATTCTACCAGTGAGGTAGCCATTGCTGCCATCTACCACATTCTTACTTCTGCAGTCATTTCTGCTCAATAATAGACACAGCATATTTTTTAAAAGACAGTAAACAAGCTCTAGTAGATGCCCAGATTTCTTCCTCCTGCACTGAGCCTATCAAACCGGACACTCCCCCTTACAGTGGTGTTCAAAAAGGTTCTGGACGGCCTAGAAAGCACATGTGGAAAGTGATTGCCTCACTCGAACCACTGGAGATTTGAGAGAAATGTTGGCTTAAAATAAATGTGGAAACATTATGAAGTGGGAAGCAGAATTCTTGTGGTAAACAAATGATAAATAATGGATTCTGGAAAAAAAAAAAAAAACCACTCCAGGCAATGTAGAGCTGCACTTCTTGGGGTCCCTCAAGACTTTGCTGCTTTAGTACGCCTTTCCTCTACTCTGTGTTAGAGCGTTGGCAAATAGAAAAATTTACAAGCACTTCTGGAACACATTCCAGACCCTTATAGGTGGAGACAAATGGTTCCAGATGTACCCTGATTCTTTTTGCTCAACCCTCATTTTAAATACATTATTCAACCAAGTAGACTTTAAAATAATTTTTCACCCCTGGGAACAGTTGAAGTAGATTAAAAAGAGACATTTTCATCATGAAGAATTAAACCATGATTCTTCCCAAAATGTCTGAGCCCGTGAATTTTGAATGACTGTAGAAATAATATGCTGGAAATGAATTCTTTCTCTCCTAAAAGCAGTTTCAAGCTGTTGAGTTGGCCCTCAGGAAGGACACTGGGTGATAAAAAGCAGAATTGAGGCAGGGATGAGCACGTTGTGCTGAGACACGGAGATAAAAACTTAATGAAGAAGGCACAGAAAACTAATCGTCCTTTCTGGTCTGTAATGACAAAAGAAAACTAAGGTAAAAATACACAGAAAGAGGAAAGACGGCATCAGTGAACAATAAAAGTGAGGACGGGTGATGAAATAAAGGAAAGCAATGACTTTGCTGTGCTAAAGTAGAAAATATTAAGGCATTTTTTTCAGGTTTGAAGAATGCAGAGCTATGCCTCAGTGGATTTACATTTACGAGGCAGTTTATGAGTCCCATGGGATACTTTAAAATGTGTGATAGCCATGTTTTCTGAAAGAAGAACAATAGCAAAACCTCCATGTTCAAGAAATTACATCAGAACAGTTAAATTTTTACATTGTGTTCACAGAAAATGAATAATATCCTGGAGAATATCAACTTCATTGAAAACCCTTTCCATTATCAATGACCCATGGATCCACATTTATTTCTATAGATAAAGTACTCCCAAATTGCCAAGTAAGATGATTCCATTAGCTAGCATGAATGGAAAATGAGACAACATGCACGGCATGGGTGGACATGATATAACATAGATAGACATGAGATAGCATGTATGGCATGTGTGGAAGATGATTAGCATGGGTAACGTGGGTGAAAAGTGAAATGACAATATGCAGATTCAAATCAACATGATTAGCTCTAAGATGCAGCATGAAGCTTCCAACTCACAACATCCAACTCATCTTCAAAAACGGGGTTGACCTTATGAACGTTTGCTCACCAAATTCTGAGCATATGAATCTACTTATACATGGGTTCTACAATAAATCATTTTCAAAAGGATAGTGGAGAAAAGGAAAACCAGAAGGAGACAAAGAGAAAAATAGAGAAGGGTGGAGTGAGAAAGGAAAAGAAGAGATGCAATAAATACTTCTTTAAACAGAAGAAGGATGAGGGAGAATGGTGATAGCCTGGAACTCACTCTGCCTCTGCCTCTGCCTCTGCCTCTGCCTCTGCCTCTGCCTCTGCCTCTGCCTCTGCCTCTGCCTCTGCCTCTGCCTCTGCCCTCTGCCTCTGCCTCTGCCTCTGCCTCTGCCTCTGCCTCTGCCTCTGCCTCTGCCTCTGCCTCTGCCTCTGCCTCTGCCTAATACAGTCTGAATCTCACAATGTATTCCAGCCTGGACTTGAACTGACTGTAGCCCAGGAAGATCAGGGAGGGAACCCAGCTGCAGCCAGCAAAGATCTATCAGTTAAGGTCTCAAGTGTCACGGTCACATAAAATGAAGGTACAAATGAGAATGCCACTAAAGCAACAGGAGCTTAGTTCGGGAGGAATGGTAAGAAAGGAAATTATGAAGTCATTCTGTGTAAGCAGTAATGATATCAGAGCTCTAGCTCCCTGATGACAAAGAAGAAAGTTACCAGAACTAGGGGCAGGACATGTGCATTTAATGTTTCAGATACGAAGCTATTCTGGATAACAACAAGATCTAGAAAGTGGCTTGTACATGACTGCTGAGCAGTCAGGGACAAGAAAACTCATGACAGGGAAGTGCTGAGCTGCTGAGTCATTCTGGATGATGAGTGGACACAGGGGTGCAGGAAGGCAGCCCACTCCATGGCATCCCCAGTACCTAGCCCAATCTCAGTTATACAGCAGTCAACCCACGTCCAATGACTATGCTGAATTCTGTGCTCATTTCTTTGCCTGGATTTATCTTGTTTAACTCTCACAATTATGTGGTGTATGTTCCTGTTTTTATTTGAAAGACAAGCATACTGAGACACTGACACTTAAATACCCTGACAATGGTTATACAAGCAGTCTGTGGTAAAGCCAGGATTTAAATGCAGGTAAAAGTTAAGAGGGGGACGACAGCACTAACTATGATTGATAAAAAAAAAATAAAAATAAAAAAATAAAATTAAATTAAAAAAATAAAAAAAACCATTTGCTCTCCTGTGTCTTACACAGCATCTCCTGCATATATGCAGACAGAAGCGTGGACCTCTAGCCATCCATGTGACACTGGAGCAAAACCAGTTTCGATATCATTTCTGGATACCCAATGGGTTCTGGGTTATTTGGAACCAATGATAAAGAGCATTTCCTTGAGGACAAAGTACAAGTTTCTAACATTACCTGTGATCTGGCTAGGTTTGTTTCCTTGTCTTGTTTGGTGTTTGATGATTGGTTGGTTGTTTGGTTGGTTGGTTGATTAGTTGGTGGGTGGGTGGGTTGGTTAGTTGGTTGGTTGGTTATTTGGTTTTGTTTTTGTTACCTTGATATAAACTAGGATCATCTGGGATAAGGATACATCAATTAAGAAAATGTTTCCATCAGATTAGCCTGTAGGTAGATCCATGGGAAAACTTTCCTGATTAATGTTTGATATGAGAGAGATCAGTTCACCATGAGTGGTGCCATCCCTACTGAATAAGTGCTCCTAGGCGATATAAAAAACAGGCTGAGCAAGCCACAAGGAACAAGTCTGTAAGCAGCACTCCTCCATGGTCTCTGCCTCTGTTAATACCTCAGGTTCAAACCTGGAATTCCTGTCCTAAGCTCCCTTCAGGATGGAGCTGTGAGATGAGAGAAACTCTTTTCTTCCCTGAGTGATTTTAGTTGTGATTAATCATGGAAACAAGCAATGGAAAATAAACAAAATGGCTTGGTTTCTCATGGAGGAGATGTCACACTACAAGGAAGAGATATAGCTATGTCTGGTTTGAGAATTCTGTGGTATAATCTTAAAACACAAACAATGGAAAGTCAATCATTTTTAACCACTGTGTAGTAACAACTAGACTGGTTCTAACCCTAGATCTTTGAGTTCTTGAGCCTCATAAGTAAGGGTCAGGTGAGGTGACATATGGAAGTAGGCTTTCCATATTCAGAGCTTATGCTTTTTAAAAATCTAACCCCATTTCCACAGTTCTCTGCATCCTTGCTCTGTCCCAGTGAGTAGCAGTCAAAGTCTAAAAATGACCTCAAATTTGGCAACGGTTTTCTTAGTGTGTCTTAAAGTTACCACTACTCTCCATTCCTGGCAACCTTGATTAAATAAACCCACATTCTATCTATCTATCTATCTATCTATCTATCTATCTATCTATCTATCTACCTACCTACCTACCTACCTATCTTTTTAATGTTATGTGAAAGGGTGTTTGCCTGCTTGCATGTCTCTGCACTGTGTGCCCCACAATAGTCAAGAGATGGCCTCATATCCCCTGTAAATGGAGTTACAGATGGATGTTAGCCACTGTATGGGTGCTAGGAATTGAACCCAGGTCCTCTACAATAACACAAAAACACATTCTCTTAACTGATGAGCCATCTCTCCAGCTCCCATCCCAACATTATCTCCTACCTCTATTACTGCAGTACTATTAAAACTGATCTTTTAGTCTCATATTTTTATGTCTGCTTATTCGTATGCTTTATCTGCAACACTTTCACAACTACAGAATACAGAAACACTACAGACAATGTGAAAATTAATAGTCATGATAGTGTTTCAATAAAAGTTTATTTACAATGACAGGTGGAGGGTCATGTTAAACCCCAATGGAGCCAGATTACTGAAATGGAAATTTCTGGTTTCTTTGGAGACTCAGTTGTGTCATGTGATTTTTTTTTTGGAAACTGTCTTCTGAGAAGATATTTGCTGAGAACAGACATGTGGTGTTTCTCTAGAAGCTGCCTGGAAAAGGGGCTTGTGGTGTTTTGCTGGAGTGGACGCTTGAGAGGACACATGATATTTAGAAAGGGTGTAAGTATAACCCAATGAACAATGCTTTGGCATTGGTTCGTCTTGCCACTTTTTGCTGATTTTCACTGGGCTTTGCTGGTGCTGGCCTTCACTAGCAATGCTGTGGCACTGGTTCACCTGGCTTTCTTCGCTGATCATCACTTGTCTTGACTTTGTAGAGAGAAATGCACCAAAGAACTATTCATGATATCCCAGCAGCTTCTTACTGCTTCTGTGTGGACTCAAGCTGATTGGCAGAGCCTCATGGTCTCTTTTGTTTTGAACTCCCATTGCTGATTCATGAATAGTGTTTACAAGTGAACTGAGCTACCATGGTTGATTCATGTGAACTGAACTGCTAATATCCTGACAACAAAACTTGGAGTCACCCCAAAGAACTATTTCTAGACAGGACAGTATCCTTCTTTTCCCTATTAACCTTTCCTCTCTACTACCTTTGGTGAATGGTGAGCTACAGGAGAGGTTAAAGCGCTTAAGAACCCTTATTAAAGTAGGTTTTGGGAAATCTAAGACTACAGGTCACTAGGGCTTTTTGTAAACAATACAACACAAACCATGTTGCTATGTCACTTCTCTTGGAGAAATGTTAGACTTCTGACTGTGTCGTATGGTCTATAAAATCTGTCGAAGCCCGTGTAAAAAAAAATCTGTGAACTATGGATGTGGCAAAGTGCAGAATATGTGTCCCACAGTGTGTCCTTCTAGAAAGAATTGCATAAACTATAAGTGGATGCATTTGAAAGAAAGAAAGAACTGTCCACATTATCTCTGTGGAAAAGGCAGAGGTCTGGGAGGAATAGTCTTGGCTCTTTTCACATAACCAAAGATGATAAGAAAGAACACCAGAGGGTATGCCCTCATGGTACCTGTATTTGCTTAAATTAACTGTAAATGTCACTTCTTGTTTTACTTGCTTTAATAATGAAGATTAGAAGTGCTTTGTTTGCTCTACTCTTGAGCTCAAATGCCTGGAGTCCCCTGGTTACCCCACACAGAACTTTGGTGTTTCCTTCAATACGCTGAGACTTACCCTCACTGGCTGGGAACAGTTGACAAAAATCTGTCTTTGAACGTGTCCTGCAAGTTCGATTAGACCCTGCCTACTGGGTAGCTTTATCAATTGCCACTCCCTGCCTAGGATTTCATGCTCCTGCCATGCTAACAGTCTCTGCAGAGCCTGGTAGTCCTAGTCTGGCATCTAGTTCCGTGTCTTCGTCTTGCAGAGACAACTCCGCGAACACTTCCTCTTCGCTGGGCTAGTTCCTGCTCCACTCCCTGCCTCCTCCGAGCTTCGGGGATCCACTTAGGATTAGTTATCCTTCCTTCCCTGTCTCGCTGGAGTCCTTTTTGTCTTTGTTGTTTTACTCACACTGGATTACTACTTTCTGTTTTCCATCACTAAACCCTGGGTCCCTCGGGGAAGGTTTTGCTTGCTATGCCTTATTCATTTTTGCAATCCTGGTTTGCCTTAGCAAATATTAAAAAGTCTAGATAACTATTGAATAAGTGTTTAAACAAATACACAAAAGGTAGTGAGTTTATAAAAAGGAGTCAGGGCTCCGTGAAGCATTGTTTCTACCATCTACAAATTTTGTCTTGTACTCACACATATGCACACACATGCGCATGCACCTGTAGTTCTTGAGTTTTAAAACTATGTAAATATAAAAGCCATTTCTATAAAGTTGGCAGCATCCCTCATCAGAAACGCTTTGGACCAGAGGTGTTTCATCTTTAAGATTTTTTTCCCCCAGATTTTGTTGTAACAAGATATCTTTAGATTGAACCTATCAAAACACAAAATTCATTTTATTTCTTGTATAAGTTATATACAGTTATTGTAGCTTTATACCATTTTCAGTGAGCCTGTGTTTTAAATGATCAATCACATGAGGTCAGGAATGGAATTTTCCATTAGTAACACCATGTCAGCACCCTGAACAGTTTCAGATTATGGAGTCTGAATGTCAATGCTTGCTTTTCTAACCATATTTTGACAACTGCATTTACACTGCCTCTAAAAAGCTGAGAATGTTCTGAGCCTACACCCCAGCAGGAAGGGTACAGGAGGGCAGTGGGCAGGGCCAGAGGCTCCCCATGTCAAACTCAATGCACTACGCCTTTTATTCCAGGCACCTGCATTGGAATTTGTTTCTTCTCCCTCGCAAGGTATGGTGCCAAGAACATTCTAGGCACGGTGGATGTTTACTTTTAAATAAGCATAATTTATTCCAAAGATAAGGTTTTCATCTGAGCATTTAAATGTCAAACCTAAGTAATTCATATTACCTTTCTAAATACATTTCTATCTCATTGCTTTCCTTATGCGATTAGTAAGAGCAATATCCATCAACTGAACTTTAGGATAGTATTATTATTTCCATTTTATTACACTGTAGACATGCATAGCAAAACTGAAATTGAAATTTATATTGCAAACTAGAAGATGGCCACATAGGAGACTCTGGAGTTGTGAGTACAGCAGGTCTGGCTTTGAGCATCACACTAAGAGAATGCACGGATATAGATGAGCCTACAGTTTTGAAATGAGAAAATGGAGGAAAAAAATAAGATCACATGGGTTCAGGAGAAAAGTAATATAACAAATGACAAAACACAGGCCTTTTCTATAGACACATTTTATATTTTGTTCTATATCATCATCATTACCAACATCATTATTTATTAGTTGTTATTCAATATTTATTAGTTGTTTAATGATTATATTCAAGTAAAAAATACTATATACTGTTTTCCTCTGAACATTGCTGCACCTTACAGACATTTTTGAGAACTGGAAATTACTTTTAAATGATATTATGAATGACATTTAAGATTATTATTCATTAAGTATTCATTTGAAATATATTTGATTAATAACTTTAATAAGCAAGGCAGAGGGGTAGTTGCTATGTGAGATATAAAAATACTATAATATGACCTCTACAGTTAAGTAGGTTACATATTAATAAAAAAGAGGATGGCTTGGCATGGTGGCACATGCCTTTAATCCCAGCACTAGGAGGCAGAGGGAATCCAATCTCTGTGAGTTCAAGGCCAGCCTAGTCTACATAGTGTGTTCTAGGCCAACTAGGGCTACACATTGAGTCCCTGTCTCAAAAACACAAAAGGAAATGAAAGCAAAAACATAGACAGACATATAAATAAGGCAAATAAGATTAAATGCCATATACAGCATAAAAAATTCAACTTTATAGGAATGATTTTTTAGATAGGTTAAAATTCAATAATCACAGGCAAAAAACATACAGATGTCAGCTTTGTAGACACATATCTTTAGATACCTGTACTCGGTAGAAAATCACACATTTGACACTGGCTTCAAGATTTGAGAGTTTAGATGAAGTACAACCCCACACAAAATAAAGCTGAAATATCGTCAGTATTGTCATGCACTTGGTTTAATAAAATAACTATACTGTTGGCTGAGTTCAATTGTAACACATACACAATAAGTGTATTGGATGACACATTCTGTATTAGATGACCAAAACTGTTAGGTGTATGTCAGTCAAAAACTGACTGCCTGGAGTTCACATGTAAGCCACTGCTATGTTCATCTTCAACACGCCTTTCAGCTCCATTCCTGCTCCACACATGGCACCAAGATGCATGCTGGTTCTGTGCCACATTACACCTCTGCATACTATACCTCTCTCTCTCTGTTCCGGGGAAATAAGACACATCAGCATTTCTTTCTGTCATCTCGGACCTCTTTTTTTATTATTACCTCTTTGAGAATGTCATACAATGAAGTTTAACCATAGTCCCCCATCCCAACCCCTCCCAGGTTGTCCCTGTTCCCTACCCACCCACCGTTGTGTCCCACCCCCTTTTCATCCATCAAATCCAACTTGTGCTGCTCGTATAGTCTTAAATGTATATAGCCTTGCATTGGAGTGTGGTCAACCACTACAACACTATTAGGGGCAACACTTTTATGTTTTTTGTGTAGGTGTTTTGTCTGCATGTATGCCTGTGTACCACATGCCAGCCTGATATCATGAAGGCCAGAAGAGGGCATCAGATCCCCTGAAACTGGAGTCAGAGATTGTTGTGAGCTACCTTGTGGGTGCTGGGAATGGAACTTGGATCTTCTGCTGAGCCATCTCTCCATCTACATAACTTTTAAAGTAAACTGACTACCCCACTCCTGGAAGCTTTCAACTGTCAATATCTCCTAGCCTATAAATAGGATGTCATGTCCCCTTCCTCTCTCCTCGGTAGGATTTGATCTGGCTTCAGTTTACACAGGGTTTGTGGATTCTGTCTTAATTGCTATGAGTCCGTATGTGCAGCTGTGCTACTGTGTATGGAAGACACTGCTCCTTGTATTCGTTCACTGTTTTTGCTTTTGCAAGTCTTCCAGATCCCTCAGCCTTGGGGGGCAGGGATGACAAAATAAATTTCTATTGCAACTGGTGATTTCTTATACAGAATACCCTGCCCCCAATCAATGAAATTCACTGCTTAACAAAGTTACTAGTAATGATAAAGAATATTAATAATTCCTTTTAAGAGTGACAAGTAGGGAGCTAGAGAGGTGGCTCAGCAGTTAAGAAAACTGACTTCTCTTCTGGAATACCAGGGCTTGGTTCCCAGCCCTCAGACAGTGGCTAACAACCATCTGTAACTCCAGTTTCAGGGGACCCAATGCTCTATTCTGGCCTTCACTGACACCACTCATGCATACAGACTGACAACAATCATACACATAAAATAAAAATTTTTAAAGGGGTGATGAGTGGCTAGGGTAACTACTCATTGGGTTAAAACATTTGCTATGCAACATGAAGGCTTGAATTCAGGTCACCAGAACCCAGTAAAAGTCAGGGGCACAATATGTGCCTGTAACCCACATGCTGGGGAGGGATGGAGAGACAGGCAGGTCTAGGAATCTTGCTGGCCAGCTAGTCTAGCCAAAACCATGAGCTCAGTGAGTGAGTTCAGTGAGTGACCTTGTCTCAAAAGATAGATGATAGATAGATAGATAGATAGATAGATAGATAGATAGATAGATAGATAGATAGATAGATAGGAGAAATGAATGAGGAAGACATCCCAACAACCATATCCGGCCTACACACACACACACACACACACACACACACACACACACACACACACACACACACACACACACCAACAGAGGCCGGATGTAGGGGGGATAAGCAGAAGTTATTTTTGAAATGCGCTTGTACTTCTTGTCCTCTTGACTCTCTCAGCTTAAATAACCCCATGCCTGAGTTTAACTAATTCATAAACCTAGAGCTATTACTGAAAGGTCTACTAGGGTTTGGGTAATTTCCTCCGGTGATGCTAGACCCTGGCTTCGAGAAACATTTGATAGACAGATAGTGCCTATGGACAATAAACAAAAAAATATATTGAGCGTTTCTTTTCACAGAAGGTGGTGACTGCTACAGAAAAAGTGGAGGCAGACAGTGAAGAGCAGAGGACCATGAGGTGGGGGAGAGAAGAAAGGGGGAAAGCATAGGACCGGAGTTCTCAGGATGGAGCCCGGAAGCTTTCCAACATTTAGTAAACAGAACTATAGGCCAGCCGGGGAATCTAACCAGCAGCAGCCACTGGGGTCCCTTATCCTGGCCTCCCTCTGCCCCTTCCCTATTTTTCTCTAAGAAGGACTAACTTATTTATCAATACATTTTGAAGATAGCATGATAAGAGAAGGCTCCATTCCCTCTTCTTTGCCTGTAGGGAGCTGGCTGCCAATATAAAGTCTGTGTTCTGCTCTGCCCGCCTATATGAAATGCTCCCAGAGACAATGTGAGAAGGCCTGCAGTTTTCTGTGCTTCTGGCAAAGGGTGAGTAATTCTGCCTCATTCTGGAGTTCAGTATCACACAGCCAATTTATCTACAGCTCTAGGCCATGTTTTCTGATGCTAGATTTACCAGTAATAACAAAAATGTTCTATCTATGTCTGCCTGATCAAATTGTCTCAAAACTGTGGGCAACAAGAACAGCCGAGTTCATCAGGTCCCCTAAGAACCCAATATTCTAAGGTATATTTCAGACACGTATCATTTGCAAGAAAATGTTCTACTCCAAAGAACATGCAGCTGCATTATTTATGGAGATTTTAGGAAAAGAAAAGAAGTTTTGATGGTGTGTAAGCAGCATTTTGATGGGAAAACTGAAATACAAGTATGAGCCTGGCAGTGGCACAACTGTAGGTTGTCCCTTGACTCTCACCCAGCCCAAGGATTGGAGTTCTCAGCAAATCCTCAGTTCATTCTGCCTCACATATTCCTGAAGGAAAACCAAAACAGAATATTCAACTATCTTCCAGAAGGCTTTTCTCCAAATTCTGTGACCATACTCTACATACACACCTTGACTCACAATGTAAGAGAAAAGAAAGTACTTGCTCACCCAATAATGCCACTTTAATGCCATCTTTCCTTCATTGGATGACTTCACTGGATTATAGAAAGCTTCCCTTTCCCACTACCAAGCTAACTTAAGAAATGTCTAGCATTGATTTGTGATAGACAGTCTCAAAGGTGCCCTTAGCAGCACTTCCTTGGTGGCTTTCTTCCTACTGGAAAAGCTAGAAGCCCCAAGACCTTCCTCACTCTCCGTATTTTTACCTCCTTGGTGACAACTAAGGCCTCAGATGACAAGATCCTCTCCTCCCACTGCCAACCTCAAACTTAGCCCCAAGTGCACACAGTCTCTCGTTTTTCAAAATAAATGAAAGATTCATGAATTTTTTTGAATGAGAGCACCTCCCCTAGGCTCATATATTTGCATGCTTAGTCCTCAGTTGATGAACTGTTGGTAAGGAGGTGTGACCTTGCTGGAGTGTGTCCTTGTTCGAGGTGTGTCGCTGGGTGTGGGTTTGGAGGTTTCAAAAGCCCAGGTTCACTGCCTGCAGATCAGGGTGAAGCTCTTAGTATTTCTCCAAATCTGCCTCTATGCTGCCAAGCAAGTCCCCCATTAAATGCTTTCCTGTATAAGAGTTGCCTTGGTCATGGTGTCTCTTCACAGAAATAGAACTCTAACAAAGACAGTATCTGTGTTAAACCTTATGTGATACAATGAAATGGTACTTGGAGGAAAATGTACAACAGCAAATGCCTATATTACAAAGGAAGAAAAATCCCAATGCCTAACTTCACATACTATATTGTATACTAGGGCCACCAAAAAAAAATTCCACAGACTGGGTGAGAAACTGTAGAAAATTATTTTCTGCAGGAAGTTCAAGATCAAGGAGGACTAGGGTTGGTTTCTGAGGAGGCATGTTTCCCTGGCTTGTTGTTTTTTCACTGTGTGCTCACTTGGCTTACTCTCTGTGCATATACACAGAGAGCTCTGTGGCATCTCCTCTTCTAATCAGGAGACCAACTGTACCATGTAGGACCCAATCCTATGACCTCAGTCATCCTCAATTACCTACCTGATAAACCTGTCCTCAAATAAGAGTCAAATTGGGGTTTAGGGGTTTAAAGTATGACTATGAGGTTAAGAGATTTCAAAATAATACGTAAGTAATAGGACAAGAGTAAATTAATGCTAGAACTCTAAGGAGGGAAGAGCATTGTGGAAGAGATAAATGAGACAAAGAGCATTAAGAAATACAATCAGTAAATGAAATGTTTGTTCTAGAGAAAAAGTCAACAAGACTGACAAAAGTTTGCCCTGACAAAGAAAAAACTAAAGGATATGAAAATATCTAAATTCAGAAATTAAAGCCAAGACCTTACTAAACATCTTCAAATTTATCTTTATTAGTTTCACCTGTATGTGTGCATCCATGAATGTGTGCATGTGTGTGCACGTGCATCCATGTGTCTATGTTTGTCAACATGTGCATAAGTACAGGTACCCACAAAGACCAGAGGCTTCAGCTTCCCTGGAGCTGGAATTATAAGCAGTGTGTGCAATGTGCCATGGGTGCTGGGAACTGAATTCCATCTTCTACAAGAGCAGTAAGCACTCTTAATGGCTAAGCCATCTCTCCAGACCCTTAAACTAATATCTTGCAGAAATAAAAATGATCATAAAAGTATACTATGAAGGATTACACACCATGATTATATACATTACAAATAAGTGGGATTTACCTAGGGATACAGAGCGGCTCACATGCAAATCAGTACCAACAGTCTACCTAACAGAGTCAAGGGGAAATCATGACCGTCTCAGTTGACACAGAAAAAGCATTTGGCAAAATTCAACTTTTTTATGATTTTAAAGAAAACCTGGGAATGAATGGAAGGAAATTTCTTTGGTATGAAAAGGGATTTACATGAAAAGCTAACAATATAATTTAATGGAACAATAAAGCATTTACCCAAAAATCAGAAATAAAACATTATTTTCCATTTCTAGTGAACATTGTACTAGGAGCTCTAGACAGAAAAGTCAGGCAATAAAAAGAATCATATAATCTAACAATAAAAGTAAAGCTATCTGTATTTACAGATGGTATATTGAAAGTTCTCAAACCTCCCCCCCCAACTCCCACCCCCACACACATACATATCCCTCTACCATGTTAACTGGCAAAGTTATAGGCCATACTGTCAACAGGGAAAACATCAGTAGTATTTGGTTTTGTTGTTGCTCCAGGCAGGTGTTCTCTGTGTAACATCAGTTGTATTTTTATACACCAGCAATAAACAATTTGAAAATAAATTAAGTGGAAAATTCATGTGCAATAATATCCAAAATAACAAAAGTTTTATTTACTTTAACTGAGGACATCTTAAGCTATGGAACAGCACTGAAGGAATTTAAGGATTTTAATAGATTGTTCCGGATTAAGACACCTAACAACGTTCGTTACCGTGGCTCTTCAAGGTTATCTACCGATTCAGTGCAGCAATGTGAAAGATCCAAAGGCCTTTTATGAACAAGCCAAAAAGTTTATCCTCAATGTGATATAGAAATTTAAGTGACCCCAAAGAGCCCAAACAGTATTTTTTTAAAGAGAAAATAACACTTCCCTATTTCAGAAGGTAACACACTAAACACAACTCATTTCTGACGTGTAGATACACAGATCAACTGAGTAGGATTAAGGGTTCAGAAGCAAATCCCTTCAGCTGATTTTCAGAGTGTGTCAGAATCACGCAGAAGGGAAAAACATTCTTTTCAAAACATGATGGAACCAGATGTCTGCCTAGGAGTGAGTGTGGACTCCTCCTTCACCTCATACAAAAACTAACTCAAAATGGATCAATCTAACAATAAGAACCAAAAACAATGTAACTCTTGGATTCTAAGTTTATGACACCTAATGCATAAACAACAAAATAAAAAATAGTTTGCACCAGATTTTTAAATCTCTGTGCAAGGGGCACTACCGTGAGAACCAGCGACAGGAATGGAGACATGGAGCGTGCTTACTCACTTCCTCCTCTTGCAGAGTACCAGGCTCAGTTCCCAGCACCCACATGGCAGTTCACAACAACCTGAAGTCCAGTTGCAGGGGATCCAATGCCCTCTTATGAGCTCTGTAGGATCAGACACACACGTGATGTACACACACACATGCTAGCAAACTACTCAATCAAATACATAAAAGTCAGACTGGTCTCCCTCATATGCAAAATCTAGTAAATAATTAATATGTTTTCCTTTCTTAATAGAAAATAACAAGTGTCAGAGAGAATGTAAAATGTTTTTTGTATTGATTATGAGAATATGGAAAATAGTTTGGTGACTCATCAAGAATTCAATATAAACTTTTCATTAAATCAAGTAATTTCACCCCTTCTGCCCCCAAACAGTTGAAACAGGCACTAAAACAAGTCTATGTACTCATTGTTCATGGCAGTATTATTCACTATATCCAAAGGATAGAAATAGAGCTCCTGGGGACCTGAGATCCTCTTCTGGCCTCTACAGGTGCCTGTACTGACAGCCACATTCCCCAACACAGATAAACACAGACAGACAGACAGACAGACACACAGAGAGAGAAACAGGTAACTAAAAATTAAAAACATAAAAGAAACCTATAAAAGCTATATCAAATATTGAACATAATGTTACAGTTAAGACTATAATTTAATAGTATTACTTGAGATAAGGGTGATTAGGTTTAAAAGCTGAAGCTAATTTAAACAATATATTTTAAAAGTAATAACCACTAATTACTGAATATGTATCATTTGCTAGGCACTAGTCTAAGATTTTCAAATATGTTGATGTATAGAGTCATTTGTTAGTCAATTTTAATGGAGTACTTATCTGTCAAAACATGAAAGTATTATTCATATGGCTACTGTGGTATAACTGAAAGAAATCAATATTTTATAACAAAATGTTGGGGGATAATCCAAATGGCCATTATCAAGGAAACAGACACAGAAATATAGTCTATTCATAGTGAAGTATTATACAGCAATGAAAAGAACCAACGAAACAGGACACAACTTGGAATACTAGAAACACAATCACAAATTAGTGAAGCTAGTTCAAAACCTTAAAAGACCACAGTATCATACATCAACTCCGTAAACTGTAACTACAGACTATACTGTAGAAGTAGGTGCAGGGCTGGAGGGGACTGCAGCTGGGTTCCACAGTGGGTGGCTCACAGCCAGTTTTAACTCCAGCTCTAGGGGATCCCACGTCCTCTCTGGCCTCCACAGACACCTGCACGCACACACCCACACTAGCAATATAGATCTTAATATTAGTCACAGATTCATAAGTCTTTGCTTTTTTATTATGCTTCATTACTTTAAAACATATGCATTTATTGAGCACTATTTTATATCTGATCACATGGTTTTAAAACAATTGTTTACAATAAATGATATTGCAAAAGAATGCACGTGGACACTGCTGCCCTCGGTATGAGGAGCACATGTGCCCATACTTACATGAGTTTCATGACCTTTTATTTCATACTGACTTTCAAATGCAAGTGACATTTTGATCTATCTCTCCAAGTAAGTTCCATAAACTATACAGTGACTCGATTTTCTTTTTTTGAAAAACAAAAACAAAAAAAAAACCTGAAAACAATAACACTATTCTTTCCCAGAGCAATGAAAATAATCTTAACCTATAAAACTACAGACAAGCACTCCATGTCCTCCAGTCTAAGCGTGAGACTGAACAGCGTCTCTTTAAGCTTTGCCCCATCCTTCCTAGGTTCCAAGAGCCCCTTCTTTGATGTCTACTTTTTTACTTTTCCTCACCATTGAGAAAATTTTAATGACTAACATTAAAGTACATGCAGGTTGCAACTGTGCTTTTGGAACTATCTTATCCCAATTTATGACCTGCAGATTCAACAGGACATACGTTTTATTGATACAAGTTAGGTTCCCTGGTAAAATAGCCAAAAAACAAATTGGAATTTTAATTTTCCACGTCCATGCAAATGACAAAGACTACTAAAAACTGTTCTCTCTCAAAAGTCAAATATATGCTCTTTGGGGGTTGGAGAAATGGCTCAGCGGTTAAAAGCTCTGGTTGCTCCAGCACACCGTTAACAGACACACATCCAGGCAAAGCACTCATACACAGAAAATTTTTTTAAAAAAAATGTAAATGCTCTTTAAAGCAAATTAAACAGCTATCACGGTTACTCGCGTTTCTTAGTCCTCCTGCAACTCTCTGTTCACTCTGTTATCTTGGATATTTAACTCATGTGATAGCCCACAGGGTCAACTTTTCTTTTGTTAGGTAAATTTACTCGTAGACAATATCATACTTGAATGCTTCCATTTGGGTACAATCAAGAGTACTGAAAACTCAACAACCTGAGATGAATTTACACTTCGAAGAGTAGGAAGGGGCGGTAGATAAGACCCTCTCCAGGTTTGCTGCCCGAGCTCACACTGGGGAAAGGAACACGTGCTATTAGGCCGAACGCAACTGCCATTGCAGACGTGTGTTGTCAGCACTAGTCATCGAAGTGTAAATTTATCGCTGAAGACCCGGCAGGCAGAAGCACTCTCCCCAACGACTTCGCAACTTCAGTACTTTTTTTGTACACTCAGATCTCTAAGGAAAACATCATCGACGTGAATGACAGGTACCCCCGATGCTGTTGCGGGGGCCGGGGAGCGGTCGGTCAGTTGCGCTCTGCCAGGGCCGTCCATTCCACAGGCACAGAGAGCTTCAGGTTATGTCTCCCTTGTAGCCATGAGGACTTGGACAAAACAGATGACAAGTCAGGGTAAAGCACGTACTACAGAAACATTAGAACTCACAGAAGCCCCGGCACCAGCGGTGACACCGCGGCGTGGAAATACCCCGGGGCTTCGGGGATACCCGCTATCCCTTTAAGCGTCCCCGCAGGCCGGAAGTGACCACACGGCGCCACCATTCGAGCTCCTGGGCGCAGCGGGGCGTCGAGCAGCGCGCACGTCCGCGGTTCCGTGGATTTCCGGCTCTTGCTGCAGTTCTCCGCCGTCAGTCCCCTCAGCATTGGTGTTTCAATCACTAAGTCCCAGAGACCCGGACTCCCCGCGATCCAGCCTAGGCCAGGCCTAGTTCCGGGTTCGGCCAGCGCTCCCAGTCCGCCCTGGTGACGCACTTCCGGCGGCGACCGGGGTCACTCGAGCGTTGCGTCACGCGGCGTGGAGGTGGCGGGAGATAGGCGGGAGGGTGCGGGACTGTGCACTGTGCTGGGATGACAGCGAGCACCTGCACTGGTAAGGGACAGCTCCACCACGGCTCGGTTTCCGGGGTTCCTTACGCACCGAAGCGGGTCTTGGGCGACCCGGTTCCTAACTCTCCAACCCTGTGGCCGCGGCCTCCTGTGTTCCAGCGCCCCGGTGTCTTTGCACAGCCCGGTGCCCCCGTCGCTTGGCGCAGGAACTTTCAGAAGTTGAAAGGATTTGCCAGAGTCATCCTAACCACCCTTTCAAAGCCAATCTAAGGAAGGGCCACATGCTGTCACCCACCCTCTTAGACTGAATATCTCATCTCTTCCTCGGGTTTCCTCCCGGAATTAGTTTTACACATTCTGTTTCATATTCTTCTCACAGGTTGTGCCTTTTGGATCTAGAAGTTCAGGCAGAAAGCATTCTTCTTTGTATCTCACGAAGTGCTGTATGCCTACGACTGTACCTCATAATCTGGTGTCTGGTTAAGAAATGCTTCTGTGTAAAGAATCTATTCTTACTTCTCACCCCTCCACAGGGTTGTTTGGTTTATTTTGTAATAACATATTATACCATTTAGAAAGCTAAACAGGAAGCACAGCTTGGGCCATTTTGGTGTTTCCTGCTGAAAATTGTGAGTATAAAATTTCATGGCAAAAGAAAGGAAAAAAGAGCTAATGAGTGCAGCGCCTCATCTGAGCTGTGCCCTCTTGCTTTGGTCCATTAAACTAAATGGAAGAGAATTAGCACACTGTCTTTGGGCAAGTCACTTTACAAATGAAGCTACAGCTTTCATTAAAGGCGTTACTTAATCATTAAAATTTGATTTAAAACTCGGACTTTTTTTTTTTCTGGGTCAGAGAAGAGTTTGCAGCTTAAGTAAAGATTTTCTTGAAAACCTCTAGGTAAGATCCGTGAACATCTTGAATGTTCATGAGTTTATCTTTGGATGGCCAATGCATTCTCAGTGAGGTGCCTTGAATGCTGCTGACCTAGGAATCTTCATATCAATTTAAAAGCTGTCTCCTTCATTGACTGTTTATATACCTGAGAGTTATGGTAAGGGGAAAAGCTAAACATTTTTGCAAAATGTAGTTAAAGGATAGGTTATAGTGATTGCCAGTTAGCTTTAGAGAAGTTTTAGAGTGTGAATCTGAGCCCTCCTACATGAAGTTGCATGAACATTGGCAATACATACATTCATTTTTCTGGCAATTTTAAGTCTTCGCAGTTTATTTGCCTTCAGAAATTTAACCAGAGCAGCAGATCAGGTCACTACAGAATCTACTCCTTTTGCATCTCGTCAGCACCAGCATTGACTTTTGCTGTCCCCTGACCTCCATTCTGGTTTTGTGTTCTTTTCCCTGTTTTCTGACAATCTTTCTTTGCTCATAAAGATTTTTTTTTTTTTTTTTTTTTTGTTTTTGGTTTTGGTTTTTGGAGACAGGGTTTCTCTGTGTAGCCCTGGCTGTCCTGGAACTCACTCTGTAGACCAGGCTGGCCTCGAACTCAGAAATCCGCCTGCCTCTGCCTCCCAAGTGCTGGGATTAAAGGCGTGTGCCACCACTGCCCAGCTATAAAGATGATTTTTTAAAAAGTCTGTTTAAACTCATTCTTTGTATAATCCAAAAATTTATAACTCATGTTGAAGTCCTTTATCTTGGCCCCACTAAAATGGCTTCGGCATCCAAATACAATGATGGTATCTGGTGTGGTTTTGTACATTTTGACTAGCTTTTTCCAAATGCCTGCCTCTGGTACTGTTGCCTTCCCTGGGTAAAGGACACAGATGTGACAGTTTGTTTCCTCTGAAGTACAGAGTTACACATAAACATTCTAGATAAGAGCTGTGTCCTGCTTAGTGGCAGCCATTGACCAGCCTGAGATGAAGCAGATTTATTTCATCTTTATGTATATGAATGTTTTACCTGCATGTATGCATTTACATGTGTGCACTTGGTGCCTGCACCAAGGATCATAGAATGTCTAATTCCCTGGAACTAGATGTACTGGTGGTTGTTAGTTGCCATATAGTTGCTGAGAACTGAATGTGGGCATTATGCAAGATTAATAAGTTACTCTTATCTGCTGAGCCATCTTTGTAGTATTGTATAGTGCCTGAACTTTAAGTTAACAAAATTTTGTTAACTTTAACAATGTTAATTGAGCTTGGGTCCTACTTGGATAATTTCAAATAAACACACACACACACACCAGCACCCTGATTTTTCTGTAGCTCTTCTTTGGATGATCATTGTCATCTTCACGAGAGAGAGAGAGAGAGAGAGAGAGAGAGAGAGAGAGAGAGAGAAACACAAGACAAGAGTGGAAAGGGCACAGTCAGTGACTCAAATCAGCTTTGCAACAAATGAAGTTGTCAGAGAAACTGATCAATAAATGTCTCATTCAGCCTTCTCCTGAAGAGTCTTCCTTCTCCAGGATAATGAGCTGTGCTTCTTCCTTGGGTAATCTCATTTGTAGACTGAGTTTCTCTTCTGTGTGCCCTTTGGTAATGGTATCTCAGCTTCTTACTATGTGATCTTCAATACACTTCTTATTTATGATCACCTTCAGTCTTGCTTTCTATTTCTTACATTTCATCAAAAAGTGAGAGAGATTTTCAAGGAGTTAGATCTCTACTAAGTTGATTTTTTTTTTTTCTCAGAACCGTTTGGATTCCAGTTTCAGCAAGCTCTAGGTTCTAAGCCGGTGAAATGGGGTGGAAGTCCTAAAATATTAATGACTTTCCCTTCATCTCCAAACATGTTTCTCATAAAGTAGGTATAAATAAGCCTCAAGTTTCCAAGTTTTTGCCACTTCCAGGTCCTAGGTGAACTACAGTACATCCGTGATAAGCCACTCAATCGAGACTAGATTAGGGGAAGTTGGGGGAATGCTCATAAGGTATGGGAGGGGAATGTGTGTCCCAGGAACACACAGAGCACCTACTAAATTGGATCTCACTGACTATGCTTCAAGTGGACTTCTTCTCAGGGCATATTGATATCACAAGAGCTGTAACTATCTCAGTGACCATTGGAGTCAGTCTTCTAGACCTAGTTGTCAAGAGTACAGAAAGCCTTCTCATAGTAGACTCTAGTCCCATGCCTAGAAATTTAGCTGCCTTTCATGCTCTTGTGGTTCTGTCATGATCTGGCCCCTGCTGAAACAGGGTGCAAAGCTTACTCCCCAGCTGCCCCTGTGAACTCATTCACCAGAGAACTTTTTATCCTCCTCTGGTACTCAGTGCTCAATAGTTTCTGCTCTTAAACCTATGTTCTGGTGGTTGGAGTTTGCACCCAAAGTTAGAAAGTAGTAAAAGGCTTGTGTCCCTAGTAGATAACCAAGTAAAGTTAGAAGACTCATCAGGAAAAGCCACACAGATAGCTACTTTCACTTGACTGCCTTTGGTTTAGTAGTTAACTCATAACAAATAACTGACAGCTTTTCATCAGTTAGAGAATGACATGTAGAGCCAAATAAGAATAGATTTTTGTTTTGTTTTTGGTTTGGTTCGGTTGCAGTTTGTTGAGATTTGACTGTCTTGGCCAAACTGAGACTCATACATCTTAGGTTTTAGATGTCTTAATGTCTTGCCCACTAATTGGTGGTGACATGCTGGCAGACAGATAGATGACCATGAACTCAAATACAGAAAGATCTGCCTTCCTCACATTGACAGGCCTGCTGTCAGTCCTCTCCACAGACTAAGCTTTAATCAGCACCACCATCATGAGGAAAGGCTATTTAAAAGTCTCAAACTGCTACACTCAATCTCCAGCAGTTCAGACTAAAGCATAGGATGAAATTCAAGGATTTACATCTCTAAAATTCCTAGGTGATACTATGCAAGGATAAATAAAATAGGAGTCAAAAACTGCTACAGAGAAATGAGATTTGCCTGTCCCCCACCCCTCCTGAGCACTCATTACCATTGCTTAAAAATCTTAGAAAAGTTGTCTTCCTGTGTTTCTCTAAAATTCATGTACATTTTTCTGAAAGCTAAGTCACTTTCTTACCACTTTACAAACAGAGAATAGATCCCTCCTTGACCTGGAAGCCATCTCGATAAAATTTTATCATGAAACTATCACCTCTGTCTCCCAGCTTCCTGGAACATTGTCTGCCTCAGTGAATACATGGCTCCAGACTAAATCTAACCCCAGTAGAGAGATTGGAAGCTTGTCTTTAGCTTTGAACAGTGAGCAAATTTGTGGGCACTGAAATTGCCAGGTACATTTAGGACCTTCTCTGTAGTTAGTGGTGTTGTCAAGTTCTTTTACTGGAAAACTAGTTCTATTGAGAGCATGTATATAATGGATTCCATCAACTTAGCCTCCAAGTGAGTCTTCCTTCTTGGCAGTCTCCTCAGCAGATGTCCAGTTACACATATAGCATCTAAGTATAATGCTTACTCAATAAAAAGAGAACTGAAACCTCTCTCGGCAGGCTGATTGGAAAGATATTTGTATTTGTATTTGTATTTTTCCAGCAATAGTTGAGGCCACACTTAGAGATCTACTGTACAATGTAAGGTTGAATCGGAACATTAAATACCTCTCTAGTTCTTTGAGCCTGCCCTCATGGTTTGTCGAAATCTCTTTAAATGTTTGCCTTACTGAACTTGGATTCCATCACCTGCCCCACCTCATAGTCTATAAAGTTGAACATTCCCTTCTGCTTTCCAAATCAGTAGTGAGTCTTGGAAAGAGAATACAGAAGTCACCGGAGCATGGCAAAGCCCACATTGTTATTTGAACAACTATAGTTGAACAACAATATGGCACAGACTGATCGGCACCAGGGGAGGAGCTATGGGAAAGGCAATACTGACTAGAGTTTATGACTAGAGGAGGGAGAAATGCTACAGCACATTTTGCTTTCATCAGGAGAGTGTTGAAGGAAAGTGTAAATGTTAGTCCAGCTGTTGGAGTCAGGGTAGCATCCCAGGACAGTTGACTAAGTTGTTATCCAAAGGATCAGCAGGAATAAATCGAGGGAAATAAATCTGTAGGCAAAGGGATAGCAGTTTTAAAAGTCCAGAGGAATGAAAATGCGCATGTTCAGGAAATTACAAATAGGTAGCACAGTGAAAGATGGGATGATAGGTGCCACCGCAGAGCACGGATGGGCAGACTGCAGGGCTTAGGTGCAGTCTTTGGTCAGATTATGTAAAACAACTGAGATGTGCCAGGTATCCATGCACCCTCTTGTGCACGTAATGATGGAAATGAAGTAAGCTTAACAAGAATGCCTATACTTATGTGTATGTTTTCTCTTGATAACTACCACTTCCTCAAGCAAAATGCAAATTACTGACACAACAATACATTCTTAAAAGGTATGATTTCTATCAGTATTTGGTCTGGGAGTTAAAGGGATCTCTTACTTTCTATTTTGACATTTGGCCATGGAGGTGTGATGCTCACTTGCTTCTTCCACATAGCTTGTTTAGCCTGTTTTTATAGAACCCAGGATCACCAACTCAGGGATGGCAGCACTTACCATAGGCTGGATCCACCCCCATTGATCAGTAATTGAGAAAATGCCTTACAGCTGGATCTCATGGAAATATTTCCTCAGCCTAAGCTCCTTCTTCTCTGATCTGTCATGTACAACCAGTTCCTATAACTGACCTCAATAGATTCATTTGTTCCACCAAGTCAACTCAGTTGGGATCATATTTTTGTTTTGCTGATGTCCTCTCTTGGGTGAGTAGGTATTAATTCTGCTCATCTCTCAAAAAAAAAGAATCATGGAACAAACAAGATGAATGATTCCCAGAAGAACTTGCTCCACCCCTCTTTAATAATGAAACTTAGGGCTCTTCTATATGTTTTCCATTTTGGAAAGCAAGAAAAACAAATAGTCAAGACTAACAAAAAAAAATCTACCCCCCCAGCATTATGAAGCTATACATTGTGTCCATCCTTTGCATACTAAAAGGCATCCTTAGAAATTTCTGTTGTGCTGTATAGTTTATACCAACTTGAAACAAGCTAAAGTCATTGATTGGTGAATAAAGATGCTGAAAGCCAATAGCTGGGCAGAAGAGACATAGGCAGGGTTTAGATTTCCCGGGCTTGGGGTCGCAGGAGAAGCACAAGGAGAAGACGAAGGTGGAGGAGGAAGGAGAAGCTGCCATGGGTTAGATGAGTCATGAAAACCTGGCTGTGAGGGCTGGCCAATTGTAGTTAAGAGCAGCTCAGATGAAACATAATAACTCAGGGTTATTGATAGGAAAGTAGATTCTAATAACATAGAGGGTAGTATGTGCCCAGCTCTTGTGCTGTTGAAGGCTTGTTGTAAATAATAAATATTGTGTGTCTTTTATCTGGGAACTGAATGATCAAGGCGGGGTAGAAATCCCAGATTGGGATTAAAAGTTTCTACAACATATTGGAGTTTCAAGCTTCCTTGCACAGTGCCCTTGAGAAGCAGTATATGAAGCTGTAAAGGTGAAACCTAAGCTACAATGGAGACCTTAAGAAGTCTGAGATAACCAAGAATGGAGACTTGTAAGGAAGCTGCAGGTGTTAAGCATAACCAGCCTGGTAGAAAGACCACATGGACTGCAGCCACTAAGACTGTAGGGATAGAGCTGTCCATGCCCACTGAAGCCAACATCATGATGTAATGTGGCCAAAATGCTAACTATGAGGTTACAAGACTCAGTGTCCTGCTGGTTTGGCCTTGGCCCCACTCCCCCGCTGTCAGCCTCCTTTCCATTTGGAAGGGGCATGCTTATTCTGTTCCACTTTATCCTGAGAGTCTGTAACTCAGCCTTGGTTTTACAGGACCTTGAGCCTCAGAGGGGCTTAGGACTTGGATTTTGAATAGTGCTGTAATTGGTACGATTATGGAAAGATGGGATGAGCTGGGCTACATACACAACTATATTTTGTATGGGGGGTCAGACATAGAGTATTATGGCTTAGATACAGAGTACCCCCAAATGCTTACTTATAGAAAGTGTGTCATCAGAGGCTGTGTATTGTCCTAGACTGATCTCTCTTCCATGCTCTCCTTCTCTCTCTCCTCCCTGGTACCATGAGGTAGAAATATAATAATTTGCTATCATGTAACTATCCAGGTGCATGTGGCCAAGCAACCATGGACAAAAATCTCTGTCAAGATACGAAAATTAATCTTTCTTGTAACTTGTTTTATCAGATATCTTGTTACACTGATAACAGTTGGGTGAGCACAGGATCACACTTCCCGTGTTGATTCCTCTGTCTGTGGCTACACTGTGGAGTGGACACCTACGGCCTCCTAACCACATACATTCTTACTCAATTCAAGGAAATTGGTCACATTGAATGCAGATACTTGTTTTTCATCCCAAAATAGTAAATTAGATTTTCCCAAACACATTTGGAAATCTACATTTGGGCTCTGACGATGGAGATATTGTTAAGATTCAAACTGCTTCTTCATTTTGATACTGCAGTAGTATCATCATATGCATGGTGTCATATCTTCTGTTACTTATTATTTATTACTGTCTCACTGGACACTGTTGCTCAGTGCCAACTCTTTGTTCAGAGATATAAACATCTGCACATAAAGAAAGGAGAATTTTCAACTGTTTAGAAATGAGAAAAGATAATGATATTTTCCATCTTCAAAATCTTATCGAAATGAAAATATTCATTTAAAGTTATGAAAAATGCATTCACTGACCTTTAAAGTTTGGCAAGCCCCAAAAGAGCAAGACAATTAAAGAAGTCAAGCAAAAACTCCAAGAAAATATATGAAGCCTGACTAACAGGCACACTCAAGATAAACTGCATCTGCGCGAGTTACTGGATGGCCTTATTATTTCTGAGTTCTGAGAAAAATGTAACAAGGAATGACTTGTGTAAGGCTCATCCATGGCTAGTAAGAATCCAGACAGCTCATTGCTCATTTGGTAACTGATGACTGTACAGAGAAAGAAAATAAGCAGAGAAAACAGGAGAAAGGGTATTAATTAGAAAGGGGCCCATGGTTAGTAGTGTCCCAAGGAAGGTCATGGAAATACCTGTAGATGCAATGATTTAACACGTGCTCATACCACATAAAGCAGGCCCTGAATCTGATAGTTTAAATCCTTACTAGGAAAGGGGAGAACACAGAATCATAGGAGAGGACAGCCTTATGATAAGAGGGGGTAAAACTGAGTGATAGATCTTCAATTCTGGAAGCCAAATATTTTTAGTAGGTGCCAGAAATATCGATGAGCATCATGGGACCTGTGCCCTACTTATGCCCTGAACCAGCCTCCAGAATAGTGAAATATTACATTTCTCTTTTATTAAAGCACAAATTCTGACGTTGTTGCTGCCATCCTAGAAAACTAGTATGTTGTTCAAAAACCGAAATATTTAATTTTAGAAAGTCAAATGATGCCATGAAGAATGTCGAACAATTGTGATGGTGTCAACCACAATTTCTAAATCAGATACTATATTCAGCTTTTATATTTTCCAATCAAACCAGGCAATGTAACAAATCATATATCCAAATATAAATTTTACTAAAAATATTAATTCACCTTCTAAAGAAGTCTGAGAATGCTAACGCTGGAATTCAAGCAATCATACATCTTAAGTAGCTTTATTCATTATGAGAATAGCTTGATAACAAAAGAACCCAGTATAATAAAAGGGACAACATTAAAAGGTCACAGGACAACTGTAGTAAGGATTGAGAGTGGCATGGGCCTCAGAAAAGGGGTGAGCTGCAGTTACCAAGCATAACTCTAGGAGTCAAGGGCACTTACTTGAGAGAGTTGACAGACCATGGCACAAACCATGGCAGTCTCTGGACAGCCTGCTCCCTCTGCTTCAGTCTCTGGACAGCCTGCTCCCTCTGCTTCAGTCTCTAGGCAGCCTGCTCCCTCTGCCTCAGTCTCTGGGCAGCCTGCTCCCTCTGCTTCAGTTTCCCTGTGTGTTTCTTCATATTTTCATTGTGGAATTTGTACACTCAGTTTAGAATTAGTTCTGCATGAGGAGTTACAACTAAACTATTATTACTTTATTATTTGTTTAGTAGTTAAACTAAACTACGATTAGATGAAGTGGCCTGGATACACACCAGAAATGAAATACGCAATGCATATTACTTAGGAATATAGAAATCAAATTTTGCTTTCAAATTAAGCATTCTTTACTTTATATGCAATTCTGTACTCAATATAAGTACACAATTTAAGCATTTTCTTAAATATGATCACTTAATGCTCAAAATGAACATTGTTTACATCCAAAGCACACAGCTGAGGAAATTCGATTAGCAGATATTGAGGAGCTGATCTATTGTTGAATTAAGTTTTAAGTCAGTTTTATCATCCTTAGTTGTATAATCTTGTTACTTTAAATATTTCCTTTCAAAATGCCATTTTAAGTAGTCTAATGCAGGTCACTGTTGAATATTAAAATACATATACTCACAGGAAATAACTATAAGATTTCATTAATGTTCCCAGAATTCAATAAATTGCTTTTAAAGAGCTGGTGGACCACCTAGATCTTGGTACCTAATACTGTTCTCCAATAAAAGGAGCCAGAACCCCTTCTACAGACAGACTATTTTGAGGACGGAGCCAAAACACACAAGCTAAGCCCAGAACTAAAAGGAAAAGGGGCATGGCAGGGGCTGGGAGGGATCTCACAGGTCAGAGTATTATTCGGAGACAGATACAAGCTGATTGGCAGAACAAGTGTGGTGTCGAGTCATAGATCACAGAAGAAAATAAACATCTGCAGGTCCAAACCCGCACCATAAATGACTGATGAGTAAACGAAAGAGGAAAAGTGTCATCTATATTTAAGAATTTAAAACCGTTTATACAGATTCTCCACTATGGAGGAGGGATCAGAGTTCATGAGTACGCATGGGGTATCATCACTTCCTTTCAAATGTATACAATATATACAATGTATACAAAGGTGATCCAGAATCCCACAATTTCCCACAATGAAGAAATCTGGCCAGCATCATCAATGGTAGTAAGGCATGCTGATTGCATGTGCCTTCCATAAAATGTGATGACCGCGGCAGTTCATCTAAACAAATGGAACATCTCTCTGCAAACCCGCAGCCTTGGTTCGACCATAGGAAAATTATCAGACAAACCAAACTTGTAGAAAATTGCATAAAATAGAGAACAGTGTGATGCATGAGAGGCAAGAAACAAATGAATTTCCATGAGAGAACCCCAGCAAAGGCAGAAGTCAAGGCTCCTAGCAAAACTTTGTGGACAGCAGACCCAGGGATGACCGAACTTTGCAGACAAGACTTGAAATTGACAGAGGGTTGCCTGAGATTAGCTGATACTAACACACATGTGGGAAAGAAGCTAGGAATGCCTGCAATCAGCTCCATGCTAACTCACATGAAGAAGAAACTATGGAAGAAAAAAGGGGCCTGCAGAGCAGCCCTGGGTTTCAGCGCATCAGAGACAGTGTTTTTCTTCAGAGAATCCACAGAAGGCTGCTACCTCAGAAGGGTCACATTCATCCTGGAGTCAAGGCTGTGCTGCCCCCCACAAGAAAGTCTAAGGCTTAAAAAAATCAAACTTCTTTTAAATAAATTATTCATATACCCAAGTTTAATATTGTTTAAAAGATAGGAATATAAAGAACCATGGGACTTCACCAAAGGCAAAATAAATGGTGTTACATAATTCTAGACTTTTAGGTACTAAAACGATGTGATAAAGGACCCTCTTATCATCACAATGTATCCAGACTCTAGTACTTTGTTATAGCAACTAATAGTGGACTATTCACGTTACATAGACTTTGTGCTTGCATCCCTTTCAACTGATTGTAAAGTAAAAGTTCATAAACCCACAGGAACACACCTACTCCAACAAGGACACACCTACCTACTCCAGCAGGCCACACCTTCTAATAGTGCCACTCCCTGGGCTGAGCATATACAAACCATAACATGTATGTTGGCAAAGTCTTTTTCTGCATCTAATAAAATGATCATGTGGTTTTGTTTTTCAGTCTGTTTATGTGGTGGGTTTTATCAATTATGTGGGTAGAACCATCTCTGCTTCTCTGGGATGGGCCAATATGATCATGGTGAATGATCTTTTATATATTTTCTTGGATTCAGTTTATAAGTATTTTATTGCTTTTATTTGCTATTTTTTGTAACAATATGCTTACAATATTGTTATGAAATGTTTAGTGTGGGGGGGGTGTGGTTAAGGAATCAGGGGTATAGTGCCCTCATAAAAAGAATCTGATAATGTTCTTTCAGATTCTATTTTGTGAAATAATTGAAGAGTATTGGTGTTAATTCTTCTGTGAAAGTCTGGTTGAATTCTACACTAACTACATCTGTCTCTGGGCTTGTTTTAGTTGGGAGACTTTATTGTTTCTATTTCACTAGGGACTATGAATATGTTTACATTAATTACTGAATCCCTGAAACATACATAATAGGATAGCACCCACTCCTGCAAGTTGTCCTCACAGCACTTACACAAACACTGTGGCACACATCTCTCAAGTACACACATGCTCACATCCATTAATCAGTTAATTAGACATAAATTTTCTTAAAAGAAGGATGTAATCATTCATGTTTGGGAAAGATAATTTGCATTAAGCCTTTAAAAGAAATACAGACTGAGCATCTTTTATAATTGCACCCCAGCATTTGGAAGCATAAGGATCTAGGATCCAAGCATAGCCTGGGGTACGTAGTGAGACTGCCTCAAAACAGGAAAATAAGTGGTTCACACAGGGAGAGGCAGACAGACAGAGAGGTCAATTTTAAAAACAATTAATGAACCAAAGGAAGAAGATGAAAGGATAGAATTTGGCAAAAGAATTAGATAACAAGAGAAGAAACTATGAAATCAACTACTATGCCTGGGCCTAGGGTTATTCTATGGCAAAATTGAAGTGGAAGTGTTGCGGGAAATATTAAGAAAAGAAATATATAGCATGTTCTCACACTATGCCCTTGTTCTCTCAGCCCTGTCAGTCTGGCCAGCCATGCACTGGTGGGCATTGGCCAACCTGCTTTTATCTTGTGGAGCTCTGAAGCTCCACAATCTCTCTACCCAGCTTTCTAGGTTCCCATTGGCAGATCGCTACCACGCCAGCCCCATGGCCGCTATTGTGCATATCAGGCAAACCCACACTTTGCCGTTGTACCTTTCTCTCTGGAACCCAGACAAGCCGCTGTGTGAAGGAAAGTGAAACACAAACTTAGCTCAGAAACAATAGTAACTCAATCTCTGGGCACAACAACTAAAACCTAATCTTGTAAGCCTTATCAAAATCTGATTCCTCTGGTGGTGAATCCTTGTGGATCCGCCATGATACCAGGAGACTCTAGTAGCTACAACTTACCTATATATTGTCCCCATTCCAAAAGGACCCTCTCTCTCCTCCTCCTCTCTTCCCCTCTCCAACCCGGAAGTCCCTCCTCCTTGCCCAGTGATTGGCTCCTTTATTCATTAGGGGATTGGTTCACAAAAAGTCACATGAGTATGTAACTCACTCCTTGTCTGAAGCCCCTCCCCGGACGGCAGAATTAGCATCAAAATTCAAACAGCCCCAGGGCTATCCACAACAAGGAAGTTTCTGGATATGTCATATGATACAGACTCACAAGGTATTTAGCTGAGGCAAGACCTATGGAAGAACACATGATGTTTGGAGAAAGTATAAATAGGACTCAATGGACAGTGATGGCACGCTTGCATAACTAGCATTGCAAAGCTTAGTTAGTCTCATGCCTTTGCTAATTTTCGCTTCATTGAGAGAAGCACAGCAGAGAACTTCTCCAGGCATTCTGGCTGGTCCTGGTCAGTTCTGCTTACTGGTTCCCATTTGGCGGAGGCCTGGCAGTTTCTGCTGGATCATGCCACTACTGCAGATTTGTGTTTGGTATTCTGACACTACTGAAATAGACTACTGGTACCCTGACAAACAGAGATTGGAATCAACCCCCAAAGAATAGCTTCTAAACAGGTCTATATGCCCCCTGTCCTATTTACCATCTCTTCTACCCCACCTTTGCATGGTGGTCTAGAAGGGGGGTTGAAGCATTTGAGGACCCTTATTAAAAGTAGGTTTTGAAAAATCAAATCTATACAAAGTAGCCTGCCTGGGGCCAAAGATCAATCTCTAGTACCACAAAGAATAATACAGACAAATGAATTTAGAAAAAAGTATTGTACATTGTGGATGACAATGATGTCTTGTAATAAAACTCTACTTCTAAATGTCAAACTTAGAAAAGGTATTTAATACCCAGGTTGGGTAGATTTTGCCTCTAATTCCAACACTGAGGAAGCCTAGACAGGAGGATTGCAAGTTTAGGGACAGACTTGGCTGCACAGTGAAATCTTGACCCAACAAAACAAAACCACATATTTAAACCACAAATAGTAACTTTTATAAACTGGGCCGAGTGGCACTCACCTTTAATCCTACCACTCAGGCATAGCTCTGTGAGCTCAAGGCCAGTCCGGTCCACAGAGGAATTTCAAGACATCTAGAGTTACATAATGCAGCCCTGTCTCAAAAAACAAAACAAATAAGCAAAATTAACTTATAAAATTATATTTTATAAAACTGGCTTGGATATCACCTTATGGCACTCTATTCTCTCTCTCTCTCTCTCTCTCTCTCTCTCTCTCTCTCTCTCTCTCTCTCTCTGTGTGTGTGTGTGTGTGTGTGTGTGTGTGTGTTGAGGCATGAATGCTCAAATATTACTTGAATCAAATATTCCATCCACCCCATCACTATGCACAGTGAATATAGTATGTATGCTATGTACAATGGATATGCTAGTATATCCTAGTAAAATAAGTTTCTGATTTTGTGTTCATTTTTTATTCATGTGTGTCTTTATGAGTGTGTGCCACGTGTGTGTACCTGGGTGTTCTTGGATACTACCCAGAGGGCACTGGCTCTTAGTACAGGAGTTGAAAGCTGTTGTAAGCCACCTGCTATGGCTGATAGGAGTCAAATTCATGTCCTCTGGAAGATCACACTGAGCCATCTCTGTAGCCTGTAAAATAACTTTTTGTACATCTAAAAATAAATCAAAGTGTTAAAATCCATCTCTATTAATTGAAAATGAAAGGGTTTTGTTTTACAATACAATGTCTGTTTTACCTTTCAAACTAAGGTGATTCTTTTGAATTGGTTTTATTTGATGTGTACCCCTCACCTCGCTGACCACGACAGAACATTGCATCTCTTATGAAGCTGCTCCTCATTCTGTAAGGCTGAAGTCCCACCTCAGGTTCAGAATTTTGTAGGATAAATTGATATTAGTTTTGCATATAATTAGTGAGTTCTACAAAACTGTACTCAAAGAAGTAAAGTTGTGGTGGCAGAGAAGATGCGAAAACCAATAGCAGGAAGGCAAGAATGGCCAGATCGTGGTTTTAGTGACGCCACAGGGTGTGTGAACTCTGTGAAGGCTTCCCTTTCTACAAAGCAAGATTTCAGGTGGCCGATCTGTAAAACTCCTTCCAAAGTCAGCGTCAGATTGTGATGCATAAATGTAGTACAGATATTTTTTCCTATTTTATGTTTGGTTTCCATTTTGCAGCTCTTGAATATTTCACTCAGTTGATGCTCACTGGGCACACTGTGATAATGTTACTCTAGGAGCAGAAGAGCACAGTCATCCCTTGCAAATCAATAACCCGATCCGGGCAGCCTCATGGGCAACCTCTGAATGAGGCATCAGACTCTGGCAATTCCACAGAGACATTTGACTTCCATCTGACCAGGGGTCCTTACTTTGTTTTAGAAATAATAATGGCTTCCCAGTGAGAAATCACTCTGCTCACTTAGAGCTCTTTAATAGCAGTTGTCTGCCTGGGGCTGATGTCCAAGGAACAGCTGGCCCTGAGTAGAAAATTCTAGTAACTTATATGCACTGTCCTAGAGTCTTTACTGCTACAAGGAAACACTATGACCAAAAATCAAGTTGTGGAGGAAAGAGCTTATTTGAATTACACGTATATATTGCTGTTCATCACCAAAGGAAGTCAGGACAGGAACTCACACAGGGCAGGAACCTGGAGGCAGGAGCTAATTCAAAGGCCATGGAGGAGTGTTGCTTACTGGCTTACTCTCCTAGCTTGCTCAACCTGACAACTAATAGAACCCAGGACCACCAGCCCAGGGATGGCACCACCTGTAATAGGCTGGGCCCTCCCCCATTGATCACTAATGGAGAAAATGCCTTACAGCTGGATCTCATGGAGGCATTTCTCCAACTGAGGCTCCTTCCTGTCTGATAACTCTAGCTTCTTTCAAGTTGGCATGTAATACACCATAGGCATCTGTATTTTTACATACACAGACATCTCTACATCTCTTTTAGAACCTGGCCCCAAGTTACACTTTAAACAATTTAAACAGAGACAGGAGACTGCAAGTCTGGACGCTTGGACAAATGGAAGATTTACACTGTAAAAAATATTACAGTATTTCTTAACTATGCCTGTGTTGTTCTTTTTGAATAGATATTGCCTGGAGTTATCTTGCTCATCTGATGGAATTGTGCCTTTCTCCAGAAGAGAACTGTGGACATTATGGTAGCCCAGGACTTGACATGTGTTGTGACCTTCTGCTGCCCCCTTGAGCATGTCAGAGGCATGCTCTTTGGGGATAGGCCTAATGGCCGGTCAGTCCTGGTGAATAAACAATTACTTCCTAGCATTATAAACTTCGCTTGTCTCTAACAGACTGACGTATCTTTGGGGTATTTTAGAGGCAGTGTTCCCATAGCTAAATTCTACTTTGTGTGATTTAACGTCTCATAAGCAAATCTACTAGAGTATCTTTTATGATGTCAATTTTATTACTTTGAGTTTCTCCTGCATCTATTTGGCCACACTGAGGTCAGTCTCCTAACCCTTGACCCTTCTAGGTCCTGTGCACTTCCTTGTAAAGAGCCTTACTAAACCAGTCACTCAGGAATCCTCAAGCATAGTATCTAATCTTTACCATCACCAACCCCCAGGGGACGTCCATCTGCCTGTCCTGGCTAGAGCAAGAATCTATTTGCTGGGTTTAGACAAAATTCCTTGCTTGCTGCTCCACTGAAAAATTACAAAAATGGGGAACAGGATTGATTTTTAAAATTGTATTTACAGTATTGGCCAGAACAGGAGGAATAGAGAATTTGTCAATCTCTGCCTTGACTGAAGACATTTTACAATTTATATAAGACATTAAATACAATCTGGAAATTTATGCCTGCAGATTTAGTTGTGATATGCATTCTCAGAACTGTGAAGGTAACCTTTGCTGGGAGATACTTCCTTCTCTGGCTTCCCCTCCCCTTGCTTTGTGAACTCCTGGAGTAATTCTCCTCACTTGGACACTGTACATTGGGCCAGATACTTGTTCTGGTATGTTCTGTTGCTGGCCTGTTTCCTGGTCCTGTGTAAACTCCCACCTCTCCAAGCAGAGGTCAAGCTGAGTTCATTTCTGCCCTGAGATCTCTTATCTACTACTGCAGGAGGCTTAGATAAAATCAGCTTTGTCTGCTTTAGGTACTGTTCCAGCTCTGGCTTTCCCTGGACGTATCAAGGGTTAATCAGTTATTAGCTGTCTTAACTTCTATTTCCTCACACTCCTGAAACAGAATGTTCTAGAGTGGGCCATGAAGAAGCTGGTCTACCTCACTCTGCCCCCAACTGGGGCTAGAGGAGATATGGCCAGCGTCAAGCCTCTTGATTCACTCTCTCCTTTCTGAGATGCTTCTTAGACCCACATCTGCCCCACTGTTTCATTTTGTTAGTCATGCTGGTTAGTTTCCTAGTCAAACTCTTGGCTGAGGTCTTGTTTCTGTTCTGAAACAACGCTTGGTCTGGTCAGACAGCTGAACACTTATCAGATCCCCAATCCTGAGGAGAGTGAGCTTGCTCATGTCATGCGTACAACTAATTTGCACGGGACAAATATATGTGGGGTTCTAAGAAAATCTATTACATGAACACGCTGGCATGAATATGAAAATCACCATCTTCATTTTCCACAAATGAACTACTAATGCCCTTTAAAAATTATTATTTAACCTTAACCTCTAAGGGAATGTATAGATTCTATACTTAAGTAAACATTGATATATTTGTACGTACACACATGTTTTTTTTCTTATGGGACTTATATGGGCCTAGAAAATTAAACAGTAGAAGGGTTGTAGAATAAAGACAAGGGTTAACAGTGTAATGACTGAAAGCTAATTTAAATTCTAAACGATTATGACAGGTTTAGTTCATAGATGTGACAGCTATGAGCACATCTCAAGGCTGTCAGCTTGACCACATCTGTCATTAACTAAAGCCCAAGATTCTAGTTCACCTGGCAGGGATTTTTCTTGACTGAGTTATCTGAAGTGGGAGGAGCCACCCTAAATCCAGATCTTTTGAGGTGGGACAATCTACCTTAAATGTTGGCCACAGCTTCTGGTGGCTGTCTATATAAAAGAATATATAGAAGAAGGACGCTTACTCTCTGCCTGCTCACCCTCACTAGGATTGGCAAGTCCATCCCTTTCACTGGAGTTAGAGCCTCCTTCTTCAGGACTCTGGTGTATGCTGAAGACCAGCCATTAAGTCTTGTGGATTGAACTACTGGATTCTTTGCTTGTTGTATTAAAATATTATAAGACACCCAAGATGGACAGTAGCTAGGGGATAATAGCTGGTGTGTTGTCCTCTGGTCTTCACACTCCTGCGCACACACCCGCCTTGTAGTTTATTCTACTAATGAATTAAAACAAGGTCTCTAGTTCTCAAGTGAGCCTGAAACGAAACGTTTGGACTCCTGGGCTCAGATCCTCCTGCCTCAGCTTCCCCAGTAGCTGAGACTACAAGCCCACATCTCTACATCAGACTTCCCTTTAGCTTGTTATTATTTATCTATTTGTTTTGATGGGGTCTTATTTTGTAGCCCTGGATGACCTGGAACTCCCGTGTAGACCAGGGTTTCCTGGAACTCACAGTGTTGAGGTTAAAGGCAAGTGCCACTGTGCCTGGCTTTCTTGAAGCTTTAAAGAAAGAAAAATACAGAGAATGCAAATATCAGGAATTCAAATGATTTCAGACTTCTCAGGAAAATTTTGAAATTTGAAGATAGGTTATAATTATCGTTTGTTTTTCCAGAGAGTGTTTCACTAGTAGCCAGTACCTGGTCTCAAGGCTGAGGTCCTGGACTGGGATTTTAGTCTGTCCACCACTCTTAGATCACATAATACCAATAGCTAATTGAGTCTCGATTTTATACTGAAAATCAGTCCATAATTACAGCTCTAGCAGCCAGATATCCTACAGCCCATGGTATCTACTACAACGGGTGCTATCTACCCTACTACTCAGCAGGGGGGCTGAAATGATTAATCTGAGAGATACACCACTTTCCCTTCCCCTCTAGAGGGACACAGAGATACTTTAGGCATTAACGATCTTTTGAAGTGTAAATGACTGGCCCTAGGGCCCTGTTGCTAAATCTCCCCTTTGAAATTCAAGTGCCCCAGGAGATGGGGTTTCTTGTCCTTTCAGAACTCTCGCTGATCAGGAGCCCTTCCAAACTTCTTTGTTTTAACCTGGTGCCATTGAAACTGTTCAAGAACCCTCTTGAGTCAAGGCATGGAATTGTTCACACCCTGGCAGACTTTTTCCCCCTTACAGTTTAGAAGCCCATCATCATCAATTAGGGGTGAAAACTGAAGTCAGTCTGCTGTACATCCTGCTGGAGGATGGGTTCAGTCCAAACAAAGGGAGAAAGACTAAGAACCACACGTGGGAGCCCAGCTCAAGAATGGCGTTCTAGAACAGTGCAGAAGGAAGCGGTTTAAATGTGGGTGCTCATAAGCTGCAGCCTAACGGCAGGCGATCAGGCACCTGTCATAGTTTTAGGTGTGTCCCTCATGCTGGCAGTAGTGTGCTAAACATCTCAGCTAAAACATCGTGTAAATAATAACTGTGAACAGTGAATCCTGACCAGACAAAATCACAATACACAGGTGTCTGTGTTTTAGCTCTAGCCTAAGGGACTAAGTTTATTCTTGAGTCAAATATGAGTGATCAGAACTTGAGGACCCGAATTCAGATGACAACAAACACTACATCACAACTCAGTAACAATTCTCTAGAGTTTTTACAGTTATAGACGAGAAGAGAGCTACAGATCAAAATACTTTGGGAACGCATTGGAGGAAACATTATCAGGTACGACGGTTAACAAACAGCAGAAAAACCTCCTTGGAGGTTTCAGATAGGGTCTGCTGACAGTCTTATTCCCGAGCTGGTGATCCTGTGAAAGGCACAAAGGTTAGATCAGACAAGATGGGCGACACGTTAGGCACAAAGGTTAGATCAACAAGTGGCTACTGAGGAGCTAAAGACAGTCCAAGGTTACTTGGCCATCATCACGGGGTTTTTGATCAACTGACCAGCTTTGTGGAATCTTTAACACAAGCGTGTCCCACAACCCTGACCTCAAGGTAAATGGGAATGTCCATGCATGAGAGGCAAGGGAAGACTCTCCACAGGAAGGAAACAACCGTCTGTCTGAAAAACTGAGTAAAGGCTATATAAGCTTATTCTTGGGGGGACAGAGATAAACACCACCAAAGTTAGCAACTAAAGCACCTAAAATTCAAGTAGCTGTACTCTATCTAGTCAAAGGAGATGGTCTCCAATTTCTGTTAACTATTTTCCTCCAGTAAGGATCGGAAATCTCTCCACTTCTCTCCAGTCCACTCTGCGGGACAGCAAAGTAAAACTGAACCCTATTTTATTTTGGCATAATAGGATTTGAACTACAATTATGTAAAGAAAAAAATTAACAAACTATTTTTTCCTGTTTTTATTTATTGTTTGGTAGAGGTGTGGTTGGGGGGGGTGGTAGCACATAGTAGGGCCAACATATCTCAATATATCATGCATATTTACAAAACCTATATGGTTATTTTTGTTCCTCAAAAGCAACTGGGTCCAAATGGCTCCAAAGAGTTGTGCGTGTGTGCGTGCATGTGGCGGGGATGGCGAATTCTATCAATAGAAATAGTTGGTGTTTATGCAAGATGATGATAAGAGAAAGTGAAAGTGAGAATATTTGCATTGGAGCCAACAACTGTGGCTTGAGAGATTCGGGTCCTAAATGGAAAAGGTAAGAAGTAAGAACTGAATAAAGCCAGAGCCGTGTAAAACAAAACAAAAACACCAAAAACCCCTCAACTGTTCACACACCGCGGGTCTACCGCCATGCTGGCCGCCAGCAAGTAATAACTAGCCAAGCCCTGCATTGTGCATTATTTGGACCACCTTGTGTATAGATCACTGGGGTTGTGATGCATGCCGAAGGCGGAGTGCTCTCAAAGCAGCGGCAGGAAAGCCTAGGTTAAGACACTGGATTACATCAAGTGAGGTCTGAACGCTTTGCTGGGAGCTGTGACAGTTTGTGGAATCATCACACCGTTTTTATTTCGGAGTATGAGGGGTGACCGCCTGCTCTCAGCAGCCTCCCTCTTTCAATCACGTTTAGTGCTGTTTGGAGTGAGAGGCCAGGAAATTTTCAAGTAGTTTCATTAAAAAGTTCCTGGAGGATAAATGAAATAATTTCAGAAGAATAGGCTTGCAGTGGAAATAATCCAAAACAGCTCTAAAGACCCAAATTTAATCTGTTCCTTCAAGACAAAGGAAATGATCTAGGATGGTGGACCCAGATGCTCGCAGTTGGTGTGGTAAGCCAAAGGCAGTGGGCGAGGGCCTGGATCCTCTGTAGTTTTACTGACAGAAATAATGACAAAATTGTGATCTCTCCCACGTACATAATCTATTTTCTGTTGCCAATAACAGAATACCACCAAACGATCAAATTCTAAAGAAAATGAGTTGATCTTGGCTCACGATTCTGGAGGTCCAAAGTGGAGAGACTACATCTGGTGATGTCTTTCTTGCTGAGAAAATCATCACAAGGCATCATATGGCAAAAGGCAGGGAGTGTGTGCATGTGTGAGCGCATATGCATGTGTCTATGACCCTCCCCCTTTTTATAAAGCTGTATGGATCCTATCATGGGGCCTTGCCTGAACCTAATCACGTTTCAAAAGCAAGTGCTTTTTAGAGAAGAGGGCTATTTCTATGCTCTTTCTCATGGAAGAGGATATTGGAACCCTGTGCCTGAGTCACCACCACACCTCCATACTTCATGGCTACTGTGAGACCAATATTCCATGCCCCCAGGATTGACTGTGGGACTACAGGCCTAATGTAATAAAGACAAGTGACCAGAGCAGAAACTGTAAAACTGTCAGCCCAAATACATGCTTCCATTTTCATGCTCTCTAGGGAGCTGCCACAGTAACAGATGATTACCAAATTCAACAGTAGTTCTGTTGTCTGGAATTCCACTCTGCTGCTATCTGAGGAGATATCCAAACCGTATCCAGACCATGGCACCATGCATTCATATGAGACTCCTACGTTATTATCCCATTTCATGGGTGAGTTAAATCTGGAAAGTTGCTTGCCCAATACCACCCATTCAGTGGCAGAACCAGAACTCAGACAGGTACTCCCAGACCAAGACTTAGACTTCAAATATCACACTGATTTTGTCACTAGTACAAATATCTTCCAAGTGTAGTCATAGAGAGAAAAATAAAATCCCAATTTCAAAAATTTCAGTCCAGTAGTACAATGGCTTTCTGAAAGTTCACTTGTCATGGAACAAGTTTGGACCACACACTGGAAGAGAATGAGTAGATAATCACATATGGCGAACTTGAAAACAAGTTTGAATCGTAATCAATTGTGCTTGATTTTTAGAAAGAGCCAAAGCTTTATATAAACCAAACAGACATATTTCAGGTTGCTTATAAATGAGACAAATAAAAGAACCTAGGTTTCCTCCTCCTCCTCTTCCTCTTTCTCCTCTTCCTCCTCCTCCCCCTCCCCCCCCCTCCTTTTCCAGGCATGAATGGTAGCCTGGCATGGTAGCACATGTCTGTAATTACTTCGCTTGGGAAGCAGAGGAAAATATCAGGAGTTCCAAGTCATTCTCAGCTACACATTATGTTTGAGCTAGCCTGGGAGCCTGGGCTACATAAAACCCTATCTAAAACCAAAGATCTGTGGATGATATGGCGATCTAGAGGGAAACCCCCTGTGTTAGTTAGGGTTTTACTGCTGTGAACAGACACCATGACCAAAGGCAACTCTTATAAGGACAACATTTAAATTAAGGCGGGCTTACAGGTTCAGAGGTTCAGTCCATTATCATCAAGGCAGGAACATGGCAGCATCCAGGCAGGCATGGGGCAGGAGGAGCTGAGTTCTACATCTTCATCTGAAGGCTGCTAGCAGAACACTCTCTTCCATGCAGTTAGGATGAGGGTCTACCACAGTGACACACCTTCTGCAGCAGGGCCACACCTTCTAATAATGCCACTCCCCAGGCCAAGCATATATAAACTATCACAGATGCTTTACATCAATTATATCTGATTTCAAAGTTAAATTTCTTTCTATTTTTTGAAATAAGAATGATATAAACTGGGCAGGGAATCAAATACATTTTGTTGTTGTTGTTTCAAGACAGGGTTTCTCTGTGTATCCCTGGCTGACCTTGAACTCAAAAGATCCTCCTGTGTCTGCCTCCCTCATTCTGAAGCTAAAGGCATGTCATCATGCCCAGCTGCAAACTGGAGTTATAGACAGTTGTGGGCTGCTGTGTGGTGCTGGGGATTGAACCTGTGACTTCCAGAAAAGCATCCAGCGCTCTAAACACTGAGCCATCTCTCAGGCCTCAAAATAGATTTCGACCAAAGCAATTAAGGAAGATCATTCAAGCAGTGGAGCTTGTGAGGGAGAGAAGTAGGACCTGAATCTGAGAACCTAAGATTTAAGACGAGAGAGCACTAAAGGGGGGGGGGGAGTAGCAGGATCTCTAAACACAGCTGACCAACCTCCCAGATGATTCTGGCCCCAAACTGCATGGACTTTGGTATTGTGGGGCTTTCCTGGACCACTGCATCTTGAGACTTGTGAAGAAACCTAGCCATTGGCTATCCTTGCTCATGACATTTTATCAATGGGCTTCCATGTTTGGGGACAGGTTCTAGAATTAAGCAAGTCAGGTAACATCAGTTTATATCTGACCCACTGCATGAGAGGCATTCTTTGAATGTTGTTAGTTATTGTGTGCAGGTGTGCGTGGGAGTGCCATAGCATCATGGCGTCCAAAGACAACTTCTAGGCGCTCTACCGTATGAACCCTGGGGATCAAGCTTGGATCCTCAGGCCCGGTGGGATGTACCTTTATGAGTCACCTTGATGGTTGATTTTGATCCCACTAAACTTCATGAAAACAGAATGAAGCCTTCAATTGCCTTTAGAAGGGAAGTGAGTTCTATGAACTGTATGAATACACTCTCAAATTGAAAAGCATTTTGCACATGTGGGTGATTACACTATCTCCACAGGTGTAGAATTTTGTGAGCATGCAAAGGTGAGGCATTTAATCCTGGACAGATGAAACCCCGTCAGTCCCTCTCCTGCTGGGTTCTCAGCACTTAGCCAATGGCTGGCATGGTAAATACCAGACATTCAACAGGTATTTTTAATCCTACTTCACAGAAAGTGTCTTCCTGTAAAATTATTGAAAATATCCTCCAAAGAAAGCAATCAGTAACTCCAGACTAATATCGAGATTCAGGGGATGGTCATTGTAATCCCTTCAGTGAGGAAACAGCAGATATTCTTGGAGTTTATGCAAACCAGGGCGGATGATACTGAGCATAGTCTGAAAACCATTCACTTTGAGCAAGCTTTATATAAAAGTGTTGTCTCAATGGATGACTTCATGTGTGGCTCTCAGAATAATTGCATTTTTGCTTGTGTTGTCATGTCCCCTGAGTAGGTTTGGAAGTCAACCACATCAGGGTGTACACTTGACTACACACCAATGACCTACTTTAAAAATGGGCAAATGACGTGTGATTATGAAACAGAAGAAAATTCTAGGAGGAGTATGTTCGTAAGAACAGGCAGCTTATAAATGCCAATTAAACAGAACTTCCATAGACATTCTCAGTTATGAACTCTTTAAAGGATGTGCCAGGCTACAATGCAGAGCCAGCAATTATAGAATTGACAGGTACCAGGAAAAAAAAAAATCACGTCTCTATGTCCACTGAGGGCATCCTTGACATGGTGCAGTTTACTGGCCCATGCCTGTAGTTCCAACCCTGAGGATGCAGAAGCAGGCAGATATCTGAGTGTGAGGTGAGCCAAGCTACAGACTGATAACATGTCTAAAACAAACCGATACAACAGGAACTATTTATGGTGAACCCAGAAACCAGGATACTGGGCTCAGTGAGGTGTTAACTTTCATGGTAAGCAATGAGGTAAAAACCCACATCTTTACCTTAAAGGTGAAGAAACTCACACTCAGGGCAGTTTAAAATGTGCTTCAATTCATGTGTTGTCCTACAGTGCATGAGCAAGCACATTACCTCTGTACCATATCCCTAGCGTCAGTCATTTGCTCAGGGTGGTCTTGAACTCACTCTTTAGCCAGTCAGGCCTTTAACCTGCAATCTTGCCTCAGCCTCCTGAGTAGCTGGGCTGATAGGCCTTTGCGCCTGCACTGACGCCTAATTCTCTTGGCTGCTTTTACAGTGACAGAAGTCCTTACAGTACCTTGCATTTATCATCTAAACCAATGCTAATATGTTGGGGGTCAACACGGTTTGTGGACACAGACATTGTACAGGAAGAAATGGTATTGATGGAAAGGTAGAAATGCCTATGTTTAGAATTTCTCTCTGCTCACACTGTGGATTCGGGGCCAGCGCCTCTCAGCAGGCACTCCCCGTGCCTCTGCGGGTCCCTTCAGAAATCTAACGCGATGGTTTTCCTACCTTGGGGATGACTAGAGTTAGCTGGATGAGAGGCACTGTTCCCGCTCAGGGCCAAGGAAAGTAATTTTAAGAGTCCACCGCCACTAAAAATGTCTAAAGGAAACAGGTTCTCCAATAGGAGCCCAGCACCCATGGTAGAAGTTGTAACAAAAATACAAAACAGTTCAAACACAAAGTATGGAAAATTATGCTTTGTTTTCTCAGGTTCCGACATGATTACCTGTCCACAGGCTTTTTATAGGAACTGATTTTATATCAGGAGTCTGAACCTCTATGAAACCATGACTACAGTAGCATATAGATCTGGACACATACTATGGCGGCATAAAAAATGATCAAGAACAAGAGGAGTGTATCATTATCATTATCTTTATATACAAAAACGAAGGCCCAAAATATGGTTTGTTGAAGTAGCTATCAACGGGATGCCAGCTGATTTCACAGTTGCTTTGGTTAACACAGCCTAGGCTCACCAGTTGGTCCCTCCTACTGACAGCACAGGGAACTGACGGGATTACCTTCAAAACAGAACAAATCGCGCAGGAAAAATTAATTCAAGCCGAAACATTTTAACAATAAATAAAAGAATTTAAAGGTAGCCGTCTCTCCATCCAACAATCTCGGGCATAACACGTACACCAATTTTGAAAATAAAAATTTTCTCACAATGGTAATAACAGATGTTAGTACAGCAAGCCATGTAATGAAATTACTTTAATGTCTTTTTTTTTAAAAAAAGAAAACCTTAAGAACCAAACATGAACTTTAAAAGTTGGCACCTTCTACAACTGTACACATCCTAAAACAATTGTCTACACTTTCTCACAGAACATAATTCAAACTCTGTCAGCATTTCAATATATCCCTAAGGAAATAGTCAAAAAGAGCATTTAGTACACCCGATCGAAACAAAGTTCATAATTCTGATTTTTGGCTATGACAAGGCAATCAGCTTCTATTGAAAACTGCAACCAGTGATAAAACATATTTGGAAAACACAAACATTTGCTCTGATGGTCTTCAATGTTGGTTAAAGGGGTCTTAAGATTTGTTGCCAATGAATGGTACTTTAATCCACTGTGTTTAAAAAAAAAAAAAAAAAGGAAAGAAAAAAATGCAGCTGTCCAACACTACTATTTACACCCTTAAAAGATTTCAGATTTATTTAAGTAAGCATCTTCTTCATGGGAAACTGAGTGCTGCGGAGATGCAGAGACCCCAAAGTTTGATGATCTGTAAACTACAAAAAACATATTTGAAGAAACATTTCTCTTCCTTGTCCTCATTTTGATCTTAAATACAGAACCAATTCTGAAATCAGTCACGATTTCAAGACCTAGGAAACCTTAGGGTTTTTGTATCTGTGAAAACCTTGTCTCCGACTCTTCTCCTGTCGATACTGGTCCACTGCACAGACACACACAGACAGAATGACCACACTGGACAAAAGAGGAACTCAGTCCAACACCACCAGCATCCTGGTGGTCTCACTCAACCTGAGGTACACACGACCTGCAGCTTCTGGGGTGCGTACAGGGCCATTACCATGGATGAAGGAACACTTCAGCAATGTATCCATTATTTGTCCACAGGAACAGTGAAAAACAATGATATATAGAGAGATATAAAAATCACAAACCAAATATAAAACTAACACCATTCCATTTTTTCCAAATTTGGTTTTGCACTTCTGCAGTGCTCTGGGTCAGCACGTGCCAACATTTTCTGCATGGATGTAAAGGTCTTGTATCCATGTATTAAGACTGCTGTCTTGACCGTAAGTCACATATGCTGGGATGATTGGGAAATCAATTTAGTCCATGACTCTGCAGTGCACTCACCAGCTTGGCAAGAGTTGAGGGATTAAGAATGAAACAGAAAGCCATTCATTTAAAACTAGACAAAGGAGAATTCAAATTAAAACCATAAAGACGGGTAGGGGAGCTTACTGGGAATATGAATACTAGACATCACACACACACAAAAAAAACCAAAAACCAAAACAAAAGATATAAAAACCAAACTGTTTGGTCAGAACAGGAACATAACTGCCTTGAGAAATTTGACAATTACCTAACCGGCGTGCACACTGCCTTAGGTCCAGCCAGCACAAGGCTGTCAACTGCCACAAAGCGGTCAAAGGTATTCACTGTCCAACGCAACCTCAGTATCCACCTCCCAGGCCCAGTGTTCCTGACCCATCACCTCTAGCTACAGGCAATTGTCTCCAGCTGCTGCTCCGCCTCAGCGGCCATGGCTGCGGCCTGCAACTGTTCTGTCTCGCTCTGGATGGCACTGGGAGTGACCTGTTTCCTTTCACTGTGCATATTGTTCTCATGCCTCTTCAGATCTGAGGCCTTGGCAAAGGCCTTGGTGCAGGAGCCACACACAAAAGGCTTCTCGCCTCTGTGTCTTCTCTCGTGGTCCTTGAGGTGAGACTTGTGTTTGAAGGCTTTGTCACACATGTGACATGCGAATGGTCTTTCGTTGCTGTGAACCCTCTCGTGCTTCTTTAGGTCCGGGGCACGGATAAATGACTTCCCACACACTTCACAGCTGTAGGGTTTATACCCCGTGTGGATTTTTAGGTGTTCTTTCAGGTGGGCCTGGGTGGTGAAACCTTTTGTACACATCTCACAGACAAATGGCCTATCTGCAGTGTGGAGCTTTTCATGTTTCCTCAATCTGCCTTCGTCAGAGAACGTCTTCCCGCACGCCTGGCAGGCAATCTGCTCCCGATGGTGACCGTAGAGCAAATATTCAAACTTCATGTCGCTGGCTGCCGTCGTCCAGCCTGGAGTCTGTTCATCTTTTACTTCGCTCATCCCGTCATTAAAGGTTAAGGCTTGAGGGGTCTGAGACCCCAGATCTTTGGACTCTGGAGTCTCCATGGATTCTACTTCCTGGCCGTAGCAGTTCACTTTTCGAACTTCCTCGCTCCCCAGCTCCTTCAAAATCGCTTCCTGAACCCTGAGAGTGGTTGTGGGAGACTTGCCGTCCTCCTGACTCGGGGGAGTGCCTTCTACTGTGTCATCAGAAGGACTGTCATCCTGGTCCCCGATTTCTTCCACGTCATCATCCTGAGCGTCAGCAGCGTCTCCAATGGGGCGGTTTAATTTGAGGCAATACTTACTCTTTGACTGGCCGTTACTTTCATCCGGACTTGACACGTCACGCTTCTGAGAACACAGTTTATCCAAAAACCGGATCCCGAGAATCTGACCGGACGACATCATCAAGTTGACATCCTCCTTTTTCACAGAGATCTTTGCTGTGTACATGTAGTTCAGCACCTCTTCGAATATGTCGGAACGGAGGAAATCGATCTCTATGACTGAAGAGCTATCCACTTCCAGCTTCTTGAAAAGCTTTTTAAAGTACGTGCTGCAGGCAGCGAGGACACACCGGTGGGCTCTGAACTTTACATCTTCAACCACAATGGCGATGTCACAGAATTCTCCTTCTAGGCGCTGTTCGTTCAGCGTTTTCAGAAACAGCGTTTTATGATCATCGTCATTATATTTTATGGTTTCAGACATACTGATGAAAAACTCCTGCAAAGGAAATTTTAGAGGTATTTAATGGGAATGTAGTACACCTCATGCAAAACTTAGTCATATCGTGAATATGTGGAACCTAATAACTTAGAAAGTTAGTGTTAAAGATGGTCCCCAAATGGGTAAAGAAGATCGGCCCCAGACAAGGGATTTCCATATTGCAATTCTGAATTACTTCCCATTTAATGACAGTTCCCTAGTTATAATGACACAAAACACACACCGGGCATTACTCTCCATGTTTTAGATGGCTCAATTCAAATTTTCAAAGAATCCTATGTAGGTGGTGTCCTCGATTTCCAACATCCTACCACTTGTAAGATCCAGTAATCAAATCCAGGAAATGTTTAAAAACTCATGCAGTCTAAGTGTCAAGACAGATAAACAGCCCAAATCATGTAAACCCAGTCGGGCCCATGGCAGCCACCTGCAATTCTGAGAAGGTGCCAAGGTGGCTGGCTCTACTAGCTGAACAGTGAACTCTAGGTTGAATTGAGAGATCCTGTCTCAATGGACAAGGTGGATATAGATCAAGGAAGATGCCGGTCCTGTCAGTCTCGGGGTCTCCACAGGAATGGCCACACATATGCACATGAACACACACATATGCATATATGTGGTGTATACATACACCGCAAATGCAGAAGAAAAAATAAAAGATTCCTCAAGCCCTAACTGTGGCACCTAACTTCAGGTGTAGAGGAGTCTAAAATAACACTGGACCTGGTCATTACACGTCCTAGAGAGAGACAAACCACCACTGAAGAACTAGAGAGGCCACGACTGCCACAATGGTCTGTGCTGTCTTCTCCTGGATGAGTGTCAAGGTTTAATCTGACCCCAAAAGATATCTGGGAAGACAGTGAAGAGTGGCTTCATGTTCACAGGATGTCAGTCTTCCAGCTATCCAGTTAAAAGTCACACCAACAGATGTAAAGGTTGAGTGTCCTTTCTCTGGAATGCTTGGGACCAGAAGTGTTTCAAGTTTTAGATTTGTTCTTTTTCCAGGTTTTGCAATACGTGCATATTCATAATGAGATAAATTAGGGATGGTAGTCCAAGCCTAACTACAAAACTAGTTGATATTTTATATATACCTTACACAGCACGAAGTACTTACAGACTATTTAAAAAAAAATTTTTTTTTCAAGATCAGGTTTCACTGTGTAACCCTGGCTGTCCTGGAACTGGATCTGTAGACCAGGCTGGCCTTGAACTCAGAGATTTTTCCTCTTGCCTGTCTCAAATAATATTCTTTTTGTTTGTTTTTTTTTTTCTTGTCAAATAATATATATATATATATATTTTTTTTTTTGGTTTTTCGAGACAGGGTTTCTCTGTGTAGCCTTGGCTGTCCTGGAACTCACTCTGTAGACCAGGCTGGCCTCAAACTCAGAAATCCACCTGCCTCTGCCTCCCAAGTGCTGGGATTAAAGGTGTGTGCCACCACTGCCCGGCCTCAAATAATATTTTAAACGAAGCTTCATAGTATAGAATTTTCACTTACAGCTTCTTACTGCCTTTCCAAAGGTTTTGGGTTTCAAACATTGTGGGCTTAGGTTCAACCTGTATTTAGTAAATATAGGACTATTTTAAAAACTAAGCAATTTCAGAACCACCATGAGAGGCCTTCCACTGTGTGTTCAAGAGCTGATCTAAAAATAGTGTTTTATGTTCTCTATTTTAAAAGCATTGTCTTACTTTTATTCAACAAAGTGTAAGTTTGAGGAAAACAGGTTAGTGTGTGTGTGTGTGTGTGTGTGTGTGTGTGTGTGTGTGTGTGTGTGTGTGTGTGTGTGTGTACACTGGAGATCAAGGACTTGCTTAAACCAATTAAGTGTATTACCCCTTACTGATACCCCTAGACCTGATATATGTACTTTAAATCAAATGCCAAGTGATGTTCTAAGGCTTAATATTCTAAGGTACACTTACCATGAACAATTCAGGCTATTTTCTTAATGCCTTAAACACCAAAATCTTCAGATCAGAGTAAGTCTGATCAGGGGCAAGCCAGATCTACAGGAAGAAAGATCCAGATTAAGTAAGATTTTTTTTCTCTATATTAAATTCTAAACCAAGTATTTACAAGAGTCACAAAGCCCTCTGTTGTCCCACCTGTAGCAGATGAACTGTGTTCTGGGTAGACAGTGTGAGGCTAGCAGCTATCAGGCCTGGTTCCACATGAGGACTAGACCTGGTATGGCAGGTGGTATACAGTCTTGAAAACATCAGCACGTGTTCCTTACCCGCATCGCTAGGAAGCTGGGTGCACAGTTCTCCACATTTCCCTTTAGGACCTATAGACATCTAGATGCATGTTTGTCTAAATAGAGGAAGGCTGCAGGAACACACATACCCAACAGCTATAGAGCGGAGAAATAAGCACGCCGCTTGTCTACTACCCAATTACAAACTCGTCTGCAAGACTGCTATGGAGAAATCTTACATTCTTTCCCTCTATCCCTATATGCAGGTTCAAAGAATCTTCTTTCATTCTTAACTCTTACCCAAAGAACTCCATATCCTGTAGCCCAAAAGGCTGAAGAACAAAAATTTCCTCTACTGACCACCAATCCCACAAGTGCAGTAGAAGCAGGTAGCCATGCTACAAGACACCCCTTCACAAAGACTTTGCCCGAGACTCCACCAAGGGACTGCCATCCTGAGAACCCCATAACAAGTTCCTGCTATAGGAATCGCAGGGCTCTGAGTTAGCCGGCTTTCTCATGTGCACTGTGTGAGGGCTGGTAAGATGGTTTCTAAGGATGCTCCCTCCAGTCTTCATCTCAGCCTTCCTGGGTTCTAGATGCACCCTGGGCCTGCAGTCAGCCTAAGGGAAGGCACTCCCTGCAAAACCTTTTTCGGTGGCACTTCTGAGGTCACTAACTGTGAAATCAAGGGGCATGGACTTGGGAGAAGAGAGGCCCTGATATGTAGCCATGGCAACATATCAGCGTGTGCCTTCTCATTTCTGGTTAGTGTGTATTCTTTTTCAAAGGAGGTCACCGGCCAATCGGTTCGGTTTTTTCCCCTATAGAGATGTTCCCATTGCTAAGTTCAAATGAGTCAAACCGGAAGATAGCCATTGCCAGTATGTGTATAAGTAGGTGTGGGACAAGATATAGCCCAACACCTACAATACCATAAAGCAGCTCCTTGCTAGCAGCTCCCCAAATCGCGGGAGCGCTAAGGCGTCCTCGCCAAGCAGAAAGCCAGGCTTTCCCAAAGCAAACTTACATAAGCAGCCGCAGCCGCCTCCTTATTCCGGAGCAGCTGCGACAATGGCGGCCACACCACTTCCCTGTTGAGACCGCACAACTTGGGAGTGGGGAATCCGGGGCCCCGCGCAAGACCTGGGACGCAGTCCGCGCGTGGGGAGCCCACACTCGCATTTCGCAGCCCTTGAGCCGCTGGGTGCAGCGAGCCCTCAGCATTCTTTCCTAAACAAAAGCTCCCCTGAGTGGTGCCCGCCAGCCACGGGCCACTTTCCCTTTCACCATCCGCCACTTCTCCAGGTCGCGGCGCGGGCGCGAGGCTCTTCCTTGGCCCGCAGCGGCCCCGGCGGCGCGACGAGCTCGGGAGCGGGCATGCGGCCGGTTCCGCAGCCCCGCGCCGCGCCGCGCCCTGCTCCGCCCGCGAGCCCCGAGCTCGCGCCCCGCGCACTCCGCGGCCTGCGCGTCTGGTCCTCCCGCGCCCTCCCGCGGCCAGGGGCGGGGGCGGCGCGCGGCCGGCTCCCCGGAGCTCGGCGGACGCAGGCGGGGAGCGTGCGCGGGGGTCCCGTCTGCTCCGGGGGGCACAGCTGCGAGGGGCGGCGCCCCGCGGGCCGCGCTCGGGCCCGGCTGGGCCGTCCCCACCCCCACCGCGGTGCACTGCGGCGCGGAGAGCCGGGCGGCCATGAACTCGGCCGCGGAGCGCGCGCGCGGGCCGCCGCCTGGCCTCTCCCCACCCGCTCGCTGGCCTGCGCGGCCCCCGGGGCGCCCGGCCCCCACGCCCAACCGCGGCCCACGCCCGATCCCGCTCGCACCGCGCTGCGCCGCCACATCCTGCAGCTGGCTGCTGCCCGAGCTCGGCGGGAACGCGCCTCCTCTCAGCCGCCCCGCCGCGCCCGCCGCCGGCTGCCCCCGCGTCCCCGCGCCCGCCCCGGTCCTTTCAGCACCCGGCCCGCGCTTACCTGCAGCTTGGCACAGCTACAGACGCTCGCCGTGGACTCCCGCGTTCGGCAGCGCGCAAGCCAGGACGGGATGGACGCGGGGGCACGGTGGGTGGTAGTGTTTTGGATTTTGGTTTGGTTTTTTGGGTTTTTTTTAGTTTGGGGAAGGGATGGGGTGGGGGGGGAATCGTGCACGTCCCTGGTGGTAGCAGTCCTCCTCCTGCACGAGCACAGAATATCCAGCCTACCGCGAACACCCCCACCACCCCCCTCCCCGTGCATGCGCGGTGCGGGCTCCGGGGGGAGAAGGCGCGCCGCCGCTTGCGCAGGCACGGAACCGGATCGGGCCTCTTAAGTGAGCGAGCAGGGAAAGGGTTAATCTGGGACCTTACGGGTCGACGCTTTCCTTGGGTCTACGGGGCCGCCCGCGGAGGGCCCTGGCCTGCGCACGCGCGCGCACGCGCGCGGTAAGGGGCGCGCGGAGCCCGCGCGCGGGAGAAGGGATGGGCGGGGTTAAGGCGGGGCTTCGGCCGCAGGGGAGCGAATGCTCGAGCTCAGTTCTCGAGCACCCGCCCCTCCTGGAGCTCCCGACTCCAGGGCTCCCGCCGGCGCCCGGCCTCGGCACTGCATCGGGAACGCGGGAGCCTGCGCTCCCGTGCGTGTGCATGTGCGTGGGCCTTTACTGCCACTGGGCGCGCACGGTTCCGGCGCTGAGCTCGTCCTGGCTTTTGGGCAGGTGCCCCAGGCACCGTCTTCCACTGTACTTTCGCCCGGGTACCCAGGCAGGATTCCTGGATGCCCACGGCTTGGTTCGTGCCACTGAGGCATTGTTTATGGGGAGCATGCATTTGCAGAACAAATGAAATGCCATCTTTGATTTGGAGTATAAGGGGAAATTCCATTCACCCGGGACAAACTGCTCAACCCCAAAGCTCTGGATCTACCAGACTAATTGGTGCCTTTGCATTTACCCAGGTGCATCCTTCTCTAGCCATCATGTTCCAGAACTAGGTTGCACTTGATGCTCCCATGGAGAGATCTGATAGCCTGGTAATGTCAGCACATCCATGTAAGCAGCTCCACTGCTGTTGAAACCTTGTGTTCTCTCTGCAGCACTTCCTGATCCTCTTTACCTGCCCTCAGGCCCACAACCTGGGAAGTCCCTTTAGCTCCCAGATTTTCTGTTCAGCCTGCAATACTAGCAGCTGGATTGAGCTATCGTGCGCCTAAGTGCCACTTCTGCTGCTTTGTCACACTTCTAACAGTCTTGTGTCAAATCACGTGAATAACATCTGAAATTAGGGCAGGACCGTGGACTTACGGGAAGATGTAAAAGAAATGCCTGTACCAGGTGCATAAGTAAACATGAATAATACTATGACCACCTCTATTTTCTAAAGAACATCCTATTCAGCCTCAGCTATATTAACCAATACTGGTTTAACGTCTCCCAAGGTGTGTTAATACACGACTTAAAATTTTTATTTTCTGTGTATGAATGTTTTGCCTGCATGAATGTGTGTGCGCCACATGTGTACCTGGTGGCAATGGAGGTCAGTCAAAAGGGTGTCAGATCCCCTGAGACTGGAGCAGGATGATTGTCATTCACCACATGAGTTCTTGGAACTAAACCTGGGTCCCCTGCAAGAGCAGTAAGTGCTGTTAACTGCCTAGCTACACTTTTGGCTCCCACTCATGTCTTTTGATGCACACATTAGCGTTTGTGTTAGTAGGTCTGGTGAAAGACTTGAGATAGAATAAGTCTGTTCTAGAGTCAGGTCTTGTTTTTGTTATTTTTTAAAAACGATTTTATTGTGTGTGTATGTGCGCATGTGCTCATAGGGGGTAGTGCATATGAGTGTTTATACTACTGGAAGCCAGAGGCACTCTCCTGGATCTCCTGGAGCTGGAGTTACAGATCATTGTGAGCCACCTGACGTGGGTGCTGCTCCTCTGGAAGAGGAGCAAGTGCTCTTAACAGTGAGTCCTCTCTCCAGCCTTTAAAGCCCCGCTCTCTTTTCTGGAATGGAGACAAAGAAATCAAGGCAGTCATGAGGACTGACCAACACAACACCCAGTTAAGCTTTTGGTGCAGATATAAATCCCCTGTTGATAAGGATTGGACTGTGTTGGATTCTAACATCATGGCAGGAAGTAGTCCTCATACCTGGCACTCTGCCTATTTGCTTTATTCATGTTCCGACAGCTCTGAGTTTACACTTTAGTCCTGTCTGTGTTTTGCTTATGGGGGACTAATAATACCCATCTCTCGTGAGGCTATGTCGGGAGGCAATAGAGTGATGTCTTAAGTTCACGGTGCGGGCGCATGGCTAGCTTGCAGTAATCTTCACTGTCACCACCTGCTGCTGTTCTTGGACCATACCTGGAAGATTTCACTCCTGGATTTTCTGTCTGTCTCCTGTGTAGACATGGCCGTTTTGCCTATGGAAGAGAATCTGTCCCTGGATTTTGACCGAGCTGATGAAATTCAATTAGTTCAGCAGAGTTCATAAACATTAGAACAATGAAGTGTGCTGGGCAGTGGTGGTGCATGCCTTTAATCCCAGCACTTCATAGGCAGAGGCAGGTGGATTTCTAAGTTCGAGGCCAGCCTGGTCACAGAGTGAGTTCCAGAACAGCCAAGGCTATACAGAGAAACCCTGTCTCGAAAAACCAAAAAAAAAAAAAAAAAAAAAGAACAATGAAGTGCCTGGCATACTTACTTTTGTATCAATTACTCCTTGAATTCATGTGCGTGGCACCTGTGCCCTGCCTGGCTGGTCCTTGCTTATCATTGGGACTCACGGGGCATCGTTCGCATGGGAAGGAGGAGCGGGGATGGGAATCCCTTTGCCTTGTTCCCACATCGTTAGCACCTATGAGGCTCATAGAAGACACCAGCTGGTAGCAAGAACGAACCCAGAGTTCAGTAATAAAGGGCCCAGCGTGCAGGTCATAGGGATCATGGCCCTCCTGGAATACATTGAAATGCAAGATCCTGGATGAATTCATTCTTCCTTTTCTACTAACAATGGCTACCATGCTAACAACTGCTGGGGTCACTCAGAGCACGCTGTTTTCCTCGTAGCATGCTCACAGCCTCTGAAACAAAAGCTGTTTCTGAGCATTGTGAGGTTGGACTGTAGGACATAGCAGTGTGGCATGTGGATACCAGGGCTTAGATAGACACGTAAAGGACAGCTGAAAGGTGTCCTATTACTTGGGGTTTTTATGCATGAGTGGAGTTGATGTCTCCATCACATTGACCATGGGGTCTACTGTTGGTTTTGGCAATAGATACAAGTAGTAGAGATTGAACAACTTCTAAGTAGTGGCTCTGAGTAACCCGTGTCCTGTTCCTCACGCCCTTGGTCATCTGCGTTTTAAGGAGCCCGCGGGTCACCGCTTCCTCTGCTGCCTGGAATGACAAACCTTTTAGAGGATGAGACCCATTGCAAATGAACTGAACCTAGCCAACTCCAGGTAGCCAACAGCTCAACAAAAGAAAAAATGTCTCCCCTAGTGTCCTAAGTACCCTTCCATCTTCCTGCCCTGAGAACCCTGGATATGTTGATGAACAAAGTGAGTCGACAACACCGAGATAAAGATGTACATACTCAATAAACGTCCCAGCAAGGACCTTAGCACAAGGGTTTGAAAGCATACACTAACATGAAAAAGGAACAGGGGAACTAGATTCAAATGGGAAACCGGTAAAAGCTTCATTATACATTTAAGACCTGTAGGATGACCGGGGAGGGGGGAGAAGGGAGAAGGGGAGACAAAATTTCAGACTCCAGTATATTAATCAGGGTTCTCTAGAGTAACAACTTAGGATGATTTATAGGAGGCCGCAGTTCAGCTGATACAACAGTGGCTGGCTGTGAACTAAAGTCTGAGAATCCATGAGTTGCTCAGCCCACACCAGAGGGAGGAAGAGGCTGCCATGAGAGGAGATGGGCCATGAGCACATGGCCATGAGAAGTAGACCCTGAGGACAGGCTGATGGAAGAGAAATACCCTGGGCGAGACCAAACAGCAAGTAACAAGGGACATACTGCTGGGACATATGTTAGAATAGCTCACAACCTGCCCAATCTAGGCTTAGAACTCGTAAAATAATATACCAGTATTTTGTGTCTTTTATATGGGCTAGCAAAAGTAAATAATATATTTACAACAGATCAGAATGCTGTATCAATGAAGCATTTTAGTGGTTTTGCAAGAATAAAGATACTTGCTGCAAGTTGAGTAAAATGAAGGTACTTTATTAGATGTAATCTTGTTACAAAACATCCTAAGAAATAATTATATCAAGCGTACCTTTGAGCCATTCTGTAATCTCTGTGTTGATGGCAATTAGAGAAGAAACTCCAGTTACTTTAATAGAAAGGTTGAGGGAGGGGATAGGTGGTTTCCAAAGAGGAGACCTAGAAAGGGGGAAACATTGGAAATGTAAATAAAGTATCAATCAATCAATCAATCAATAAATAAATAATGTAGACAGAAAAAAAAAGAAAGAAAGAAAGGTTGAATGGCCAGAACCTTCATCACTTTGATCAGGTGACAGAATACCTGATTAGATAACATAAAAAGATCAAATATTTTCCCCATCTCAAAGTTTTAGGAACTTTAGTCCACAATCCATGTGAGAAGCACCAAGGTTGCTTCTCCACCAAGGTGCAGCAGAAATCACAGTGATAGGAACATGCACTAAGAAGACGACTTACCTCATGCTGTGCAGGAAGCAATGAAAGGGGACATGGGTCAATGGATAAGATACAGCCCCCAAAGATGTTCTCCAAATAACCCCCACACTCTGGGATCCAGCCTCCACTATACAAACTTGTAAGGGACAGACTATAATTCAAGCCATATGTAATGTCAAGGTTGTCAACTTGATTATATCTGGAATGAACTACAATCCAGAATTGGAGGGCTCACCTGTGATCCAGATCTTGAGGCTGGAAGCCACAAGTTTCTGACCTGAATCTTGACATGGAGATCTTGAGGCATAGTGGCCATGAAAAGCTTAGGCCCTGGGCAAGGTAGTACACACCTTTAATCCCAAGAGACTAAGGCAAGGAGATCTCAAGGAGTTCAAGGTCAGCTTGGGACAAAACAAGTCCCAGATCCAGGCATGGTAGTATACACCTTTAATCTGGGCCACACCTTCTTCTGGAGACCTACATAAGGACATTGGAAGAAGGAAGATTCCCTCTTCTTCACCTGCTTACATTTATTTGCCAGCACATCTGTTGGAAGCTACTTCTACAGAAGACCAGATGAAACAACTAGCCTTTTGGGACTGAGCAACTACTAGATCCTTGGACTTCCCATTCACAGCTGACCATTGTTGGGGAGTTGGATTACAGACTGTAAGTCATCACAATAAATTCCCTCAATATAAAGAGACATTCCATATGTTCTGTGACTCTGTAGAACCCTGACTAATACACCATACATAGCATTCTGTGTTGAGTCTCAAAAGGCTAATGTCCGTCTCACTGTGCAAAATATAAGCCAATCTCTAAAAGTCCTATAGTCATAATAGTTCTGGCATTGTTCGGAAGGTAAAGCTGAAACTCTTCTTTGAGAGCCACAGAACACTCATAGCCACAAGCCCCTGTAAATCACAAACAAATCATATATTCCCAAGGTATACAGTAAACATTTCCATTCAAAAAGTGAAGACTAGGAGAAATGTAAGGAGGGTTCACATTCAAAGCAAGACTGAAGCCTAGTCTGGAAAGCATTAAGTCCTGTAGTGTTGTATCCTCTAGATAGGGCACATGATGCCATGGGCCGAGCTCCTTTTCCTGAGCAGAGTTGACCGCATGACCTCTTCCTTGGACTGGCTCCACTTGTCTCTTGCAGCCTTCCTAGGTAGATGTTCCATGTTACAGGGGTCTTCACTGCAGCTTGTTAGAAACTTTCAACAGTTGCCTCGAAGATTTTTGTCACCTAATTCCAACTGTCACCTTAATGTTGCCCTCTGATTATGTTTTTGGATCATTTTAACTTCATGTAACCAGATTCTGTGTCTTCTTAAAGTCCCATGGAAGATATTCACATTTTTACTTCAGTAGAAAATCACTTAAGTTACACCACCCTGTCTTAGTTAGGGTTTTACTGCTATGAATAGATACCATGACCAAGGCAAGTCTTACAAGAACAGCATTTAATTACAGGTTCAGAGGTTCAGTCCATTATCATCAAGGCAGGAACATGGCTGCATCCAGGCAGGAATGGTGCAGGAGGAACTGAGAGTTCTCCATCTTCATCTGAAGGCTGCTAGCAGAATACTGACTTCCAGGCTGCTAGAATGAGGGTCTTAAAACCCACCCGCACAGTGCCATCCCTACTCCAAAAAGGCCACACCTACTCCAACAGGGCCACACCTTCTAATAGTGCCACTCCCTGAGCCAAGCATATACAAACCATCTCACACTCATTGTCACAAGCCAACTGTGTGCTGTAAGTGGGCACGTTGGGGGTGACAGTTGGATTTGTCTTGCTGTATTCCAAGCCTTGGTCACTCTAGGGGTTGATCTGTTAGTTCACATCTGCAATCCTTTTGCGTGCTTACTAGAACAAGATCTGTATATCCACAGCTCAGAAGTGAACTTGGGGCTCCTTCCTCTTTAGGGCCTCCCTTTCCCCATCCTCTAGAAACCGGGGGATCACAACTCCATAGCTACATCTGCATGTAGAACCAAGTGTCAGGATAACCAAAAAAAAAGGAATAGCCAATGAATGCCTGGCTTGATTGTCATGTTTCCTGACATATCTGATCAACTTGTTTCTTCATTTGTATCTTAATTTTATTGTGTGTGTATATATATTAGTAGGGGTGGAGTGGGGGTGGGTTCTTCGTTGCTATGGCATCATGTGGAGGTCATAGGGTAACTCTAAAGAGGCGGTTCTCTCTTTCCACAATACGAGTTCCTTATGAATTCAGGTCATCTGGTTTTATGTCAGGTGCATGTAGTGCTAAGACATCTCATTGGCTCAATGCCTCTATTTTAAGAGTTATAAATATCCCCATAAGGACTTTTCCTCTTATAGTGTATTTCTCTATGTGATTCTTTTTATATTCAGCTCTGTATATGTCCTATACAGGAAGCTCCTGGATGGAACATAGTATCTGTCGTGGGCTGACATTTTGATTTCTTTAACTTTCTGGAAATCTTGCTGTTTTTCCTCCACCAGATCATTCAGGCTGTGATAAAACTGGAAGAGGTTAGGTTTAGCTAGAACAAATTAGTCTGAGGTTGGGTTTTTGTTAAGTAGAGAACAATGCCCTGCCACATTTATGAATGGTTCCATTTACTATCCTACTGCCAAACACACAGGGAGACTTTATTCCACTAATTAGTTTGAGGATCATTAGAACCCCTGAATGAGAAGTGAAACCCACAGTAGTTAGATTGGAACTTAACTTTCATTTATATTTCCTGCGGCTAACAGCTTCTTCCCACCTTTGCCCAATAATCTTTCTCCTTTTTTCTCTCCATACATATGTACACATTTGTTCAGACCCAGTTTCTGAGAGAACATCACAGATACAATATTCTCCTCTAAACATTCTGATGTGTGTGTCCTTTTTTAAAAGAGGACGATATCTTACATTACTACACCACCAAGGCAAGTATTTGATGCCGGGGAGATGCCGTTATCTACCCATGGCTCATATCCCAGCTCCTCAGGCATTCCGGTACTTCTGATTACTATTACATCTGGTTGTCAAGGGTGTGTACATGTATATGTGTGTGCATGTGTGTGTATGTGTGTGTGCATGTGTGTGTTCATGTATATGTGTGTGTGCATATGTGCGCATGTGTATGTGTGTGTGCATGTGTGTACATGTGTATGTGTGCATGTGTGTGCATGTGTGTGTGCATGTGTGTACATGTGCATGTGTGTGTACATGTGTGTGTGCATGTGTGTACATGTGTATGTGTGTGTGCATGTGTGTGTACATGTGTATGTGTGTGTGTGCATGTGTGCATGTGTATGTGTGTGTGCTTATGTAGTGTATGTGTATGTGTGTGTGCATGTGTGTGTACATGTGTATGTGTGTGTGCATGTGTGTGTACATGTGTATGTGTGTGTGCACGTGTATGTGTGTGTGCATGTGTGCATATATGTGTACATGTGTATATGTGTGCATATGTGTGTACATGTGTATGTGTGTGTGTGCATGTCTGTGTACATGTGTGTGTGCATGTGTATGTGTGTGTGTGCGCATGTGTATGTGTGCATGTGTGTACATGTGTATGTGTGTGCATGTGTGTGCATGTGTGTGTACGTGTGTGTGCGTGTGTGTACATGTGTATGTGTGTGTGCATGTGTGCGTGTGTGTGCATGTGTATGTGTGTGTGCTTATGTAGTGCATGTGTATGTGTGTGTGCATGTGTGTGTACATGTGTATGTGTGTGTGCATGTGTGTGTCCACGTGTATGTGTGTGCATGTGTGCATATATGTGTACATGTGTATATGTGTGCATATGTGTGTACATGTGTATGTGCGTGTGTGCATGCACACACATACATACACACACGCACATACACACACGCACATGCACTTTCATCACTCACTATTAAGTTCACTTTTGTGGGTTTTGGTACTTATGTAAATATCTTCTAAATTCTGTGGTTTGTGTTTCAGGGAAAATACCTCACTGGAGTATTTAGCATCATTTTAAATTCCATACGGGAGGATGTGGTACCCGTCCACCAAGCTCCATTCATCCCTATTACCAGAGGCACACCTATAGTCACACCTTTCTGAAACCTGGGAATAACTTTTCTTACTTTTCTTCCTCTGTTCCGCTTGCAACGCTCCACCACATGGCTCCACAGGGGAGCCCTGAGCCGCACTTTAGAGTTTTTTCTTTTTCAGAGGACAGACCCGGAGATTGAATTTTTGTCATCGATCAAGGAATATTTCATCTAAGAAAGGGGAATGTATACTCTTACGTTAATATCCCACATGTTCTATTCCCTTTGAGAAGCAGGTTTGAAGCTGAACTCAGTTTCTCCTTCATTGTGGACACTGTGTGGAGGAGTGCTTCACCAGGCTGCTGGGTGGTGTGTACAGTACAATTACTCCTGTGGTCTGGGACAGGGTTCAAGCGACCACTAGGGTCGTTTGAAAGTGGAATTCAAGTTATACCTATTGTAAATGCTAAATCAAAGCACCTACTGAACCCTACCTACATCAAATTGATCTTCTGTGCCCCCAAATGCTCATTATTATTGTATGACTGATGTTTAGAAATTGACCTATCATATGAGTACCTTTAGGCATATGATATAAAACTCCTGTGTTACATTCCTTATGGTATTTAGTAAACTGTACATTATATCTTTTATACTTGAAACTAGTTCATCAGCTAATATTTTACCAAAATTATCATTCTGCTAAATATTGTTTAACTAATTTTAAAGGGATGAATGCATTAGCATTTACTGCAGTTGAGCAAAAATTATTTTCCTGTTTTGGAAATCAAAAAGCCATGCTTTTTTCTCAGCCATAAATACCGCAATGTCAATATAATTAATAAATAATTGAGATGAAAAATTTCGTTAACTGGCATTTGTCATTGAGTCGTGTTCCTCAATTCCATATACAACTTTGTCCTTTTCAACCCTGAGGTACATTGTTGTGCCCCCTGACATTTAGGTTGTATGTTTCACATATATTTAGGTTCATATTACCTCAATAAACTTGTCACAGCTGGTGAAATGACCATTGAACTAGCCCATCAATGTTACAGTATTTAGTTTCTTACCGACTTCAAAACTCAGCATCCATTCACAAAGTTAGTGTATAAATGTTCAGGTAAAGACATTGAAGGAAAGCAGCTTACATCAAGGAGTGGCTCCTTACCTGGTCTCTGGGTGCCGAATTCGAACCATGTGTCACTGCATATCAACCAACATTCCAAGAGCACGCTACTTTGTGCGTGACTCATGATTCGGTTTTCTTATTTGTGAAATTGGGAGAAAGATAGCCCTTCCTCTAGAGCTAATTAATTCAATAAATGGGAATACTTGCTTCTTGATATGCATAGATTTGTTCTAAAGTGTCTTGCAGATGTTCTCATGTTCCTTATATAAAATGATATAGAACTTATGTATAACCTGCACATGTCTATTCTCATATATTTTAAACCTGGATGATTTACAGTAACCAACAGAATGTTAGTACTTGTAAAAGTAACTTATTCTCCTGTTGTAATTGTTGTCTAGGAGGCTTACTGCTAATGTAGGTCAAGTCCCAGAAGCCTCTAGCTTCCATACAGACTAATCTAGGCCTAGAATGTTTTCGGCCTCTGAGACTTACTGCTGAATAAGATCACTATTTCTTGTTATTTCTGAACTCTAGCTGACTGATTCAACTCAGCTGTTCTAGCTCAAACTCCTCACCCAGCTGACTAATTCAATCTGGCTTTTTTCTTGGCCTCAGAATAGCTCTGCTTGGTCTCAAACTAACTCTAGCAATCTTTTCTGATCTTCTGGCTTCTCATTCTCTGGCTCATTCTGTCTTTACCGGTGTCTAGTTTGTTCGCTCTTCAATCTATCTTTGTAAAACTCTCCCAGGGATTGGAACATGGGGCAGCACTTGGGATGTAAATAAATTAATTAATAAAAAATAAAATGAAGAACCCACACAGATGCATCTTAAAAAGAAAGACTCATGAAAACTGCCTCCTTCTCCCTCTCTGTGCTCCTCCACTCCCCCTCTCAACTCTACTGGACTGCTCTCCCTGAACTCTACTGCATTCCTGTACGTCACTCTCTTTCTCCTGTGCTGTCTGTCTCTCCCTTAAGTAGCTTCCTCTTCCTCTCTCTTACTAAGAGTGTTGGGCATATCCCGTTCCGTCAAATCTTTCTCCGATTCGTCTCTTTTTCTGCTGCTCAGTTAGACATCACTTTCAAGCATGGGTGCTTCCTTCTACAAACTTACTTTACCTTCATTGTTTAGGACTAAAGGTGTGTACTAAGGGTTGAGCCACACCCTAAAGAGAAACAGGTTCAAATATCCTGTAACAAATACTTATTACACAGCGAGGAAATGCTGACAAGAAACGCCAGTCAATGGTCAGGACAAAGTGAGATTTTTTTTTTCTTCCAGGGTATTCAGTCTGCAATTGGTCGGATCCAGTATGTGGTGCTTGTAGTCTATGGAGACTGACAACATCTCTTTTGCACCAGGCGCTCCAGGCATCCTAGATGCATCTGTGAACAGAACACACAGACACTTCTGTCTGGGAGGCAGAGAGTAAATCAGGAAAATCATTGTATATTTGCCTGAGAATAAATGCTGTGCAGCAGAGTGAAGCAGAGGAGGAAGAGGGAAGGTCACAGTGTGGGGGAAGTAGGGGAGGAAGAAGGAAGTTCACAGTGTGGGGGAAGCAGGGGAGGAAGAGGGAAGGTCACAGTGTGGGGGAAGCAGGGGAGGAAGAGGGAAGGTTACAGTGTAGGTGAGTGGCTTCAAATGAAACTTGCCCCTGAAGCCTCATTGAGCAGGTGGCAGACTCCTGAGGGAGCTTGGGGAGATCATTCAGGTGAAGATTTTGGTAAAGTCTTCTAGGAAGAAAAACTCAAAGCAACCATTATAGACCTTTTGTGTTGCAGAAATAACAAAGATAAAGGTAGGCAAAAAGAAGGCTTGCAAAGAGCAGGAGAGCTGTATTGGGGTTCTCTAGAGTAACAGAACATATAGAATATATATTATATATATGCATATATAATATACATATGATAGATACATAGAGGATTTATTGGAATGACTTCCTGGCTCAGTCCAGAGGCTGGATGTGTCAGCTGGGCCTCAGTTTACATTGGAATTTGGGAGAAGTAGGCATTATGCCAGTGAAGGAATGGACTTGCTAGCTAGGTGAGGGCAAGCAGGCAAAGAGCAAAAGCTTCCTTTCCTGTCCTTATGTAGGCTTCCAGCAGAAGGTGTGGCCCAGATCAAAGACACATCTTCCTCCTTCAAGATCCAGGTTAAAGGTGTGTGCCTTCCTACAGCAAAGGTCTGGATTAGAAATGGATCTACCTACTTCAAATTAAGCAGACTATCACAGATATACCTTCTTTTTTTTGGATTTTAGTTAATTCCAGATATAGTCAAGTTGACAACTAAGAGTAGCTACCACATTGCTCCTAGTCAGAGGAGTGCCCTAATCATGGCTCTAGAAGCTTCTGACAAGAGTGAAATCCTCCAGGGAGTATCTGAGTATAAGAAGGCCGTGAGTACAGTCCTTCTCAATCTTAGCAGCACACTGCAATATCCTGGGATGGTGGTGATAGCCATCTTGGATCGTCCTGGATCTGGCATTCTGCTCTCTGAGGTACCAATAAATTACACTTGCATTATTGCTTGCATTAGAAAATTCCAGTGCTGTCCAGGTGTCTTGGTTAGGGTTTCATTGCTGTGAACAGTCACCATGATCAAGACAACTCTTGTAAGGGACAATAGTTAATTGGGGCTGGATTACAGGTTCAGAGGTCAAGTCCATTATCATCAAGGCAGGAGCATGGCAGCATCTAGGCAGGCATGGTTCAGGAAGAGCTGAGAGTTCTATATCTTGTTCTGAAGGCAAACAAGAGAAGACTGACTCCTCAGGCAGCTAGGAGAAGGGTCTGAAAGCCTACCGCCACACTGACACACTTCCTCCAACAAGGCCACACCTCCTAATAGTGCCACACTCTGGGCTAAGCATATTCAAACCACCACACCAATTGAGACAGAGTTTAAAATCACTGTAACAGGTGCTAAGAGATTTTACAGAGGGGCTGGAGAAGTGGCTCTGTGCTTAAGAGCGTTTGTTTCTCCAGAGAACTCGTGCTTGATTTCCCAGCACCTGCATGGTGGTTCAAAGCCATCTGTAACTCCAGTTGCAGGGTATCTAAGACCCTCCTCTGACCCCCTTGGACACCAATTACATGTGGTACATATACATACATGCAGGCAAAACTCTCATATACAAAATAAATAAACCTAATACGTTTTTAAATAAAGAAGGTTAGAGGAGAAGATGGATTTTAGATAGAAGTTGATTCCTAGCACAGAGACAGATGTCAGCCTCTTTAGATCTTTAGATTTTAAATCCTGACATAACTAAGGTGGGACTGATTGATGTGAAACAGATAAAACAACTTGGTGGAATCCATTGTTTCACATAAGACTGTGTCTTCATGGCATACTGTTGTTACTCTGTAGTCAGCTCAAAGTCTACATAGAAATGAGCCATCTCTTACCTTCCATGACATAAATAACTATAGATGAAGTTGTCTTGGAGAAGTAGAAGATACATTATTCTCCTTAAAACTTATTCGAGAATTAGATTTTTCTGCAAAACTTTAGCTTTCATATTGGATCTAAGTTCCAGTTCTACATTAGGATGAGTGGGCTAATGTTGGAACAAGCCTGGCGGGGTGGAATGAAGTCCCACGTGTCTGTCCCAGGCGTGGAGGCGGGAAGTGGCCTTGAGTCTTCCCACACAGTCCTACGGGCAGGTGGGGGCTGTGGGAAGCCTTTTCGGGCCCTGCCCATGGGTGGGGCTGGGGGCCATTCCCGGGGAACTGGTGGCAGCCATCTCAGTGGGTTCTCTAGCCCAGGGCACCGCAGTCGCCGCAGGGTGCCACCGGGTTTCAGTGGCTTGGGGTGCCGGGCTAGATGCTTAGGCTTGGGTGAATGGGTACCATCTGGGAACACTGGGAAGCCCTCGGCGAGAGATTAGATGAGGCTCCTTAATCGAGAGCCAGATCCCTCCCTTCCCTCGGCAAGTCCAGATGAAGAGACAGTCCATAATTCTAAGATGTTTATTGTCATTGTGTGGAGTGGGGTGGATGGAATCGTACCCCCGCCCTTCTGGAAGAGGTGAGGTAGATATAATAACTGGGAAGGGGCATGGCTAAGCCTCTAGGTATCTCATTAACATGGGGATGGCTTGGCGCTGTGTGGCCACACCTCTACCTGAGGAGGGGTGGTATGTGACTGGAGCCAAAAGCCTCCCGGGAGTGTTGGCATAAAGTTTTTCGGTCTCTTGTGAATTGTTCCACCGGGTCGCCCAGATTTTACGCCTGTGCTCAACCGGGTGCCAGATTGCCTGTCACAGATCACTGCCCCCATAGGCTAATAATAAATTAAAGCAAATTAATTTATGAGCAGTTACTGTATTTAACTGTGTCATGTGACAGATGACCCTAAAAATCACACAACTGTCTTTATAATTGGGGAATAAGCTAAAATATTTTCCCACATTTCTTTGATGTGTTATTAATGACTTTAAGGTTTTACTTTGGGTAGCTAAATAAGAAACAATGAGACTATAACAGAATTTGTAAAGAGGTACACATCACTTCAGAGTCAGTAGTTAAAACATTTGAATAAGTGGAGTAAGAAATGATTGGATGATGTCCTCAGCTTCCCTACCTCATGAGGTTAGAGGGAAGTGGCTTTCTGAATAGACTATTGGAACAGTTTATACTACAATCCAAAGAAGTATTTATTGTTATTATTATTATTATTTATTCACAATTGCCCCCTCCCTGTCCCCCCTCCCACAGTTCTTCATTCCATTCCTCCTTCCCCTGTCTCCCAGAGAATGCTCCCTCCCCACCAGGCCTCCCCACTCCCTGGGCCCTCAAGTCTCTCGATATGGTTAGGCTCATCTTCTCCCACTGAGGCCAGACCAGGCAGTATGTGTGTCAGGGCCTCCTCGGACCAGCTCCTGTATGCTGCCTGGATGGTAGCTCAGTGTCTGAGAGATCTCAGGGGTCTGGGTTAGTTGAGGTTGCTGGTCTTCCTATGTGGGTGCCTTCCTCCTCAGCTTCTTCCAGCCTTTTTCTAATTCAACCATAGGGTTCCCCAAACTTCAGTCCAATGGTTGGGTGTAAGTATCTGTTTCTATTTCAGTCAGCTACTGGTAGAGTTTCTCAGAGGTCAGCCATGCTAGACTCCTATCTGTAGGCACATCATAGCATTAGTAATTGTGTCATGCCTTGGTGCCTCATCCTGAGATGGATCCCAAGTTGGGACTGTCACGGGACCTCCTTTCCCTCAATCTCTTCTCCATTTTTGTCACTGCAGTTCATTTAGACAGGAACAATTTTGGGTCAGAATTTTGACTGTGAGTTGGTAACCCCATCCCTCTACTTGATGCCCTGTCTATCTACTGGAGATGGACTCTTCAAGTTCCCTCTCTCCACTGTTGGGCATTTCATCTAAGGTCACTCCCATTGAATCCGGAGAGTCTCTCACCTACCAGGTCTCTGGTACTTTCTGGAGGGTTTCCCCTGCTTCCCACCTTCTGAGGCTGCATATTTCCATTCATTCTGCTGGCCCTCTGGGCTTCTCTCCTGTCCTCTCCATATCTTATCCCATTCCCTCTTTCCCCTCCCATCTCTCACCCAGGTCTCTCCCTCCCTCTGCCTCCTGCAATTATTTTCTTCCCATTTCTAGGTAAGATTGAAGCATCCTCACTTGGGCCTTTCTGCTTGTTAAACTTCTTATGTTCTGTGGTTTGAGTCAATAGAATAGTCTTCACTAACCTCACATGTGATCAAGGACTAATATCCAAAATATATAAAAAATTCAAGAAGCTAACCTTCAAAAAAACATATAACCCAATTTAAAAATGGGGTACAGAGCCCAACAGAAAATTCACAACAGACAGGAATCTCAATGGCCAAAAAGCACTTAAGAAATGGTCAAAGTCCTTAGTAATCAGGGAAATGCAAATCAAAATGACCCTGAGATTCCACCCCACACCAATTTGGAAACCAATCTGTCTGTTCCTCAGAAAATTGGAAATAGATCTTATCTACCCAAAGTCCCGGCTGTACTACTCTTGTGCATATCTCCAAAAGATGCCCAACCATACCACAGGGACACGTGCTCCACTATGTTCAGAAAAGCCTTATTTGTAATAGCCAGAAGCTGAAAACAAGCCAGATGTCCCTCAAATGAAGAATGGATACAGAAAATGTGGTTCATTTACACAATGGACTACTACTATCCAGCTATTAAGAACAAGGACATCATGAGTTTTGTAGGCAAATGGATGGAACTAGAAAATATCATCCTGAGTGAAGTAACCCAGATCCAAAAGGACATTCATGGTATGTACTCACTAATAAGTGCATATTAGCCAAAAAGTGCAGAATACCTAGGATAAAACCCAATCATTTTTAATAAAATTTCATCTAATGTAAAAAAGTATATAACTAAAATAAATATCTTTGGGATATATTCAAGTATAAATTTGTAGAAATAGTAAAGAAGTTGGATAATTCATTTTAAATTTCCAAGAGAGATATGTTTACTCCTGTTTGACCCTGGAAGTAATCCACGTCTTGTGAGCCAACCTAAGATAATGCCCCACAAAAGGATAACTCTCCTTCAGTAAGATATATATTCTCTGAGATAGGGTCTCCCTTTGTATCCCAGGCTGTCCTTGACCTTATGATCCTCTTACCTCAGCTTCCTATGTGCCTCTAACTGTTTCATTTAGGACTAATTCTTGATTCATAGAAAAGTTACAGAGATAAGATAGAATGCTTCCACACTGTGATAGTTATTCTTGGTGGTCAACTTGACTGCCTCTGGAAGTAACTAAAACTCATGTGGCTGCGTACAACTGTGAGGGGTTTTTCTTAATTAAATCATTCAAAATGGGAAGACCCTCCTTTAATCATGATCTTTTGGGGAGGAAAGATTCACCTTATATCTGGACCACACCTTGTGGCAAACTATATAAAGGGTACGGAAGAAGAAAGTGTCTGCTCTTTGCCTGTTTGCAAAGCACAGAACTCTCACTGGCAAGTTTATTAGAGCCACCCTCTTTGGGATTCTGGCATATACTCAAGACCAACTGAGGAATCCAGACTCATGGACAGAACAACTATGGGATTCTTGGACTTTTCATTAGTAGACAAGCACTGGAATTGCTGGACCACAGCCTGTAAGCCACTTTAATAAATCCCCCCCCCCTGTGTGTGTGTGTGTGTGTGTGTGTGTGTGTGTGTGTGTGTGTGTGTATGTGTGTCAGGGGGCTTGTTTTTTAAGTAAGAGCTCAAGTAGTACAAGCTGACTTCAGACTAGTTTATTGTCTAGGAAAGCCTTGAACTCTTGGTCCCCCTGCCTTTGTCTTCCCAGTGCTGTAATGGCAGGAGGGTGCCCTCGTGCCCTGTTGACTCTGCTACATTTTCAAAGCAAATATGCCTATTATGGACTTAGGAAAATGAGAATCAGGTAGGGGAAGTCCCTATAACCAACATGTCAAGTGCTGTGGGTCAATTTTGTTTTCTACAAACCATGAACTGTGCATGGGTCACTAAGACTTTCGAATTATGATAGATTGTAGGACTATGTCTTAGTTAGGGTTACTATTGCTGCAGTGAAACACCATGACCAAAAGCAAGTTGAGGAGGACAGGGTTTATTTGGCTTACACTTCCATATCACTGTTCACCATAGAAGGAAGTCAGGACAGGAACTCAAACTCCCTGAGGCAGGAAATGATGCAGAGGCCATAGAGGAGTGCTTCTTACTGGCTTGCTCCTCATGCCTTGCTCAGCCTGCCTTCTTATAGAAGCAAGGACCACCACAATGGGCTGGGCCCTTCCCCATCAATCACTAATTAAGAAAATGCCCAGCCGGGCAATGGTGGCACACGCCTTTAATCCCAGCACTTGGGAGGCAGAGGCAGGTGGATTTCTGAGTTCGAGGCCAGCCTGGTCTACAGAGTGAGTTCCAGGACAGCCAGGGCTACACAGAGAAACCCTGTCTCAAAAAACCAAAACCAAACCAAAACAAAACAAAACAAAAAACAAGCAACAGCAACAACAACAACAAAAATGCCCTACATGCTTGCCTACAGCCTGCTCTCATGGAGGCATTTTTTCAGTAGCAGTTCCTTCCTCTCAGATGACTTCAGCTTGTGTCCACTATCCAGCACAAAGTCTATTGAAATATTCCACCCTTGGCTATCCTCACTATCTAAAGGCAAATGCACTGGTAGGCCAAGCATATTCCTAAAATAAATGAAAGCAAATGTGGGAATGTATTCAGCTACAGAGATAGCAAACAGAAGGATGCTTTCAGCCCAAGGAATCTGTGTATTGCTTAGTGAGAGAGGAAGAAAGGGTCTAAGAGGGAGAAATGTGCACGGTAGGAAACAACCACCACTCGGTCAACAAACTTTACCCCGCCGAGCAGCTCTGTGGTCGACTCTGTTCTCTTTGATGCCCATTTCATTTTATGCTGTCAGTGCAATTGGCTTCACTGTGGAGTGTAATAGTCAAGTGTTTCATGGTGGATGGGGTACTGAACAGGCCCTCAGCAATGCCCCAAACAAGCATCATGTTTGCTCAGCATTCATGGGGGAGGGGAGGTCACACACTCACCATCTAACTTGATCATTGCAATACTTTCTTATGTCTTTATTTCAGAAAGAAAGAAATGAAAGGCCAGATTGTTGTGGGATTTGACATCTGGGGCCATATGTGATGGTTTGTATATACTTGACCCAGGGAGTGGCACTGTTGGGAGGTGTGGCCTTGTTGGAGTAGGTGTGTCACTGTGGGTATGGGCTACAAGACCCTCATCCTAGCTGCCTTTAAGCCAGTATTCTGCTAGCAGCCTTCAGATGAAGATGTAGAACTCTCAGCTCCTTCTGCACCATACCTGCCTGGATGCTGCCGTGCTCCGGCCTTGATGATAATGGACTGAACCTCTGAACCTGCAAGTCAGCCCCAATTAAGTGTTGTCCTTATAAGACTTGCCATGGTCATGGTGCCTGTTCACAGCAGTAAAACCCTAACTAAGACACCATCCATGTGGTCTACACTCTTATTTTACAGGTGTAAAGATAGATACCTGAAGATGTGAAAAAGTAGGACTCATTCCTTAGCAGTAGAGCATCATGGGAAATAACCTCCGGTCCTCTAGTCTCAGGCTTTCTGGCTGGGTTCTTTGGAGAAATTCTGAAGCAAAGGCTAACACTGTTTCAGATACCTCATGTATCTCTCTTTAAAAAAAATTTTATTTATTATATGTAAGTACACTGTAGCTGTCTTCAGACACTTTTGCCCCGCTCACGCCAGCCCCACTCTCTTGCTGTAGCTGTCTTCAGACACCCCAGAAGAGGGCATCAGATCTCATTACAGATGGTTGTGAGCCATCATGTGGTTGCTGGGATTTGAACTCATGACCTTTGGGAGAGCAGCCAGTGCTCTTAACTGCTGAGCCATCTCTCCAGCCCCTCATGTATATCTCTCATATGTAAAAATCTTCATTGTAAGTGATAGAACTGAAGCATACTGTATACCCAATTTCATAACCTAGCTGGATTAGCCAACTATTCATTTTATTAGCAAAATACTTGAGATAGCCCACATTATCAAAACAAACTTGAGGGCTGGAGAGATTGCTCAGTGGGTAGGAACATCCATTGTGCAAGCATGAGAAGCTGACAGAACACGTTGGTTGTGGTCTCACACATACCTGTAACCCTGGCCTTAGGTGGGGCAGATGCAGGAGAGTATCTGGGGCTTGTTTGCTGCCAACCTAGCTGGAAAATGTGAGCTTCAAGGTCAGAGAGACCCTGACTAGAACAGGGCAGAGAATGATAGAGGACACTCAAAACCCTCACTGGCTTGCACATACATGTACACATATATCAAAACAACACACACACACACACACACATACCCGCACATACACATGCAAGCACACATGCACACATGCATGCATGCATATTCACACTATAAAAGAAAAAGAAAAGGTTTGGGGTTTCAGACCATGGCCTGTTGGCCTGGTTGATTTGCAGTATGTGAAGAGGCAGCAAAACATCCTGGGAGTGTGCTTGTAGAGGAAGATACTCACCTCAGGACAGCGGGAAAGGAAAAGCAGGAGCTTAGGTTCCAGTATCTCCTTCACTGGTATGCCCCCAGAGGCCTAACTTTCTTAGATGAGGCCTATCTTAGTCACTGTTCTGCTACTGTGAAGAGATACCATGACCAAGGCAACTCTTACAAAAGAAAGCGTTTAATTGAGGGCTTGCTTACAGTTTAAGAGGGTTAGTTCATGCTCCTCATGATGGAAAGTTGACAGATGTGAAACTCGAATAGTAGCTGAGAGCTTTATATCCTGATCCACAGGCGACAGGGAGAGAGAATGCTGGGCCTGGTCTGCACTTCTGAAACCCACCCTCATGGCACTTCCTACAGCAAGGCCACACCTTCTAATCCTTCCCAAACAGTTCTGCTAACTGGGGATGAAGCATTCAAACATATGATCCTATGGGGGCGCATTCTCATTCAAACCACCACAAGGCCCTACCTCCTAAAGGATTACAACAACAACCTCAACACCCCCAAAGCATCACAGGCTGGGGATCAAGTTTTCAACAGATGGACATTTGGGGATTACTTATCCAAATCATAGTACCTACTACATGGCAGGCTAAGGATTTGAGCCCAGATCACATAGCTCCAGCACCTCAACTACTGAGTCAACCAAACACTCTGACTCAAATGTGGAGTCCTGAACTTCTTCATTTCTGCTTCTCACTCAGGAACGGGATACACTGTGATCACTGTTTCCAGCACTCTAGTGGCCAAGGTAGTCAGTGTACTGATCTTGGGGGTTGCTGGACCTCATGCTGAACGTCACCTCCCACTGATTCCTCCACTTTGGTCTTTCCAGGGCAAGCTCTGCTTTAAACCAGCACTTACTCCACAAATGCATGGTGATTACCTGCTACGCACGAGAGATTGTCATGTAGCCATGCATGAACCAGACAGGTATAATCCTTGTACTCAAGGAGATTATAATTCAGGCCTGGTGTGGACTGGGGAATTGGGCTGGTAAAGGAGATGTTTTCTCATAAGAACACAGGGATTTTGAGAAAAAGATGTAGCAAATTGATTTCATGTCTGGTACTGAAACCACTTGGGAGATCATAGGCCCTAGGAGGGAAACTACTGGTCAGGTTTTACTAAATAGTTGTCAATCCAACTTTGAAATATTTAATGTGTGTATCTATAGATTGGTGCTACTCTCAGCCTTGTTCACAGGAGCTGCTCTTTACAGTGGGCAGTAGTTAAGGCAGAGGCCCATAATGTGTCAAAATGCTGCTAACAAGTGATTGTGAATATGGGTCATCTATATCAATGTCCTGCCCCATGCAAAGCTCAGGGAGCATCATGGGAGAATGTGTAGAAAGAGTCTAAGAGCCAGAGAATGGGGAGGGGACTCCCAAGACTCCACCTCTGTGCTGGCTGGTTTTGTGTGTCAACTTGACACAAGCTGGAGTTATCACAGAGAAAGGAGCCTCCCTTGAGGAAATGCCTCCATGAGATCCAGCTGTAAGCCATTTTCTCAATTAATGATCAAGGGTGGGAGGTCTCATTGTAGGTGGTACCATCCCTGAGCTGGTAGTCTTGGGCTCTATAAGAAAGCCAGCTGAGCAAGCTAGGAGAAGCAAGCAAGCCAGTAAGGAACATCCCTCCATGGCCTCTGCATCAGCTCCTGCTTCCTGACCTGCTTGAGTTCCAGTCCTGACTTCCTTTCGTGATGAACAGCAATGTGGAAGTGTAAGCTCAATAAGCCCTTTCCTCACCAACTTGCCTCTTGGTCATGATGTTTGTGCAATAGAAACCCTGACTAAGACAACCTCTAATACAGAAGCTATTGGCAGGTGATCCTGCTGGTGAGGGTCTCTTTTTGATCTGGAGACATGGCCACTGGGAGGTTGCTCATGCTCTAAAAAGTGACCCCACCTTGTGTGCATATGGATAGCGCTAGGTGGACCCAAGACATTAGTTAAAAGCAAAGAAGACATGAGGTGGGGGTGGGGTATCAGCCGGGGAGGGGGTGGGGCCCCTAGTCCTTTAACCAGTTTCTTTTGAAAAGATGCCTTTTTGTCTAACGCTGCCTTTTCAAACAATGAAAATCATGAACCTCGAAAATTTATTAACCCAAGTTTGAACCTCACTTATTTTTCTGACTGTGTGACCTCAGGCATATTGAAAAATGTCTCCCAAGCAAAATGGAAGATAAATTACAACTCTGGTGAGTTTTTCAGTGGCAGGTTTCTGTCTGTGCAATGTCTGGTGTGGTGAAGGCCATTCAGATCCAAGCTCCATCCCTTTGAACAGATTCATCCTCTGTACACATTTAACTACTTATTCATTTCGTATTTGCAAGGCTGTGCAATCACAACCAAGGGGACAGTAAGGGAAAGATGCCTAAAATGAATTCAGTACCTGTTTTAGTTACTTGTTGATAGCTGTGCTGAAACACCACAACTGAGGCTTCTGAAAGAAAGCCATTATTTTGGACTTACCATCCCAGATGGATAACAGTTCATTCTCCATTGGCAGTTGTCTTAGTTAGAGTTTTATTGCTATGAACAGACACAATGACCAAGGCAATTCTTATAAGGACAACATTTAATTGGGGCTGGCTTACAGGTTCAGGGTTTCAGTCCATTATCATTAAGGCAGGAACATGGCAGCATCCAGGAAGGTGTGGTGAGGGAGAAACTGAGAGTTCTACATCTTCATCTGAAGGCTGCTAGCAGAAGACTGGCTTCCAGGCAGCTAGGATTTGGGTCTTAAGCCCACACCCACAGTGACACATCTACTCCAACAAGACCACACCTCCTAATAGTGCCGCTCCCTGGGTCAAGCATGTATAAACCATCATAGCAGTGAAGTAGGTAACAGGTAGACAGGGCAGTTGGAGCAGCAGCTGAGAGTTTACATCTTGACCTGCAAAGAAGAAGTGGAGAGAGAAAACTGAGAATAATAGTACAAGTACTTTGAAACCTCTAAGCCAAACCCCAAAGATTCACTTCCTCCAGCAAGGCCACACCTCTGCAATCTAACCACACAGTGCCACCAACTAAGGACCAAGCATTCAAATCCCTGAGACATCTCATTCAAACTACCACATTGCTTAACATCTGGGTCACTACAACAAATTTAAACTAAATCGTATGGAACAGTCTACTAGTGTAAAAAACTCAGTTATCCATCCATGCAATAAGGTATTCATTCCCTCAGAAAACTGTGAATATATTCTTTCAGTCAGTCCAGTGCAACAAAACTCATGGGAAGAGATTCAGAGGACTAAATGTATTAGTTAGTATGTCATTATTCAGGCTGTGAACACACACCAACTGAGTTCTTATTGTGTGTCTGGTTTTCTGGATCCCGCTTAGTTTCTAGAGAGAACAATTGGAAGCAACCATGGGTGGTTTTGAATTTGCCTTTCTTCCCAGCTGATGAGGAGAAAGGGGGATACAGACTTCAAATAAAGAACTAGGAATCAATAGAATTTCATTATCAACCCCAAATTAAGGAATACCAACGCTGTTGAGCATTGGTTGGGGGAAATGGTCCCTGTGGCTTAGGGTTATTTCTGTCAGTCTTCAGAGATTGGGATCCCCTCCCTGTCCATGGGCTCAGCTCAGAAATGTACAGATTGCTTTTCCTCCCATAATTCAGATAAATAGGTTTCTATATGTGATGGTTTGTATATGCTCAACCCAGGGAATGGCACTATTAGATGGTGTGGCCCTGTTGGAGTAGGTGTGTCACTGTGAGTGTGGGCTATAAGACCCTCATCCTAGCAGCCTGGAAGCCAGTCTTCCACCAGCAGCCTTCAGATGAAGATGTAGAACTCTCAGCTCCTCCTGCACCATGCCTGCCTGGATGCTGCCATGTTCCTGCCTTGATGATAATGGACTGAACCTCTGAACCTGCAGGGCAGCCCCAATTAAATGTTGTCCTTGTAAGAGTTGCCTTGGTCATGGTGTCTGTTCACAGCAGTAAAACCCTAACTAAGACACTATACCATTCAAGAAAAATATATTGTATCCTTTCTTCAAAGATAGTGGGAACTTAGTGGGAAGGTTGGGCTGTAAGTTTATAGATGCATCCATCACTTCTGTGGGGTGTTCTTTTCTTTGAGAAGATGTTGAGGAAGAGTCTCAGACAGTAAGTTTCAATGTCTTGTTTCCAAGTATTTTGCTATTGGTGGGAAATCATTCTTATTCCATATTATGAGAAAACATGATTTTAAATGTGAACTGAAATAAAATAACCCAAAATATTAATAAAAGCTATTTCTAGACTATGGCTGATATTTTCCCTTCAAAACACTTTTCCATATTTGTTAACTTTTATTAAAATATGCATTTATTTATAAAAAGGTATCAGGAGTACATAGATGTGTGCATGTGAATATATCTACCTATACACTCTTACATGAACATATTAGAAAAACAAGATCCTCTCAAGATTGACTAGTTGTCGCATACACATGGCAGCAGAACAGGAATACTAAAGGATGGAAGTTTGGGGTGGAAGGAGAATTAAGTACAATAATATTCTTGACATATTTGACTTGGGATTCTAGGTACACAGAGCAACCATAGACATGCCATACAAGTGGAGAATAACCAATGACCCTTGGCCATTGTTTAAATAGACCGATCATACAGGAGTCCCCTTGGTGGATAACACCCCCACCTTGATCTCTTACTCACTACACATGCACATTACAATACGGACAATGCTCCCCTTCCCTTTTCATGCTACCGAAATGGACTTTTGGATGCTCTGTACCCCTAGAACAAGAAAGAAAAGAACATCTTCTATCCCAGGAATGTAAAATAACTATGGAAGGGAACTTTTAACTGTATGCACATGCTGATAACAGACAGGAGTAGCCAGGGTAGCTGATTTAAAAGGAGCAAGTCCCATTAAAGCAATAATCAGAGCAGGTGTTATTACAATGCCCTTCTAACCCACGGTTTTATGAAACAATGTGCCACACGAAGGGCTCAAGCCTCTGCCCTTCTATGCAATGCATTAACCTCTGGTTCTCCAGGTCCCCTGCTTTCCTACACACCAGCCTGACCTGTTGAAACTGTTGAACCCCCGTCTCTCTCTCTCTCTCTCTCTCTCTCTCTCTCTCTGTCTCTCTCTCCTTTTTTTTAATGCTACATAGCAACCACCGGCCTGAGACTAATTTCATGTGAGTCTAAAGACTTCAGGATAAAGGATGAATGCACTTGGAAAGCACTCAAGACCAGACATGGTGTTGAAGCTGACGGAACTGGGGAGAGTTGCCAGGGAAAATAAAGGCTGATGTTGTAAAATTTGATTTTCGGATATGCAATGAATAAACTCACATGATATATATATATATATATATATATATATATATATATATATATATATATATATATATATACACATACATACACACACATATATGTATATATATATTTATATTGCTACCCACAAGACAATAAAATATTAGTGTAACTTAATCTTTTTCACACCATTGATAGTTCCGTTTTCAGGGTCACTCTTAGTAGGTATGTCTGTATTTTATAATATTCCTAATGTTGATTATTTGGGAATCTGTAACTTTAGTACTGTTTTTACACTTGCTAGAATGTCAATGATTTACATGCACTCCATGATCCTTTTAATATATGGAATTATAATGAAGGTTGAAGCACTTAAAATAGGTATCCTCCATAGAAGAGTAATTCTCACTATTCTTTATTTTTTCCCCCTAGAGGCTGACAACATCACAAATGTCCCGCGCGCTATTTGGTCTCGCCAGCAAGAACCCACGCGGACACACAGATCCTTCTGCAGCAAAGCGTTTATTGCATCATGAAGAGGAAGACCCCGGGCCCCAGAATGGCGCTGCTTATATAGCCCTGAGGCAGTGTGTCCTCCACTGATTGGCGCGCCCCGGGAGTGGGCGGTGATTAGTCATGTACACCCTTAATGCGCAAGCGCTTTGGGTGAGTCACCCCGCGCTATCCATAAGTTTCCTTAGAGCGACAGCGGAAGTCAGCGCCATCTTGTAATGGCGAATACTCTAACTGCTCTCTACATCTCCCCCCATTCTTTCAAGTAAGAAGGAGAGGGGGGTCAGCTGGGTTAATAGGGCCACACCTCCCTACAGTGGTATCAAAACACAGAACCAGGCTCGATCAAGCGAATTCGGTCATGAGTGAATAGGCGATCAAAGGCCAATATTCTGAGAGCATTCCATCCTTACCCTTCCAGGTGCAATGGTACAA
>CM052709.1:95409975-95515462 GCA_028551405.1 Uromys caudimaculatus | reverse complement strand
CCTCGGTGCCGGCGATGATGAAGTCGCTACGTTCCCGGGTTTCGGCACCAGTTGTCCCGCGCGCTATTTGGTCTCGCCAGCAAGAACCCACGCGGACACACGGATCCTTCTGCAGCAAAGCGTTTATTGCATCATGAAGAGGAAGACCCCGGGCCCCAGAATGGCGCTGCTTATATAGCCCTGAGGCAGCGTGTCCTCCACTGATTGGCACGCCCTGGGAGTGGGCGGTGATTAGTCATGTACACCCTTAATGCGCAAGCGCTTTGGGTGAGTCACCCCGCGCTATCCATAAGTTTCCTTAGAGCGACAGCGGAAGTCAGCTCCATCTTGTAATGGTGAATACTCTAACCGCTCTCTACACACAAAGACTGGGATGCAGATAGCATTCCATACAAAATTATTGGCTTAGATGGAAGATATATTTTCAGCACGTTCATCAAGATGATGATGACTGTATCAGCTGAGAGCCAGTCCACCAGTATTTCGCAGAGGCCATCAAGCCAGTGATGTAACAAAGACAGCAGAAACCGAAGGGGAAACATTCAAAATAGGATGGAAGGAATTAGTGTCAGAAAAGACTCCACAGGGTCTAGAAAGGCTTTGAAAAGTGCTCCAGCATAGGACACACCAGCCACTGGCTTCATCCCTTATGGTCTCCTTTCCTTCTGTCTTACCTGGGTGTTTGCCCAGCCTCTGCCAGAAGCAACAGAAGGAGCTGCGTTTCCCAGTGCCTATAGCTGAATTCAAGCCAGACACAAACTGGATGATTAGAACATTTACCATCCTGTTCTGGGTGTTTTAAGTCCAAACTCAAGGTGAAAACTCCCCCCCCCCATTAATTTATTTCTTTGTTCAGTTTATAGCCAGATCGCAGCCCCATCTCCTCCCAGTGCCATCCCTCTAAGAAGGGGTAGGTCCCTCCTGGGGAACCAACCCACTCTGGCACCTTAAGTCACTGCATCCAAGATTGGTTGGCCCAGAGACAAGGCAGTCTGCGCATAGACATTAAGTGACTCTGCCCCCAGTTAATTGTGAATGGTAAATAAGATGCCAACAGCTAATAGCTGGGCAAAAGAGATATAGATTGGGTTTTAGGTTTGCCGGGCTTGGAGAGAGGAGAACTAAGAAGAGAAGAAGAATGTGCTGGAGAGGAGAAAGGAGATCAGCCATTGGTTAGCTGAGCCATAAAAACATGGCGATGTGGGCTGTCTGATTGGAGTTAAGAGCAGCCCAGATGTAACATAGTAAGTAGGAAGTAATAACTCGGGGTTATCAATAAGAAAGTAGATTCTAACAGCATGGAGGGTAGGCAGCTGTCCAGCTATTGTGCTGTTTAGGGCTTATTGTAAATGTAAAGTCTGTGTGTGTGTGTGTGTGTGTGTGTGTGTGTGTGTGTGTGTGTGTGTGTGTGTTATCCAGGAACTCAATAACCATAAGGATGGGGAAGAAACCCCAGGTTGGGATTTGAGGAAGGCCTAGACAATGCTCTATTGGCCTTCTGCTGTCTACTCCAGCATCCAGCACAGAGAGCTATGAAAGGCCCTGACAGACTGATCAACTTACACCTGCTTCATTCTTTACCAATTCAGTTTCCTCTAAGTTGATTCCCGTGATTGATCTCTTCTAACTATTTTTGTTCTTTGCTTTGGCTCTCCGGTTGTTATTCCATCTTGAAGGCATTGATATTAATGTTGTCCTAAACAGTTCTATAAAGTATGGGAACTCTGAGATGTTAGAGCAGCCTACTGCATCAAATGCCAATAGAAAGAATGAAAGGTAGATGGGTGTTTACGTTTATAGCATCGATGTTTAGGTGTGTACTAGTTTATCATGAAATACATGTCCTTCCAGGCGTCACCCAGACCTTTACTCATGACCCCTTAAAGCTTAAGTGCTGCATAAAGCTACTGGCATTTAACGCAGATTTTCAAAGCACTATGAGCTTAAATACACCGAGCTTACGTGCAAGTAGGAGTATCTGGAAAGAGCCTGTTAGCTGGCAGAGCCATCTGGCCACACAGGAGACTACGTTTAACAGGATCTTTCAGGAAGATGATAAGCTCATCTCAAAGTAGCTTGCTTCATCCTCTCAGAGATAAGAGATTAAAAACCCAGATGGTTCTTGGTGTGTAGTCAAACTCAGAACTTTGGAGGTGAAGGCAGGAGGATGGCAAGTTCCAGGCCAGCCTGTCCTCAATAGCAAGACCACAGATCAAGACAAAACAAGATAGCCTAGATTGTGTGATTCCCTGAGCAACCAGGTGTCTTAACTCTCTTCAGCTTGCTGCCATCACAACCCTGCTTCCCAAAACAGGCCCCTCACCCTTGATGATGCAGGCGCACGCCTTTAACCCCAGCACTGGGAGGCAGAGGCAGGTCTATGTCTGTGTGTTCCAGACCGGTCTGCTCTGCCTAGGGTGAGCTAGGCCAGACCCTGTCTCAAAAGTAGGGTGGGAATTGTGGGGAGCAGGGCAGGAGACATGGAAAAAATGAATCCCCCAAACCAACCATTAAAAATTAGGAGGTTCAAGCCAGGCAGTGGTGGCGCACGCCTTTAATCCCAGCACCTGGGAGGCAGAGGCAGGCGGATTTCTGAGTTCGGGGCCAGCCTGGTCTACAGAGTGAGTTACAGGACAGCCAGGGCTACACAGAAAAACCCTGTCTTGAAAAAGAAAAAAAAAAAATTAGGAGGTTCAAAGGACAAAACTTACAAAGTGATTGAGGAATTTTTAATTTGAAATAAAAAAGATCAAGTGAACATATTAAAAGGATCTACAGAGTCTTGTCAGGAGAGAGAGGGGGAGAGAGAGAGAGAGAGAGAGAGAGAGAGAGAGAGAGAGAGAGAGAGAGAGAAAGGGAGACTGAGACTTAGGAAAAGCCCCTCCAGGAGTAGCTGAAGAACATAGAATGGACTCCTCAGTGTGTGCTTTTATTTGGTTACAGTTTGGTGTTTTTGTTTCTTTCTTTGTGGGTGGTATTTTATCTTGTTTTCTTGGTTTAGGAAGATTCTGTTGTGTTGGGTTTTTGTCTGTTTTTTGAGAAAGAACTTAAATTTGGGCAGATAGGGAGGGGGAGAGGATCTGTGTGGACTAGGGGAGGAGAGAATATGAACAAAATATATTCAACGTTAAAATTATTTTAAATAATAAACACTATAAAGTCACTATAAGGCATGTACCCACTACACTCTCATGTAGTATCTATGTATGTACATTTCTATCATCTATATTATCTATCAATCAATTATCAATTAATCATCTATCAATTATCTAACAGCTATTTTCTATCTATCCATTTTTTTTATTGATGACCTATCTATCCATATACCTGTCTATTAATAATTTACCTATTATCTATATATCGATCATTTATTATTTATTTACTTATGTGCCAACCATCTATCAATCATCTATTATTTATCATTTATCTATCAATCTACTATATAACCTAGTATCTATCTATCTTGCTATTTACTTAAACACAGGAGAACTGACTCACATGATCATGGGCACTGCTGGGTTTAAACTCTGCCAAGCAGGCTGGCAGGTTAGGGGCAGAGAGAAGCAGGTACTGCCGTTTTCACAGTGAATGTGGTCTTTGAGGCTGAACTTTTTCTCAAGAGCCCTCAATCTTTCCTCCAAAGGCCTTCGGTTGCTGGAAAAGAATCACACATATGTTGGACGATAACCGTTTTTGCCTAGTCTATTGGTTTAAGGGAAACCACCACTGGAAAACAATTTCACAGCATCGTCCAGACCCATGTGTGCATGAGTAAATGACATAAAACTAACATTACAACCAGGTTGTGCATCTTTTCATGTGTTTATTGCAATTGATGTATCATTTGTGTGTTGTGTATTGATTTGGAAAAAAATACCTTATCAAAGTCCATGAACATTTCAGTTGAATTGCTTATTATTGTTAAATTTAACAAGAAGCTTTATATTGCAGATACAAAGCACTTATTAGAAATACTCTTAAGTATCTGCTTTCATCCCATACGCTTTTTATTTTCTTCACAGTATTAATTTAAACAGAAACATTTTCCTGATATTTAATTTACCATTACCTCCTTTACCTCTAATGTCTTATCAAACAAATCACAAGGCCACAATTATTTATTCTTGTTTTTTACTAAGAGATTTTAGTCTTTATTATTTTTTATATTTAGAGTTGTGCCATTTTGGAGTAAACTTTTGTGTACGGTGTAGGATTCTTGAGTTGTTCTATTATTGTTTCTTGAAAAGATTATCCTCTCTCATCAAAGGGCCAGGGCATCCGTGTCAGAAATCAATTGACCATAATATTAAAGCTTTCTTTATGAATGCACAACTCTGTTCCGTTCATTTGTAAGCTAACTTTATGCCTTAGACGGTGAAAACTTAAGCCACAAGATGGCAGTGTTTCACATCCAGGTTCCTCAAGGCTGACAGCAAGGCAGAGTCACTACCCAAAGGGGAGGGGAGCAAGGGACTCTGGGACAACCAAGGCAAGGCTGGAGTGGGCCTGTGGGGTGAGGTGGGGGTTGGAGGGGGGGCTCCCAGCCTCAGGGAGCTCCAGAATGCAGAAGTTTGGGCTTTTAATTGCTACAGAGTTTGTCCTATGTATGGACGGAGGGCGTTGGGTGCGGACTTGTGTTATGTAAGCAGTCTTTACCTACCTAAACAAGTGTTTATCTTGCTTGTATTTAATGCAATGGATGTGTAAGATCTTGAGGTTTGCCACTAGACAGTTTTGAGCTAATGGTCCCAGTGCTGTGAGGAGGAAACCACATAGGGAAGTACAGAAAGCCAGACTAGTAAAACAGTCGGACACCACTTGATTACCACAGGCGAGCCTTAAGCTCTGAGATGAGGAAATAAATCCTCCAATTCTGCTCTTTGTCAAGGTTGTTTTGGGTTTTAGGATCAGCTTGTCAGTCTCCATGGATACACCAGCTGCAATTTTGATAGGAAAACTATGCTAAGTCATGTTTTCTAAACCTCAAATATGGGCAAGACTTTTCATTTATTTACGTCTTACTTAATTTATCTCAATGATATTTTATAGTTTTCAGGGAACAAGTTTTTCTCACCTGTCCTGCTAAATTTGTATGTAAATATGTTTTTAAAAATCTTTTATTTTTTGCAATTGTCTATGTATCTCTGTGGTGTGTGTGTATGTGTGAGCCTGCACTGGAGGAGACCAGAAAAGGGCATTGAATTCTCAGGAGCTGGAATTTCAGGTGGTTGTGAGCCACTTGTGGATGCAAGGAACCGAACTCAGGTCCTCTGCAAGAACTATGCCCCATAAGTATGCATAATAATTATTAATACAATTACAAAGTCTTTTAAAATATTAATTAAAACTCTCAAACATGTACAGGAGTAATTACACTAAACAAAGAATGCTTAATGCAAAATCATTGTATCAAAATGTCACAATGCACCAGGCGTTGGTGGCACATGCCTTTAATCCCAGCACTTGGGAGGCAGAGGCAGGCAGATTTCTGAGTTCGAGGCCAGCCTGGTCTACAGAGTGAGTTCCAGGACAGCCAGAGCTACACAGAGAAACCCTGTCTCGAAAAAAACAAAACAAAACAAAACAAAACAAAACAAAAACAAACCTCAGGTATAGGTTTGCACCTATGATCAAGTAATTGGAGGCAGAGACAGTAGGGCCCTCAGGTCTCACCACCAGCCAGTCCAGCCAATCAGTGAACTCCAAATTCACTGAGAAAACTTGTTGCAAAAATAAGATAGAAAGTGAGAGAGGAAGATACTTAATGTCAACCTTTGACGGCCATACTGGCACACATGGGTATAGGTACTGCCAGGCATGCATGCACACCTATACATGCACACACATGAGATCTTACAACTGTTAAGAGTTAGGGGAAGCTGGAGGTTGGGGCATGAGTCCGTGAGGTTACCTCATGCAAGTTAAGGATGTGCTTTATTATATCAGAAGAAAGGAATGGCCACTGTGTTCTTGAGAAATCCAATTTGCTGAGAAACAAATCATCCTACAAAATGACAACTCATGCTCAAAAGGTCACAAGGCTAGCTCAGCCATATTCCTTGTGTTGAATCACTCATTCAATAATATTGGCTCTCGCCTGGAGGTTATAGTCCAGAAGGAAAATATCATATTATGCATGATTTTATCTTTACTACATACATCAAACTCGAAAGAAAATCACATTAAAGCAGGGAAGAGAAAGAGATAGAATGATCCTTCTAACCCCCTGGAAAGGGCACAGCGTCTCTGGCTCATGTTAACATGGCTGCTTCCTAGCTTGGTGCAGAGGAGATATCTCATCTGCTGCTTTCAGAGATTTACCTGGCCTAGGCTATAAAATTATAGTTGTCAATGACAAGAGTAATAGAAAACTGTCAGGCTTTGTTCAAATTTACAGTTAGGTAAACGCCGCACCTCTTCCTTTCTTCCCCTTGACAGCCACCAAAATCCTAAGAACATTGTTGAAACAGGAAATAGGGCACGGGGAACAGATGCAGCTTACTGGATCTAAATCCTGTATAAAAAATTCTATTAAGTAATCACTTGTATATAGTCTGAAGGAGAGGTTGAAAGGCCAAAAGTACGTTCTGGAGTCATTATCCCATTTATTTATTACCCCAACAATGTATAAGTAAAATACAACATGAACTGGAGGTTGGTAAGAGGAAAAGTTTGTAAAATATGGCGCAAGTACACAGAATGGACTTTGATGTCCTGAGACTTTGCAACTGATTTCTTTACAGCATAGCAAAATATGAGGCACAGATGTGAGCAGAGAGGCTCCGCTGAACTGCAGAATATAATTTGTCTAAATATTGCAGGAGAATCGGTTGAGTCTCTAAGCACAAAAAGTAAATGATCTGAAAGGAAGTTAAGCAAACAGTTTAATTTTAGCATCATTAAAAAATAAACTATTTAGGGATAAGATTAACTAAGATTCATATCCTGGATAACAACTGTCTTCAGCTGTGGACTCAGTGGTGACCCCACAGGACTCCAGTGGGTAGTTCCAAACCTATGACCATGTAGGCATCACTGCATAAAGTCACGGGTTACAAAACAGAAAGACAGGAATGTGGGAAAGGGTCATGTGTGATTTGAAAGGAGTGATAGATAAAAGACAGGGGCTGGGTAAGAATAGACACAGTGTATCATAAGCATTATAAAGTAGTCAATGAGCAAATGTAGTCAGTTAAGAAGACTTTAAAAATGGACATATATGGAAGAGCATTTTCAGTTTGTGGACTGGAAGACTCACTGTTATGAAATACCACACTGCCCAAAGCCATTCCATCCATGGTGACTCCTTATAAAAATTTAATTTCTTTGTAACAATAAAAAATCCATCCCCAAATGCATTGTTTATTAATCACAAAGGACCCGGAACAGCCAAAACAATATTGAGAAGGAAGAACAAGTAGATGTTATTATAATCTCCTAATTTCAAAACCTATAAAAACCAGGTGTGGTGGGGCACACCTTTAATCCCAGCAGTCAGGAGGCAGAGCCAGTCAGATCTCTGTTAGTTTGAGGCCAACCTTGTCTACACAGTGAGTTTCAGAATAGCCAGGGCTATGTAGAAAGACCCTGTTTTAAACAATAAACAGCTTATAAAGTTTAGTGAGCAAGATAGCATGGTAGAGAGAGACAGAGACACAGACTAATGCAACAGAACAAAAAGCCTGCAATTAGCTTCATGTATATAGTTGAGTGTTTTTCAGAGATTCTGAGAGCATGCAGTAAAGAAATGAAAATCTCTTTACCAAATGACATTTGGCCAATTAGACATCCATACTCAAAAGACCCAAGTGCAAAAACTACCTCAAATGAGTTAAAGTAACAAATACAAAGCTTAATATTATAAAATATTTAGGGAAAAGTTGAATTTTGCAACAATTCCTTGAATATGATGTAAAAAACATAGGCAATAAAAATAGATGAACTGGGCTCCCTTACAATTTAAACACTGCATGGATCAAAAGGTACTATCAATAGAAGAAAAAGTCAGCCCACAAAAATCAAAATGTTTCCAATTTTTATAATTTCATAAGAAGTTCATATACAAAATATAGAGAGAAACCTTCCTCCTAGCTCAAACATTCTGATTTTAAAATGGACAAAGGATACAAACAGACATTTTCTCAGAAAACAAATACAAATTATTATATAGTATATAGAATATTTAACATTACTTATGAATATATAAATGCAAATTACATTTATAATGAGATATCATGTCATGCCTATTAGTGTGGCTATTAGTTTGTTGGTTTTTTTTTTTAAAATACATGCAACAGCAAACCTTGCGATGGTTGGAATGTAAAAGATGTGGCCACAATGGACAACAATCTACAGTTCCTTAATGTACTCAAAATAGAATTTTAATAAAGTTTAACACATCTACTTCTGAGCATATGCCAAAAGAACTGAAACCAAGCTCTGAAAGACGCACACTCACACACACACTGGCATTATTCATAGCAGTCAAACACAAGAACCAACCCCAGTGTTCATGGAAGGATGAATGGGTGAGTCAGATATCATACACATAGATGAGGCAGTCATAATTATCCAACTTTACGAAGCTGAGTACTGTGAAGTAAGGGAATTCTGATGTGTGCGACGTTATAGGCAAACCACGATGCCAGATGAAGTAAGACAGTCAGAAAAGCGCAAATACTGTATGAATCCCTCAATATTATGTAGCTAGAGTAATCAAATTCTTAAAGATAGAAAGGAGCATAGTGGCTTTGAGGGACAGCATGAGGAAGGTGTGGACAGATGGTATATAGTGGTGTAGAACTCCATTTGGGGGCAATAAAAAATATGGAAATAGATGGTGATGGCTAGGGAGAATGGGAATGTTTAATGTCACAAATAATATATTTCAAAATGACTAAGTTGATAAAACTTTATGAAAAGTGTATTTTAGCACAATGAAAAACGGAAGACAACCTTACAAGGACAGTTTAGGATAATATAAGACAACTAAGTTATTTTGTATCTTTAATGACCAAAGGTCTTTTTTTTTTTTTTTTTTTTTTTTTGGTTTTTCGAGACAGGGTTTCTCTGTGTAGCCCTGGCTGTCCTGGAACTCACTCTGTACACCAGGCTGGCCTCGAACTCAGAAATCCACCTGCCTCTGCCTCCCAAGTGCTGGGATTAAAGGTGTGCACCACCACTGCCCACCTTTTCTAAACCAGATCTTTTTCTAAGCCAGATGTAGCAATGGCCTTACACAAGGTATGGTATAATCCACACCTGTTCTTAGAAGTGTAAAAGTGAGAAATTCAACAGGGGTCTTTGAGTCCTTACTCTGTGCTTGACTCTTGTGCTTAGGTTAGGAGAGCGTTGGCAGCTGTCTTCCCAGAAGCTCAGTAACTGAAAGATACTGTAACAATGGAGGAGAGAGGAGGTGCACTTGTTTCCAGAGAGACGTCTTGGGAGGGTTTTGGAGCCTCCTTTGTATAGAAATGGATCTGGAAATGTACAAGTCTCTGGGCCATGGAACCAATTCAGAAAATGCCAGAAAAACAATGGAACTTTTAGTTTCTGTTTAATGTAAATATTCTGTCCCAAAATACTTAAAAGCTGTCATATTATGTTTGTACATTTTGCTTATGTTTTGATTTTTTTCTATATGAGAATATAGGCTCTTGAATATAGAGACCTTTCCTGTTTAAATCATCAAGAGCCATTGTGAGCGAAGCAAATATTGACAAGTTAATGTGCAATTATCACATGAATCAATAAATGATCTTTACTTCCAGCAGCACCTACTCCAGATCCAGAGAATGGTCAGTACAGCCACAAATAACTACTGATGTGATTATGTGTCTAGTGAAAAAAATTGATGCACAATGAATCACAAATTCACGATGGTCAAACAAGACTTTCCTGTGCTCCAAGGAATATGTTACTCCATTCACTCAAGACACCACTGGTTATAGGATTTCACACGATCTATTCCAACACACATCCTAACTGCAGAGATTTTAGGGACATGAAAAATGAGCGAGCATCTTTGGATTGAAGGAACGCAATAGAAACCATAGAATTTTCTCCTCAAGCCTGTTGTAATAGGTCTCCCTCTGCACAGAAATCTCAGAATGGATGGAAATAATCCCAAATGGCATTATTCCATTTTTTAAACACAATTTTGATTCAGCACACATATTATTGGATACCGTGTGAGCCTTTTCAAGCAGCATGTGTTTAGGTTGAGTCTTCTACCTTCTCATCTTCCATCAGCCTCCCTTCCTTCTGTATCTGCCCCTACAGTCTCCCAGCCACTTTCATGTCACGTGCTCTACTGTTCTCCAGACCCCCTTCTCAACACCGCCTTCTACCAGCTCTTGGTTTTCTATCTTAATTATTAGTCAAATGTCAAATATCTTCAGAATTATGGCAATGGTATTTGCTAACTAAAATAAACTATTAGTTTAAAATATGTTTTAAGAACTAGTGGGCACATGCATATCTACAGTCCCAGCTATTCTGGAAGGCGATGTGAGATGATCACTTGGGCTATGAGTTCAAGACTGGGTTAGGGAACATAACATGAGACATCTATCTTAAAAAGGGGGAAAAAAGGGACTAGTGGAATGTTTCCAGTGCATTTGATTCTTTACTTAGAAAACAGAGGCATGGCTCACTACCATCTTTGTCAAGTCATTTAAAGAGACTATAAGGGGGAAAAATCAGGTAATGTATTACAGAGCCTATACACATTAATTCTTCATTTCTGGGTCTACTTTTCTCTTCTGTATCTCCACCTCCACTCTCCTTTGTAGCTCATTAGCAAGTCATCACTTATCTCCTAACTGCTTTCCCTGGCTTCTGTTCCCACTAGAAGACCTTGTTATGCTTCCTTCCCTTTTTGTGTCCTGGAAATATGTGTAGAGGAATTTTCATCCAGCAACATGGCTACTCTGGTAAGGGATCACTCACATCCAAAGATGTGATCTGGCTGGAATGCAGACATGCCCTTAGTACACACCTTTAATCTCTAACAGTGAAGGAAAGGTTGGTTTGTAGAAGGAAGCAGTCTTGTTTGAAAGTAGTATTTAATTGAGGGCCAGACAATGACAAATCAGAGAAGGATTTGACAGAATGAGTCAGAGATAGGATCCACCCAACTCACACAAGAACAGCAGAGAAAGAAGGGCTACTTAAGAGCAGTGAGGAAGTAAAAAAAAGGGTGGTGGTGTGGTGGTGTGTGTGGGAGGGTTTTACTGGGATAGTTTTACAGAGACAGGTTACGGAGAGAACAAGCTAGACACAGGTGAAGACAGAATAATCAAGAGAATGAGAAGGAGCCAGAAGAGTAGAACATATTGCCAAAGTTAGTATGAGGCCAGGCAGAGCAATTAAGACAGGAGCTAAGAGAAGGCAGATTGAATTAGTCAGCTTGGAAGCTTATATGAAGGCTAGAAGCTTCTGGGCCTAGGCCAAGGGATAGTTAGAATAGAAAAGGTCAGCCCAAACTGTGTATTCACACAGTTTTGGTATGGTACTCATTTCATCACTTCATCTGAGGAAATAAAAGTGTCACAAGTATGTATGTGGAATCTGATAAAGAAATAACATTGAAAAAAGCTGTCTAAATATCACTGAGTTTGCAGGGATATAATCTCACCCCATTTCTAAGCACAAATATTTGCCTTAGCACTATGCCATTTGGATGACTTTTTTTTTTTTTTTTCACAGAAAAAGAATCTATCAACAGAGCAAACAGGTAGCCCATGGGATGGGAGAAAATCTTTCCCAACTATAGTTCATATCAGGGTGCTAATATCCAGTGTGTGAAGAACTTCACAAATTAAACACAAAAAGACTCAAAAAGTATCTGGGCTAAGGTTCTTACAGAAGGATAAAAGTATGCTATTTGAAAGATTGTTACCAGGGCCTGGTTTCAGTCACCAGGCAGTTAGGGATATAGCATGTGTAGACCCTCAAATCCAGCCTTTGTGCTGTGGTGGTCAGGGTCACATCTGAGTACATTCCACATGATCAGCAGGCAGTCATTGTGTTAGGAGTGCATTATCTATTCACTCTTTGATCGTCTCTAAACAGAAAATGTAACAATTAGCACAGAACTCGGATCCCAGAGGCAGCCCACACAGTGTTTTAAAGGTGTCTTTGGAAATGTTACAATGTTGCCTTCCTCCACATATCCTCTCCTATTGTATCCTGTCTTGTGAATGGATACTGTGTTCAAGGGCAAACTGAACAAAATGGATAAAAGCACCTTTGTGCTTGTATAATTTGAGGGCAGGACTTTCACTGTCACAGTCTCTATTAAGTACAAGATGATAGGGCGAGGTAAAAACAAGGGCTATGGTACTTTACAATAATTGCACGGAGATAAAGCCCTTCAACAGGAAAAGGGAAATGCCAATGGCGCCTCTTCCACTTTATTCCCGTTGCCTATAATTTCAGTGACATCTGATGGAAGGTTGAACTTTCAAAAGCACCGCAGATCCCAGTCCTGTCACTGAAGACTTCAAGTTGCAGATGGACAGCATGCAGTGAACCTTTTCCTCCTGTCTGAAGAGTGACCTACAGGAGACCCACAGGATAGCTAATGATTGGACTCTTCTCTTTCTTATCTACTTATCTATTTTATTTTCTTAGTATCAATCTCCAACTCCTAACTTTATGTAGAACTATTCAGGTATTAAATTCTAATATGGAGGTATTAGGGACTACTAAGACATTAAGTTCTACCTGATTACAGAAAGGTTTAATTTTTTTTTAAGAACATGATGTATTAATTTGTACTTTTAAATATATATTGGTATTTTTCCTGTACCATATGCATGCATGCCAGAAGAGGGCATTAGATTCTTTGGAACTGGAGTTATGGACAGTCGTTAGCTGCCATGTGGGTGCTGGGAATGGAACCCCGGTTTTCTGCAAGAGCAGCAATTGCTCTTACCCTTTGGGTCATTTCTCCAGCCCCTATTTCTTTTCCTTGACAACAGACTTTGGTGTGGCCCTGACTGACCTTGTGTAGCATGCAGGAGCCACTCAGTTCATGCCTTACTGCTGGAAACAAAACAAAAGAATCTGGTAGATATTGAAGGTGATTAATGAAGGACTCTGACTAGATTCTTGTGGAAATTGGATAATTCAAGTAGACATGGAGTCCAAAAGTCAAGAGAAGAGAGTTTGGGGAATCTGACGAGGAGGATTTAGTCTAAGAGAGGATCCTTGTTGCTCAAAGGCATCTCAAGCTCTGAAGCCACCTTATTTGGAAATGGTTGCTACAGACGTAAAGAGGAAAGAGTTCACGATAGGGCACGATTTATCATTAACTCAGTATGACCCTTATAGGAAGAGAACGACACACAGATGAAGAGTTGAGAATGTCATGTGACAGTAGAGTCAGAGATTTGACTCAGCGCCTCTTCTTTTTTTTAATGGATATTTTCTTTATTTACATTTCAAATGTTATCCCCTTTCCCGATCCCCCACCCCCAGAAATCCCTATTTCATTCCCCCTTCCCCTGCTTCTATGCGGGTGTGCCCCTACCCACCCACCCACTCATGCCTCCCTGCCCTGACTCACCACATCTTCAACCAAGGCTTGCTGCAGAATCTCTGAAGCAGGAAGCGACAAGAACAGAGTCTACCACAGGTTTCAGAAGGGGCGTGGCCCTGCCAATGCCCATACGTTAGAGCTCTGCTCCCCAGACCTTATGTTTATTGTTTAAGCTACTGTTTGTGTTACGAGGAAACAGATGTACTGTCCACACGTCCATCTGTTATAGTTGTGCTCACATCTCTGTTTACCCGTTGTTCTTTAACTAATTACTTCAAAGGACAGCAACTGCCATGTGTAGAGGATTTACAGTTGACTGATTCAATCCCACTGTCCCCAGCTGAAAATGTGCCTAACTCACCAATCCTACCAGACACCCTCGCCTAGCAACCGTGACCCCGCAGTTGGTTCTGATCATGTTTATGGAACAGAATGGTAGCTGTGGCTGCTTGCCTCAGCTCAGCATCATAATGATCAAACAAACAAAAACAAAACAAAACAAAACACCAGACTGAAAATCACTAGCCCAGAAAAATTGTCAAAATTAAAAATCTCAAGTATGGGGCTAGAGAGATGGCTCAGCGGTTAAGAGCACTGACTGCACTTCCAAAGGTCCTGAGTTCAATTCCCATCAACCACTTGGTAGCTCATGACCATCCGTAATGGGATCCAATACCCTCTGCCCTCTTCTGGTGTGTCTGAAGACTGAAGACAGCGACAGTACATATATATATATGTACTGTCTTTTTTTAAATTTCAAGTATATTTTCTACCAAATACATATTATTTTGTGCCACCATAATGTTTTAAAAAATCACTGTTACTTAATAAATTAAGGGTTTCGATAACAGAACCTGAGTGCAGGTATCTCTCAGCGGGCAAAGACGGGAAATATACTACCTCTAGTCCTAAAGAATATGTATGTATGTTTATATATATGTATGTATGTTTATATATATGTATGTATGCATGAATGTATGTACATACTTAATTTTTTTTGATACAGAGCCTTACTATGTTGTCCCAGGACTTGCTGTGAGAACCAAGTTGCACTGGAACTCACCAAGATCACCTGCTTCTACATCCCAAGCGCCAGGATTGATGGCATGTGGTCCAACAGCAGGCCATAGGAGATTTTCATCTCAGGAGACAAGGCAATCTGGGCCTAACAGAGGGATTTGCGATGTCTGCTGTATAGAGAGGAAGGTGGATGATAGCCTTGAAAGACCTTACAGTGAACAATTTTGAGAAGATAGAAATGGTGGAAATGCATATCAGACACCGGAATAGAAAATGCAGTGTTGAAAGGGAACTTAAAATGTACTCATTCTGTCTCTTAGCTATAAACACAAAAACCGGTGCCTTCACAGGCTATTATCCATCCAGCGTCGCAGAATTCATGGTGGAGCCTGGCAAGTGCCAAGGTGAAGAAAGCCTCTGTGTACCATGTCCCACATGAATGTTTTGTCTGCTCCATCTTCTGTACCCTTCAACATAGCCCCAACTCCCAGATAAGGAAGGATGATTTGTTGAGGTAAAGACTGTCTATGAGGTGAGAGTGGGTGAGAGTCAGTCAGAGCTTCAAAGCTTAGCACTTTGCATCTTGCAAGCTACCAAGTCCAACAATTTCTGATCTAATTTCCTTACTACAACTTATACAATATCAGATGGAAATGAGACAATATTTTGTAATGTAAATGTAAAACTCCCTGAAGGAAATTAGAATTAAAAGTATAATTGTGCCTTTAGGCCTTACAGACTTTTAACAGAATGTTCTATTCTTAGGACACCTGAATAACACAAGAATATTCATGTATTCATACAAATATTGAAATTAAATTACCATCCCTATTGTCAAAAAGGTCGTCACAGACCTGGGGACAGTTTGTCTTTCAAAGTTTAGAGGAAGAAGAACAAAATGTTATTGTTTTGTACTTATGTTTAGAGTAGTTTTGATACTAAGATTATTCAGAGACAGGCTTATCTCACATGCCCATTGTAGGGTTAACATCCAGAACGGAATCAGGGTAAAGAGTTATAAACGCAATGCCCCAGACTTCAGTACACAAAGACCTCACATCATATACACATCAAGAGCTCTAAACTTCTCACCAAACACAGTCAACCTAGTGTGAGAGGGCATCTCCTGAAGCACGAAGAAGCATCTAAGGCCAAAAAAAAAAAATGTTTTCTAATTTAATCTGAACAGTACATTTATGGATCATGGTGCCAAGAGAAGGAGATTGTCAAAATTGAAATTACAAATAGCTTAACAAAAGGACTAGATGCATCTCTCATTCAGAAGCACAATGCGATTAGTGGGGCTTGTCACGGGGACAAAGTCCTAGGCTCTAGGTTGTTCTTGCAATCTCTCATAAGGAAGCTGCCATCTCTTTTTCATATGCCACAGACCATCTATATCTGACAATCGTGGCAGATGGACAAATGATGACACAGCTATCTGCTGAGACTCGTGAAGCACGCACCTTCCTTGGGGCTCACAATGATGTCAGCAGCACAAAGATGTCCGGGAAGCAAAGTGCTTGAGAACCACTATCTTAAGACACATTTAAGCTTGCGGAGGTCAGCTTGCACAAGCCAGTTCTCTCCTTCCACTATGTGGGTTCTGGAATTGAACTCTGGTTGTCAGGCTTGGTTACGATCACCTTTATCTGTCGAGCCACATCACCTGCTTGGTGAACCTGCTTTAGATCAGAACACTGCAAACAGCTCTAGGGCTATTCGACAGGACTAGAAGTATCCAGGTGTGTTATGGAGATTTCTAATTTTCTGTCTCAACAAAGATGCTGCCAACGAACCTAAGAAGAGAAGAGTGAGACCAGCTTTGGTGGCTCCAATCTCTGACATGGTTCACTGCCCTGGGGCTGTGTCACAAGACAATACATCTGGTGGGAGTAGGTAGCAGAGGTGCCACGGTTACCTTACTGCTGGATTCAGAGGAGTAAGAGGCTAGCCTTCTACCACCCCTTCCAGGTGTGCACTCTATGATCTTAGTTATCAAACATGGACTTCCACCTTCCAACAGCACCATACTGAAGGCTACGTGTCTGAATGTTGGCCTCTGGAGGGTGGGAACCTTCAAATTCCAAACTACAGCAGTAACATCTCATGCAGCATGCAAAGAACCCCTGGCCTTCACTCTTCAGAACATAAATGGTTGTGCCAGGAAGCATTTGATGCAATCTCACTAGGGTCTCTATTCAAGCTAGAGAGTGGGCCACACTGCCTCTCTGACGAAGCAGAATAAGAGGGGCAGCAGTGAGCCCAGTTTCAGGTGAGTATTTATAGAGGCAAGAAGGGGGTATCTAGCCTGGCACACATTTGATTGGAGGGGGGCATTATGGCCTTTAACATAATTGGCTGGTGCTGGGAGCCAAACCACATACTTAACTTCTGCTTTCCTCCTGATTGGTGGTTGTTAGGAAGTAAAGTTGTCAGGGGCAGGCTTGCAACAGGAGGTGCAGATTTGTTGGGGAATAACCCAGAAGATCGTGCTAGGTACTGGCCTGTTAGTTAATTCAAGTTCGACCTTAGGTCAGGCTCTCTCAGATGGAATCTGAACCCAAAAGATCTGGTCTCTCGAAACTATTGCAGGCTATAACACATGTTTTAGAGGTTGTTAGATAATTATCTCAAGATAACTAAATGTAAGGAATATTTCCTGCTGTTGACCCCTTCCTTGAGTATATTTAAAGAAAAAGTCATTCAAATGCCTCATTAGAGCAACTTAAGATGACTTGCCTGGGTGACACATGCTGTGCTGTTCACAAGTGATGAATAAAAATGTAAGAACATCTTATTTAAAAATGTAGTTACTTTTAAGACAGTTTCATAAGAATATACTAGCATTGTGTGAGTGGGTGTACTAATTGCCCTTTGGATGCTATAAAAGTATTTTCTGGCTAAATTTTCTTGTATCTAAATCTCTACTCTACTACTTGTTATTTTGAAACTTCAAAGTTCCTGTCACATTGTAAGATTGTGAAATGAAACATGTACAGTAACTTGACAGACGGGTCATTAAATATAAAGTCAGACACAGTAATAGGAGCCCCTAAAAATAACTACTTGTTCAAACTCTGTAGGCCACTAAGAATTTGCAGTCAGCTCTAAATTGAAAAATGTTTTGCAATAATTTTGGATTTAGATCTCAAAAGCAACAATGTTCTAAAGTAACAAAACGTGTTCAATAATTTTTAAAGCATTTCTCTTATACTGTCCATTAGGTGTATTACAAACAGGATATTTGCATTCCCCCAAATCATCAGTTCCAAGTTGATGGTCTAAATGTGAATTTTTAAAAACAACCCCTCCCCCTTTCTCTGACACACACACTCTCTCTGACTCTCTCTGTCTCTGACACACACACTCTCTCTGACTCTCTCTGTCTCTGACACACACATTCTCTCTGACTCCCACTGACACTCCCTCTCTCTTCCTCCCCCCCCCCCCGTGGTGTGTGTGTGTGTGTGTGTGTGTGTGTGTGTTCACTCGTGCTCAAACCTGTACACTCAGTCACATTTATGACACAGTGTATGGATAGAGATCAGAGCACAACTTACAGGAGTCGCCTCTTCTCTTTTCCCATTCTCCCCCCTTCCCCCCTGTGGAGCTCTTACCTGCTGAGCCTTCTCACCATGACAAGGGAGTCTTGCCTCCTGAATATGATCCTGGCTCTAGAAAAGATACACAAGATCTGATTGTCCTTCATTCTTTCTGTTAACTGATCACACACACACACACACACACACACACACACACACACACACACACACGAAAGAAATTAAGAAAAAACGAAAATCATCCACAAGTTACGAAATCGCTGGAAACTGAATCTACCTGTACCTTAACCTTGAATTTCCTAGAATCTAAAACTCTGAGAAATAAACTCCTATTGTTTATAAACTACAAGCTCAGCAGTGTTTGGTTACAGTAGCTTGAATAGACTGCACTGTGAATATGTTGAATCCACAGTTTGTTTTTTTTTTTTTTTTTTCTGGCATAATGTTTTTACTGATTGTCTTAGTCAGGGTTTCTATTCCTGCACAAACATCATGACCAAGAAGCAAGTTGGGGAGGAAGAGTTTATTGAGCTTACACTTCCAATTGCTGTTCATCACGAAAGGAAGTCAGGACTGGAACTCAAGCAGGTCAAGGAGCAGGAGCTGATGCAGAGGCCATGGAGGAATGCTGCTTACTGGCTTGCTTGCTTCTCCTGGCTTGCTCAGCCTGCTTTCTTATAGACCCCAAGACTACCAGTCCACAGATGGTACCACCCACAATGGGCCCTCCCCCCTTGATCACTAATTGAGAAAATGCCTTACCGCTGGATCTCAACTGAAACTCCTTTCTTTGTGATAACTCCAACTGTGTCAAGTTGACACACAGCCAGTACACTGATTATCTGAGAATCTCACATCTTGTGCACCATCACGCTCATCTCCCAGTCCTCTCTCTTCGGCTCCCCCTCCCTATGGCCCCGCCTCCAACTAAAAGAAGAAAAGGAAAAAGAAAAGAAAAAAAAAGTCCATTTTGCGTTTCCCATATACTCACTGGAGCATGGTCAAACTCCCTGTGACCAGCCCTTAAAACTGAGTACTTCTCTACCCGAACCTCTGCCGGAAGCCATCAATGATGGTGAGCTATGGCCCAGAGTCTCTATCCAATTTTTAAGAGTTCTCTGTGATGGCTTTCTTTTTAGGCTATTACTTTGGAGGAGGGGCCAAGGTGGAGGTAGGGGTTGTCCCAGAAGCCTTCTATGTTCCTCTCTCAACTGAACACCTACAGTCATCAGCATCACTGTGAAAGTAGCTTCCTTGCCCTTTGCAATCAACAGGAGCACAAATCCTGAGCTTCTACACAGTTCCTGGCAACAGCCTGGTCTCAGCACCGTGACAGTATCTGCCCACATCAACATGGCCTCAGCCAACGCATGGACCACGAATCAGCATGGTCTCTGGGAGAAATACGAACCATGGAGGCCTTTCCGGGAGGTCCAATCCAGTAAACTTCCAATTGCTCAGAGCCAGGGGGATGGTGCAGCTGGGCAGCTGTTCTGGGGCTAAGTCAAGCTTCAGGATGCTGCACATCACGTGACCCCACCTGGTAATGACCTGGTGATCAGCCGCAGCCTTGTCTCACATTTGTTGCAGCTTTAGCGTCTCTAGTTCCACCTCTCTTCCCTGCCCAGGCACTGCTCCATTGCTCTGCAATTCAGTAGAGCCTCTCAGCTCACTTCTATCCCTCATATTTTTGCTATGCCATAAAGAAACCAGTTGTAAAGTACCAGTACCTCAAAGTCCACCCTATGTACTTTGCCCAAACAGCTTTACAGACAAATGTTCATCGCACCGTGTCATTGGTCTGGTTCAAAGCTTCTGGCTTCTGACACACCATCAATACTGGACCATCTCAAACTCCTCTCAGATATCCTGCTGTTGGCCAGCGTCATGGAGATAATGTGGCTCTGGTTCTACAGGACTGGCTCCGCCACGTGCTCCATTAGCTCATAGATCGTGTAGATGTTGGAGTAAACCTACTCAAAGTGCTAGATCTGGGCCTGGCTGGTAGCTGAGTTGGTCAGCCCAGGCCTCTACCAACACATGCTGGTGAGGGATGGGGCCAGCTGTCTGCTCACCACACAGACAAGAACATCTGAACAATTAGGTTCATCTTCTCTTTCAATTACTGAATGAGCTGATCTTTGTCTTAGGGAAAGTAAAAAATGAAATATGGATTTTATATTTTATTATATGTTTTTATAATATTAGTTTTCATATACTGACATAATTAATTTTAGAGAATAGCAATACCCATCAAATTATATTTACATGTTAAGCCATGAGAATATTAACATGGAACATTAGTCTTTATAATAATTTTGGTTTTGATAATAATTTCAACATCAAAGTGTCAAAAATCCACAGCCTTTGGAAAAGTATAGGCAAACATGCTGCTTTTAATTCCTTGCAGGGTGTACCCAAGGGGACCTCTATAGATTCCCCTTCAGTGATTGAAAAGAACATGAATCTAATATTGAAATAAAGTCACAAGTTTTAACCACACTTTTTATTGATAAAACATCCATGTAATATCTCGAATATTAATAATGCTCATAATCACTGAAGCAGAGCTGCCAGCCAACTTTTCACACTTAGAATGAAATAAATGAGCAAATGGAGCACCTATGCTTTGTGTTTAGAGTCTGTGCTTGTCGGACACCAGGCAGTTACAGTTCCCTGTGTAGTGACCCACATGCATAGTTCCCACAATCTTGAAGCTTAGGTCTAATTGAACAACAGATGAAAACCCCACAGAGGTAAATAATTACATTTTAATTCCTTCCATCCTGGCTATATTTCATACAAGAACTATTTGAGCTGGTAGCACAAACTTTACACAGCAGGGGGGCCTGGATTCTGCAACTGTTAATTGAGCTAAGTGTGGTAGGTCTTAGGAAGTTAGAAACACATCTATTATCATCTCTGACAGTGAAGAACACAGCAATGCTTTCAATATAGAGTCCACCCTACTATCATCTCTGGTAGGAAAGATAACCTAAGAATGCTTTCCATATACTGCTACACATCTGATACTAGCAGCATGCCAAAGGGAACTTGGTTTGCTGTGAACACTTGGCACTGAGTTCTGGGCTAACCCTTGGAGAATGAGACAAATTTAACCTGTGGAAGAAAACGGGACAGAGATTTTTGGCCATGAGGCTCTTTCAAGACACCCAGTATTTAGGGTTAATAAGTTTCTTGCTACATCATCGGACTCAGGCAAAGGATTATGTCAAAGCCAAACTTTGCTATGCAGATACACAGATGTGGGCACTGGGTCCGTAGGAACTCAGGTCAATCTAGACGAGGCCACAGATTTTCTTCCATTTTCCCAGGTCTTTCTTGGTAAGGTTTTTCTTAATAAGACTCATCAAAATTGGGCAGCTAGTTTTGATTACAAAATTGTTTACTAGATACATTAAATATTTTACAGAAATTTAGTTTGACTCCTCTGAGTAGGATGCAAACTCTGTGGGGACAGGAATTCTTCATTGTTCCCTTATTTGGGGTGGATTCACTGGAAAGTAGAGTAGAATTTGAAAATTAATAAACAATAATCTAAAAACAAATAAGAAACATTATGAACACTTTAGTGAATGTATTGAGCGGTTCCTACGTATAGGTGAAGAAGAATCATCATCTAAGGAACTGAAGTATAGTTATCAATATGGGTTCTCAAGGGATTTAAACACGTCAGCTGCCTTTCAAATCTCGAATGAAGACACCATCATTGATCTACAAGCTCTATTAGTTGCTTACATCGAAAGTTTCTCATCAGTGGAGATTACCATAATTTGAAGAAACCCTCATTAAAATCTGAGAACCGTGGAGCCATTTAGGCACACATGGCAGGTATTTAAAATATGCACAGACAGAAGGAACAAAGTCAATTGCTAACATTTGAAAAGGGATACTTTTTTGAAAGATTTGCTTTTATTTTTGATTCTGTGCTGAAGTGTGTCTTTGTGGGGTCGTGTGGAAATGAGTGCAGGTGGCTCTGGAGGGTAGAAGATGGTATCACACCCCTTGGAGCTGGAGTTATAGGTAGCTGTGAGATGCATAATATAGGTGCTGGCACTGAACTCATGACTCCAAGCTTTTAACCACGGGTCCATCTCTCCAGGCCCTATCTGGAAATTTATATATATATATAAAATAATATATAAAAATATATAAATATATATAAATTATACATATATAAATTTTTCTTTAATCTTTACAGTACAGTCTTTATCCCCCCTCCCGGTCTGCCCTCATTCCATTCCTCTTCCACCCCCCTCTCCAGGAGGATGTCCCCACCTCCCCACCCCACCCCACTCCACTGGGCCTCCCCACTCCCTGGGGCCTCAAGTCTCTCGAGGGTTAGTTGCATCTTCTCTCACTAAGGCCAGACCAGGCAGTCCTTCGCTGTATATGTGTTGGGGGCCTCAGACCAACTCATATACGCTGCCTGGTTGGTGGTCTAATGTCTGAGAGATCTCAGGGGTCCAGGTTAATCTTCCTATAGAGTCGCTCGCCCTCATCCGCAACCATGATTATCATCATCTGAAAAAGGAATCGATTTATTTTTAAATGCCAGAAATATCCCAATATATTCCTTTTTACTCCTCTTTGCCACGCAAAATGATGGCATACTGTGTGTACCATTAGATAAAAAATGTTAGAAAGTGGTATAACAGAGTGTTTGTTGTCAAGTCAACGTCATGGGCACCGTGTTCAGGCACAGAGTGACCCGGGGTTTAAACTGTTAACACATCTAGAGAGACCTGAGAAGGGGGTCTGAGCTCAATGAAGGATTTGTCTAGATTTGGTTGTTTTGTGGACATTTCTGAGAGGGCTTATCTTGAAATGTAATAAGCAGTTGGGATGGGATGCTCAGGCTCACTCGCTGTGAGCCGCACCATTCCCTGGGCCGGGCTGGCGTGAGTGCACTGGGGAGCTGAGCGCCCGCTGTATGCAGTACTTCTCTGCTTTCTGCTCTCCACAGTGGGTATAATGTGAGTACCCGGTTCAAGTTTCTGCCTCTTAACTTCCTGGCAGCGAAGGACTTAACCTAGAGTTGTGAGCCAACTAAACAATTTCTCTCTAAGTGGCCTTTGTCAGGGATTTTATCGCGGGGGCAGGAAATAACTAAAACAAGCTGGCATGGGTTGGGTTCACGGTCTGGGTTGTGGGGCGAATGGAGAGTCTGTGAGAGTGGCTTTGAGCTCACGGCGAAGAAGTTGGACTCAGCAGTGATACAGCAAGCTGTGGAAAATGTGGTTTGCAAAATATCAAAACACAGCTATGGCATTTCAAAAAACTTCTACCATTTTCTTAAAAAATAAAACAAAACAAAACAACAACTTGATAGAGGCAGGCAAGTGGATTTGAGACTTCAACAGAATAGGGCAGCCAGGTGGATTTTTATACCACCCGCATAGGTATAAAAACCTGGTGCTTTATAAACCCTGTGTCCACCTGTGTCATCAGGGCTGAGGGACACTTCTGAAGTAGCGGTACAGATTACCTTTGAAAAATGGGCCAGTATGTGAGGCTACTGAAAAAGCTACCTTGAAAGCCACAGGTGGCAATCAGGAAGCCTGGGTTTGAATGAAGTCCAGACATGGTTGGTTGTGAAGCAGTATTCTCACATTTAATAGGAGGTGGCAAATTGACCTGCCCCCTGCTCCCCAGATGCCTCTTATTGGTTGGCTGTGCAATATTCAAGAACAAGACCCTTGAAATTCAAGTATGTAACCCAAACCAAAATAAATTCAAACCTTCCAACAAAACTGTGGAAAGCAGAGTCAAACACTCCCCAGAACACCGCAGTGTCTTATAGCAGTGCTTCAAAGACACTGAACTGTGAAGTATGATACAATTCTGGCAACATTTAAATTTAGAACAAATGTGATCTGTGTGAGGGCTAAACCTGGGTTAGCAAGAAAAGAAACCTGCCCAGGCAGTCTTGTAAATCCAGTATTCGTGTTCCCTCTGAGTCCCCAGATGCAATTCCACCACTGCTTGGATTCTTAACAAATATAAGCTTACAGATCCTTAAAAGTAGTTTCTGCTAAGTTTGTACTTAGGATGTAGTTAGGGAATAGCGTACAAACTTCCTGTGTGTGAAACAGAATCAATATATAATTGTCCAGCTATGTGTTCAAAATAGAGATGACAAAGTCTCGATTAATTGTAACAGGACAAATCAGCCAACCCCTAAAGCATCTTGAGTAGGCTGTTTTATCATCCCTGATCTCATCCCCAGACCAGCCAGATGAGCCTTTTCTTCAGCCTGAATCTGCTTGCTGTTCCCTCCGCCTGCCGTGGGGGGTTGTGGTGTGTGCCTTTCATACCCCGGAGCAACAGTGTAGAAACAAGTGTTTCCACTTTAAATTAATCCAATTTGCAAATCAAGTGCTGCTTCCTTTGAGTTCAATCCCAGTGGATTTTGCCAGTATGATGGGAAACCATTCATTTTGTCACCAGAAAAAAAAATATATTTGCTTCGTGAATGCGAAAGCCTGTCTGGTGTGCATGGCCAGAAACTCCATCTCTGGCACCAGACCTCACTCCAGTCTTGAAAAGTGAATTTCATTATTATCATTTAATTAAAAAAAAAAAAGAGGCAAGATGTGCTCTGTTTCAACATTTCATTTCCAAAGCTGGTGGGATACTTAGCCTGTGTTATCTTGTTTTTCTTCAATGTTCTGGGTAAGCCCTGGCTTTTCTCTACTCCATCTTCATAAATGCACCCCAAATCTGGCACATGTGGGAACCTGGCACATAGCTGAAACCTACCTCAAAGAGCAGTGTCCAGGTGGTGAAGAACACCCTTTCGAAAGCTAGAGGCTAGTAATGCTGATAGCTTATGTGGTGAGTGAGGAGTTCTAAGAACTGAACTGCAGTCCAGGCTCCCATTGGGCAGGAATAGTGAGATGCCTTTAGGCACACATGCATGCTTTAAGTTGTATGGAGAATCCTTATCCACGGAAAACGTCCCTTACACACACTGGCTATTCTTTAGCCGTGTACAGGTTGTATTTAGCTAACCAGACTATACGCGTTCCCCATAAGTCCTTCTGTCACAGTATAGAGAGTTTGACCTGCAGATGTTTCTGTTCTCAGGAACCAGAATTGTGTAAAGTTTCTCTGGTCACTAAGTGACCCAGCGAAACCCAATTATCCATCAGAAAAACTGCAGTGATGACAAGTATTAGCAGAGATCTGAGCCCTTGGCATCACACTGGGCAGTTGCATGAGATGCCAGGATCCCTGTGTTCACACAGAAGGGCAGGAGTATCCTTCTGATAGACAAGCTGGACAGAGGTCCTGCATCTTCATTGCAGGGCAAAGCCAGAAGAATAGGAGTGGGGTGGACACACAGTACCCCCAGCCTCTGTAAGAGTCTCCCAGTCAATGCGCAGCTTTGACTTGGGCACACCAGAGGAAGAGGCAGCCCAGACCCTGAGTTTGCTATCCTTGGGCAAAGGCAGAATTTATAGAGGGTGAGTGTTGTGCCCGGCACTATTCAAATCAGTCCAGGTTTAATTAGTTCTCCCAGCATATGAAATCACAGCTTGTGTAGGTCAGGCCTGGCCACATGTTGTCATTCTGATGTGGTTCACACTATTACTTTATGGATGTTCTTAGCATAACAGACTTGAAAGGAGATATTAAACTACTCACTTGGCACCACAAAGCTAATGAACAGCTTACAGTGCCAGCTATTCTTGTGGCAATAAATGGCACCCTCAAATGGGATGTCAGAGGATACTGGAGGACACTGAACAACTAGGAGACTGCCTATGGGAGATCAACAGTGATGTGGAAACTCCCCAAAAATCCAACTCAAGGCTGGTGCTGGAACCTGGGAAGAGAAGGAGCTACGGGCTAAGGGGTGAGGTGAGCAAAATATAAACTTTAAAGTTGTGTGGGAGGAGAAGCACTTAGAGGTCGGTCGCCATGACGCACAGCCTTGGAAGAGATGTCAGCATTTTTGTTTTTTCACATCCCAGAGGGCTGAAGTCAGGTGTTCATTCTTTTTAATGTATAGCACTTGTCAAAAAGTTCTGCAGGAGTCATTCTGGGCACCGCAGGCATTTAGCAGACTAGTGTGGTAGTGTGACAGCTGGGCATTCGTCACATGTTTTTAAATAACATCCATTTATGTTGCCAGTCCTTAATTACTGAGTTCCCCGCTGACCAGGAAGTTCAGCTAGGTTTGTCTTCCTTTCTTCTCTCACTAGCCACCAATTTATCCTTAAGAAAAATGAACCGGCAGCAAAGCAAGCACCGTCCAGGTTTCCCCCTTTCGGTTAGCATTTATTCACAATAAAACAATGGCTTTCATGGTGACATTCTACATGTGTTTAATGTATTTTAGTCACAGTTAACCTCATGACACTCTTTTGATTGCTCTCCTTCCCTCCTTCCCTAATGGTCTTCTTTGGCTTTGATGTTCTTTCTAAAAGAACATTTAGATTTTACATATGCGAGAAGACATTTGTCTTTCTGGTCCGACTTGGCTGAAATGGTGCTCTTTACAAGTTCCATCCGTTTTCTGGAAGAGGACTGTGGTGGCTATCCCTGGTTGTCAATTCGACTATATCTGGAATAAACTACAATCCAGAATTGGAGCCTGTGATCCTGATTTTGAGGCTGGAAGACCTAAGTTTCTGACCTGGATCTTGACATGGAGATCTTGAGGTATAATAGCAATGAAAATCTTAGGGCCGGGCAAGGTAGTATACTCCTTTAATCCCAGGAGACTAAGGCAAGGAGATCTCTGAGTTCAAGGCCAGTCCAGGACAATGCAAGTCCCAGATCCAGGCATGGTGGTACACACCTTAATCTGGGCCACACCTTCTGCTGGAGACCTACATAAGGACATTGGAAGAAGGAAGATTCTCTCTTCTTCAACTACTTGCACTTATGCACAGCTGTAGAAATCTACTTCTACAGAAGACCAGCTGAAACAACTGGCCCTGTCGTGGCACTGAGCAGCTCCTAGAGCCTTGGACTTCCCATTCCCAGCTGACCATTGCTAGGGAGTTGGACTACAGATTATAAGTCATCACAATAAATTCCCTTAATATATATATATATTCATTCCATAAGTTCTGTGACTCTAGAGAACTTTGATTAATACAATGACATAATTTACTTCTTCTTTATGGCCAAGAAATGTCCTTCTATATATACAGTGAATTTTATTCATTTTTTCATCCATGGTAGATGCCCACACTGATTCCGTAAGTAGTCCGTTGTGGAGAGTGCCACTGATAAAGCGGATGCTGCCTTCCATTATTTCAGGCATATACTTGGTGGGGTAATATCAGATTTTAAAAAAATCTATCTTTATTATTTTCAGTGTGTGTGTACACGCATGCATGCACACCCACACGCATGTATATACCTGTGTACCCATGTGCGCGAGTGCAGTTGCCCTGAGACACCAGAGGCATTGACTCCCCCTGGAATTGAGTTGCAGGTGGGTGTGGGTACTCTTAACCTGGGATGGGCGCCTGGAAGCAAACTTAGGTTTTGCAAAAAGAGCGGTGTGTGCTTTTAACCACAGATCCTGCTCTCTAAGAGCCCCTAGTTGTGGTTTTACAAGGTCATCTACACTCGCCATTGCTGCTTCTTGTTGTATTTCTGGGTTTTCCATTTGAGCTCAATTCTGCCATCAATTCTCTGCTTTCCTGTTTGGTGCCGCTTTGATGTATGGCCTGCCATGCTTGCTTCTGTAGCTCTCATCGGACATAGACTTCACTCACCCTAAGATGATGGCCAGGGAGATGGAGGTATAACACCTGGCTGTGCTCTCTGGTCCTTTGTTGTCAGTTACTTCTGGATCCCAATGTTCTAACCCTCAATCCTTTGCCCACCAAATGCTGATACATATGGGAGAAAAATTCCTTTTTTCCTCAGAGATGACTTTGGGGAATTGTTCCTATATGAGCAAGACAGGTTCCTCTCTGCACCTCAAATTCTGGATGTCTAAAGTCATCTCGACCTAAGGATAATTTTATCTGCACCAATATCTGAGAGACCATCTATATCAGCGTTAGTGATGGGAAAGGCTGGTCACGGTTCTAGACGTTCCCAAGTCTTTTGGGAGGCAGTGGAGATGAGGCCATAGTACAGGACCTGTTCATCAGGTAATGTCCTTTCTGTCACCACCAAGTTCTGTTACTTCGGGTCAAACACTGGAACGAATATAAAAGCTCACCTGTTTGTAGATAGATGGCATTTCATATTATAGTTTGATGAGAAAGTCACATGACACACAGGCTGTTCCCACACAGCCACTTCTAAGGTCTGGGTAGGGGACAGGACTTTCCCATAGCTATTTCTCTTCTCCATCCACAACACTGGCCCATGAGAGGAGAATTGAAGTGAGGGCTCTGACAAGTGGAGCTATTGAAAGGAGCTTGTTGGGGTGATCTTTTGTGCCCTGTATAAAGATTGTCTTTGTATTGTTTACATGCTAATCTCTGTGTTCTGGCAGACCAGAATTTGGTAGTGTTATTCATATGGCTACACCATATTTTGTAAACACCCCCTCCCTCCCCTCCTGATTGGTTTGATAAAAAGCTGATGGCCTATAGCAAAGGAGGAGAGAACAGGGGGACTTCTAGTAGAGATAGGAACTCTGGGAAAAGAGCCAGGGGAGGGAGAAATTGCCAGCCCAGACACTGACAAAGAAGCAGGTTCTGAGACTAGAGACTGAGATGTAATGAGCCACATGGCAGAATGTAGAATAGAACACATGGGTTAATAAGTTATAAGAGCCAGTTGGGAATAACAGTAAGCTAGGCCTAAAAGCTGTAATTAGCACATATTAGTCTCTGTGTCTTTATTCAGAGATGGGGTAGGCATAGAAAGTCCAAAGTGTTATAGGAGATCTCAGTCATTATAGATTTTGCAGTACCAACAGTCTATGTGCCACTCAGCACATCCTCTAAACTTGAAACATCCAGAATAAACTAGTCAGACTAGCCAAGCATTACTGGTGATGGAGAGCTTTTGATTCACCTTAATTCTTAGCTCCCTTTCCCCAAAGATCTCTGCTTACTCTCCTCTTATATTTTAAGACACAGCTCTTTTGTTTTTAAACATTGCCACAGACATAAATCTAGGAAGACACACCTAGGGGAAGCTTTTTTGGTAAGAACCGTTTTCCATCTCCAAACCTTCTAGGAGGGGATCGTGAGTCATGAACCAAAGATGGTAGTCATTCTACATTTTGTTTTTGCTTTAAGATCACTAACGAGAAGATTCCCAGTACCTCAATCACCTGGCCCAAGACACAGACACTAACAGCCATTTCTCCCAGTGTGACCATTTCTTTCATATCCTAAATTTGGAGGAAGACTTTTGTATTAGACAAGGTTCTCTAGAGGAACAGAAATGGCATAATGAATCCAGATATATAGAAAGAGGATTTATCAGAGTGGCTTACAGGCTGCGGTTCTGCTAGTCAACAATGGCTGTCTCTGACATGAAATCCAAGAACCCTTGGATTCATGCACTGAACAACCCCAAAAGTTGTTCAGTGCATGAAGCGGGATGTCTCCATTGGTCTTCAGTATACTTCAGAATCCTGAAGAACCTGGTTCTCATGCCAATGAAAGAATGGCCTTGCCAGCCAGAATGAGGGCGAGCAAGAAAAAGAGGAAAAACTTCCTTCTTCGCCATCCTTTATACAGGCTGCCAGCAGGAAGTGTGGTCCAGATTAAAGGTGGAGCTTTCAACCTCAAAATATCCAGTCAAAAAAACTCTCTCAGGTGTACCCAGTAGCTTGGGTTTTGGTTAATGTCAGATGTAGTCAAGCTGACAAACAAGAACTTTGGCCCTTCTGCAGGGGGCGTGGTGTAAGCGGAAGTTGTAGCCACCAGTATTTGGTCATTTGCACTGGCTCTTACCCTTGGGGCATTTCACATACATACATACATACATACATACATACATACATACATACATCATACATACATACATACAGTTTTGTTTATCTTCACTCAGTGCTCACAGGTTACTATTCCTGGTTACCAAGACCTGTAAGCAGATGGCTCTTCCAAGAGCCCAAGGAGCTAGACCTACAAGCTGCTTCCCTTGGAGAAGTGTCCACTGTCTAAGAGCCTGCTTCCCACCCCATCCCATTCTTTGGAATCTAGAGAACAGTAAATATTCTTTAGAGGACACAGACTATGTCACTTCTTCCCCCACTATGTGGTTTGGATATCTCTCTTCTTGATGTTTGGTGTTGAGCCTATAGTGTAACAGCTGAGCTGCCTCTGCAGCCCTGAACGCCTCTTCTCAAACACCTGTAGGCTCTGTAGACAATGCCATCATCCCAGGAGTGGATTCCAGATAAAAGGGAGATCTTCTTTCTTGTGTCTTGCCTTTCTTACATCTTCTGTGACATGAGGTAGTGTGCAGGTTCTTGGTAACTGCCCATTCCCTGTTTGTGGACTTAGGATCTGGAACCATACATAAACCCGTGACCTTCAATCGTGAGAACTTAGAAAGCTGTAGGCATTCTATTACAGCAACACAGAAGCTATAAGATGGTCTTTCTCCTTTGTGCTCTTGATATTCGCTGATTACATTGGCTAAGAAACTGTACTATATATTCAGGTAGGTTTTTGTCTACCACCATACCTCTTCATTAACATATTTAGAGAGCCACCATTAGTTTCTCTGCAGTGATTGTTTGAAGAACTACGACTGAAGGTCTATTATGGGTGATTACAATAAACAGATAATGAGCACCTTTTGGCTTCTATTATAGTATTTTGAATAATTATTGGTGCCTCTTTGGAACTCTTACCTTTTGCCACTTTGGTTATTTTTGGAATGCTTACAGGTGCCCCCTCATTGCTGTGCGGTACAGTTTCTTTTATGGAGCCCCACACTTCTGCACCAGCTGCTGGGGCAGCTGCTGCTGATTGGCAGGTACTGCTGATTGGTTGACCGGAGTTGCTGGGCGGCTGTTGCTGATTGGCGGCTGCTGCTGATTGGCAGGTGCTGCAGATTGCTTTGCCTGGCATCCCAGCCTCTTGCAGTTCTAGCCATCACCCAATTTGATCTCCAGGACTCCCAAGATGTAGAATCTTAACAGGCTTGTGCTTGCACTATTCTGTATGGCGACTTTAGAGTATCATCTGCAGACAGCTCTACAGCAGTGTGGATGTGGCTGATTTGATTCCCTTTGTAGAATAAAAATCACAGCAGGTCAAGAAAGCTGTCGCTCAGATCTCAGTGTAAGCCAGTGATTACCACAGTCTGAGCAGCAGACCATGAGGACTGGCTAAAACGGCTCTTTGTTGGGAATGAAACCTAGGATTGTAACAACCCTCCCGGGTGCTTCTGATGCACCCTCAGACTCAACACCACTTTATTCGGATGATCCGTGCACTTAAAATAACAGTAAACCCTGGCTCCTACCTACAGACAGATTGAAGAATTCAAAATTATTGAAATCATTTTTTAGGTGATGCTTGTGCGAAGTTAGGATTCAGATGCATTGCTGTGCATGGTACAGTCTCTATAGTCCGACTTCCTTCTCTCTCAGGATTCTAAGCACCTCTAGAGAAGGCATCAGACAGGAGCCTAAACACACACACAAAGGCTTCACAGAAGTTTGGAGCACTGACAATTGCTGACTGTCACACAAAATCTGTCCGTGCAAACATAAACCTCAGTGTAGAAAAAAAAAAAAAAAAAAACACACTTAATCCACAGATACGTGCATACCTGTTTAGAAACACACCCCATCAACAGTGATGTGTTGGTCATGGGAACATGAAGAGTTAGTTTATGAATTCAAAGCACACATTCTCAACAGGCTCTGGCTGTTCATGCCAGGCCCACTATTTCACTGACAAAATTAAATTATCACCATAGAAAAGCATAAAAAACAGTAACAGAACCGTGCTATTCTTTGCGATGCTGGATGTCTCCACAAATTGGTCCAAATGACTGCAGATCCTGGAAAAGAACCTGCTGCTTCTATTGTTGCATAATATGCTGCCGTGATTGCTCTTTTTATGTTAAAAATATATATAATTTGAATTTTTAAAAGAAACTTAAGCTATGTTGTTAACTTTGAAAAAAAGCATCCTGATTTTTCTGCATTGAGTTGGCAATACAAAAATTAATAGCCACTTGGTCTAGAAATATTAAACTTAATTTTTTCCCATTAGCACAAGGGTTACACCCTATACTAAATATGCAAGGTCTTATATATGTGGGATTGATAATAGAAACTAATGCAAAATTCTCTAAATGTACAAGAAGAAGAGCAAACAATATACATAAAAGTAATCATACATTTCTTGCTTATCCCTGTAAGGGGTAAGAACTGACTTCCATACTGGGAGGGATTCCAGATGTGAACACTTTCATCACCGGGATTCTAATGCTCGATGGTGGTTTTGCACAGTGGAGTGTCTCCATTTTCCCAGGCATATTTTCCTAAGTAGAGGCTACTAGCCAGAGCTGACATAAGCCATCTTGAGTTCTCGCTAGGGATTAACGCTGAGAATAAGAATAATACCAGGAAATTGGATGGTCACTGACATCATCATCAGACAATCAAATGGTCATTGACGCCATTGTCAGATGGTCATTGTACATTTTGCAAATAACTCCTCTCATAGGTTCTTGTCTGGTCATCTGATTCCTCCCACAGACTAAGCATTCTCATCACGACCCCTCTACAGATGTGGTTTTCTAGTTAGTGCTAAGTGAAGTGGTGAGGAGCACATGGGAGCACATGAGGAACACATATCCGGGGGCTACAGGTGTAAGAGATAGATGCAAGGGTGCTGACTCGGAGACTTTGAGTATTTATTCAGGCCAAGCTTGCTTAAACAGAGATAGGACAGCTTTATGTATAGGAAAGGAACAGTTAAGCAGAACACAGGGAGGCTTATCTTTCAATTATCTGGTGGTGATACTTAAAATTACTTTTACTGCACACTAAATAGCATCTCTAAAAAGCAAATGTTAAAAACCTATGTTGCTAATGTGCCTCTGAGGAGCAGTTGATTCGTCTGTAAAGACCCAGCATCTAGTGTTGCTATAAATAACTTCATTATCTATAATAGAAACTCATCTATCACCACTTTAATTAGAAGGTGACTAAGAAAGTCAGCGTTTAGCAAAGGCATTTGTAGCATTCGGGGATAGTAATAATGGCCTTGACCTTTTTCCAAGGAAAAGCTTTTCCAATTTTCCTCTCGTTTACATGTGCTCCATGCCCCATTATAATCAGTTTCTATATAAAAATTATTGACATTATTTCTTTAATTGCTTTTCTAAACACAGTATAATCATAGGGATGAGAATTTGGAGAACTGGGGAAAGCACGGAGAAGAAAGCGTCCAGTCTGTGTCTCCCACTTCGATCTCCCAGACATTCTTCACAGAGACAAGTATTCTCTAATTAGCACCAAAATGTGCAAACATATTCATTATCCAGGATTATTTAACAAAGCATATTAGGTTTAGTTTCCTCTCTCCGTTGGGGTTTTATATATTTTTGGTGGTTATATAATATTCTGTGACTGTTAATTTGACACAGATTTTCCTCTTTGCAGGACATTAGGGTGCTCACTTGCTCACTCTTGTTAAAAGGAATGGTCAGTCATTCTCATACATAGGCTCCTGGCTACGTTGTCTTTAAGGGAGATTCCCAGGGGTGATGTGCTAGGCTCTGGTGTTCATACCTACACATCTGCATGAGTGTTGCCCAGACAAACTGCCAACCAGGCGCTCACCAGCAGTGTGTCCCAATGGTTTCTGCCTTGCTCCTTGCTAATGCTTAGAGCTAAAACTGTTTTAGCCAGTTTGATTGTTGGGGGACTACATTGCACCCACGTGTATGTGTATACTTCTTTGCTGTTGTTTGTCCTTAAGAATAATAAAGCAGGAGAAGGAGTAGGTCTGAAATTCAGGCACAGGTATGCTGTCTGTTGTTCAAATGTTTGGGGGATTTTAGAAATTCATCTAATGCTGCTCTTCCTTAAGGTTACGATAAAAGAAGCAGACCAAAGTCTTACAGGGTTCAGTTATCTCAAAGACATTTCAAAGGGCATTCATTCATATTCATTCTCCCCCTCTCCTTCCCCTCCCCTCCCCCTCCCTCCCCTCCCCCTCCCCTCCCTCTCCCTTTCTCACTCCCTCCCTCCCTCCCCATCCCTCCTCCCTCCCTCCCCCTCCCCTCCCTCTCCCTTTCTCACTCACTCCCTCCTCCTTCCTCCCTCCCCCCCCCCTCTCCTGCCTGCATGTGAGGATGTAGCTCTCAGCTACTGCTTCCATTAGAGTTTAGTGGCTGTAATAGAAACTGGAGCTGTGATGGTTTGGATGAAAATGCTCCCCCTTTCACCCCCGCCATAGTCTCAGGCATTTGAATGCTAGGTCCTGGTGGTGCCACTCCGGGACTCTCGGGAGGTGTGGCCTTGTTAGAGAAAGTATGTCATTGCAGACATGCTTTGAGAGTTTAAAGGGTGCACTATTTCAAGTTTGCTGTCTATGCTTCGAGCTCTCAGCCACCAGTCTGCCTGTTGCCCTGCTTCCCCACCTTGATGGTGATCAGCCCTCGTCCCTCTGGAACTGTAAGCCCAAAATAATCCTATAAGTTGCTTTGGTCATGGTGTTTTATCACAGCGATAGAAAAGTAACTAGTACAGGAGCTCAAGGAATTTTTGGAAACTGGGGACTCTTCCTTCATCTTGTGAACTGGTAAGTTGAGAGAAGTGAAGACAGCTAATTGCGCAAAAATGACAAATCTAGTAAGTACTGCGCATGCGCCCCACTAGCATTCGCTTCCTAATCCCAGGCCGTTTAATTAACCACATATTTCTTCTCATCAAAGAAAAGACGGCTGTTAAATATGCATCCTTGAAACTGCGCATAGGACGTGTAAAGTGTATCCACAGAGGTGAAAGAATAACCCTATGGTTTGAATGTGGAAAGTCTTCTCCCAGACTAAGGGGTTTTAAATACCTAGTCCCTGAAGTTGAGATTGTTTTGGAAAGTTGAGGAAACTTTTGGGCATGGGGCCTACCTGCCAGACATAGAGCCACCAGGGCCAAGAGTGAGAATTCTAGCTTGGCTCTGCTTCTCGGCTCCCCACTTCCTAGTCAGCCGCAAAGATGAGGGAGCTGTATGAACCTCCCCTAACCCTCAGGAGGTGTCTGCTGCTGACCTGTTCCACCATGGTGGGCTGTATTCCCTGAAGTGGGAGCCAAAACCCTTCCTCCCTTAGGGTGCCTCTGCCAGGAATTTGGGCACATTATTGGGAAAAGCTACTACCATTGACAGCATCATTAGGAACAGTCCTTAGTGTCATGCCCTCAGATGTCTCCAGGTGACCTTTCTGATCAGAGCTCTGCCTTCCCTCTTTTCAAAATAATCTGTATCTCGACATTGTGTTAATTTTCTTAATGGTGTTTAACTATTAATAATCTTTCCAACACATACATCTTTCCCTCAGCAAGCACAGTTGGGGTGACTAGGAGAGTTCTAGCAGTGGTACTTCCTGTGATCTTGTAGAGACCATGAATTTTGGAAATTATTCCACATTCAGCCACTTCATAGCTGCATAGATGCTGCTGCATGGATGCTGCTGCTGTGTAGATGCTACTGCGTGGATGCTACTGCGTGGATGCTGCTGTGTGGATGCTGCTATGTGGATGCTGCTGCGTGGATGCTGCTGCGTGGATGCTGCTGAGTGGATGATGCTGCATGGATGAAGTGGGCCGGTCAGCAGACGTGGAATAATTCCCCCCATCTGGTTAGGGAGCTAAAAGTAACATGCCACTCTTAATGGTGGATTTTTAGGGAGGGCCGTGTCTTGCTGCTGGAGAGTGCCTCCCTTGTAAGGAGTGGCTCAGGGATGATGGAAACAGAGCTCAAGAGGGCCTTGCAGGAGGAACTTTCCACCAGGAGCTTCTCCTCCTGTTGAAACATTTCCTGTTTCAGAACACTTACCAGACCCATAAACATTTTTATGCTTCAGAGAAAAATCCAGGAAAAAAATAGCGTTTCAAACTTGGCAAAGAAACCTTTGCCAATATGTTTAGTCACGTGTACACATATTGAGCACCACTCCAAAGGGTAGGCTCTGTGGTTGATGGACTACTATCTCTGACTCATGACATCCAGAAGAGATTCCATCAGAGAATCCACAGATAACTCAAAATTATAACCCTTGCATGTTTTATATGACCGTGTTGGTTCCAGACGTGATGTACATGCATCTAGAGGAGCAGCGTTTGGGAGGCTGAGGAAAGATGAGGATAAGTCCAAGGCTGGACAGGCCATTCCAAAAGATCTGAGGAAAGATGAGGATAAGTCCAAGGCTGGACAGGCCATTCCAAAAGATCTGAGGAATGATGAGGATAAGTCCAAGGCTGGACAGGCCATTCCAAAAGATCTGAGGAATGATGAGGATAAGTCCAAGGCTGGACAGGCCATTCCAAAAGATCTGAGGAAAGATGAGGATAAGTCCAAAGCTGGACAGGCCATTCCAAAAGATCTTGTCTCAAAAAATAAAAGTGGAGATGCTGTTTTTTTGGGGGGCATGTAACAAAGAGAGCTGAGAGGAAAGTTTGAGGTTAGGTCTAAAGTGATCAAGGGCTAAGTGAAGAGCCAAAGATAGCCCCATTACTTAAACAGGGCTGCAGAGTGATGTAGTGTTGGACATGTGACTAAAGTAAGTAGGTAAGAGCTAGCCTGTGCACAACCTCAGATCTGCTAGACAGTGCTACTGAACGTGAAAAGTCATGGCTAATCTTACTTATCTATGAACCCTGTGAGCTACAGTAATAACTGCTGCACGTGCTCACTTGTGCAGTGTCATGAACATCATGGGAACAACCAACTACTTTCTGATTAAAGTCTGTTCTCATCAAGATGAAACCCATACTTGGCATCAATACTGGGAGAAGAACCTATGGTTAGACAGGCACTAGGGAGAGACTACAACTATTATTCTGTTAAATGGACATAGTATTAAGTCTTAAGTCAGCTCTTCAAAATTTATTGTTACATCCGTAGAGTATGGCATCTTTCAAAGAAGTCAAAGAAGCTTCTGTCAGCAGGGGATGCTCATTATCACAGAGACACACTGCAAAGGTGAGAACAAAAGACTTCAGAATGCTCACCCCTAGAAGGGCCTGGTGCATATCTTCTCACCTCCTCCCAAGCCTCAGGGATAATTGTGGACAGGGTCAGGAAGGTCATAAGCCAGAGGCTAAGGATGATTACAGGGAAAGGCTGCCTGCTTGAGAGAGCTGTGATAGCAAGCAGACCTGTGCAAGCTCAAACCACACAAAATGCAGGCATGGAGGAGGGGCTTGCATGAAGTCCCACCCCCAACCTAGGAGTGCTTAGCAACTGATAGCTGTTGGCAGAGCAGAGTTAGTTTTCACTAAGTCAAACTTGCTTCACGGAAGGCCACACATCCAAGTAAAAGTGCAATTGCATCCTGGCAATTTTTGTTTTTGATGGATTTTTACAAAAGGTCACAAAGTTCAAAAAGAGGGCAGAGTTGGGAAGAGTTGCAGGATAGGTTGGCTATGATCAAAGCACATTGTATGAAAATGTCTAAGAACTAATAAAATAGAATTCAGTGAAAAGGCGTATGCACATTTCACAAGAGCGATACATTCTGCGTCTTAAAAGATGGCAAGACGGAGTGGAGGAAGCTGGTGGGTCTCGACCATGAGAACATTAGTCAGTGGGCTACTGGACTAGGCGGTGTATGGAGCCATGGTTAAAGCGAAAACATCAAGGAAGTGTTGGTAAGCTAAGGAGATCGAGTGAGATAGGTGTGAATAGTCGCCAAGGTTCTGGCTTACATAACAGAATGAGTAAGAGACCCATACAAATGAACTGGTTTTTTTTTTTGTTTTGTTTTTTGTTTTTTTTTTAATGTACTTCCATGTTAGGCTTATGTATACATTTGACTTTAAATTAGATGCCCTATAGTGTTTGTTATGATTTTCATATGAAATGTCCCCTGATGGTTCATGTGTTCAAGGCAGTCTCCAATGCAATGTATATAGGTCAGGTTTTAGAAAGTGATTAGGGCTTTGTCCTAACATGGATTTATAATCCACCAGACTACCGGTGGGTTACTGAAGAACATGGAGGCATGCCTTTGAAGGGTCTAGTTCATCTTGAGCCTTTCCCCTCTCTTTGTTTCCTGTCAGTCCTGAGGTGAGAGCAGAATCATCCCTCAGATGCCCCTGCTGATGTTAGATCCTGCTTTACCACAGCTTCAAGGTTTCCCGGAGGCCTGTTGTCATAGTGATAAAAAGTGACCAATGTCCTTGTAGTTTGGTGGCATTAAAGGACCTGTGAGGCACAAAGTCACAAGAAGGTCAAGGGGGACCCAGCGAGGGCTGGGGTTCTGCTGCGCTCACCCCCATTCACGGAGCTGAGTGTGTGCGTGTGTGCACACGTACATGCGTGCGTGTGTGTGTGTGCACGTACACACACATGTAACGCCTGGAGGATCACCAGCTTTCACCACCTCCTAAATCACAGAGCTCCTATAGGATATCGTCAGTCAGAAGAATGTCATCTCCAAGATCAAAATGTATGAAAAATAGAAAAGTCCAGCTTACTTCACAAATAAATATCTAATAAAATACATCTCTATAGCAAACCAAGGCAGGCACTTCTTATATGGGTTTATGTGGTGGGAAAGGGTATAATTGAAGAAATATCTAATTATAATTAATACATTACAAATGGTTTTCAATTTAAGTTCTTTCTTTTGATATTTAAAAACATGGGTAAATTTGATATTAGCTTCCTATAGCTATAGAAATGCTGTGAAGCTGACACATAACAAAGACAGAAGACTACAAAAATCACTTATAAAATGATCCCAAGGGTGCATGATCTCCGTGACCCTCAGTAGGGGCTCTGAAATTTAAAAGCCATTGTCTTAAGGTTTTACTGTTGTGAACAGAAACCACGACCAAGGCAATTCTTAAGGATGACATTTAATTGGGGCTGGCATACAGGTTCAGAGGTTCAGTCCATTATCATCATGGCAGGAAGCATGGTAGCATCCAGGCAGATGTGGGGCTGGAGGAGCTGAGAATTCTACCTCTTGTTCTGAAGGCAGCTAGCAGAAGGCCGGCTTCCAGACAGCTAAGATGAGGGTATTAAAGCCCATACCCACAGTGACACACCTATTCCAACAAGGTTACACCTCGTAATAGTGCCACTTCCTGGGCCAAGCATATACAAACCATCACAACCATACAGAAGAGTAAGGAATAGTAAGTTCTTTCAGGAAAGTGAAATGATTTGTGATGCCCATATTAACTGTCTGTCCTCATTCCTCTCCCCGTAGCTTCTCTTAGCATACCTAGAGTTCTGTCTGTTCATCCCAGTGCAAGGATGGCTCAGGATGTCTCCACATAGCCAGGTACCTAAGGATGAGCCATGGATGGGAAGCAAGAGTATTTGTTTATAAGATTTATTTTTATTTTATGTGTATCGGTGTTTTGCCTGAGCATATGCAATCTGTACCGTGTATGTGTGTGTGTAGTGCCCATGGAGGTCAGAAAAGGGTGTTGCATTCTCTGGAACTGGAGTTACAGACCAATGGTAGCTGCCACGTGGGTGTTGGGAACTGAACCCAGGTCCTTTGAAAGATTAACCAGTGTGCTCTTTGCCTCTGAGCCATTGTGGAAGTAGGAGTATTTTACCTGAATGATTTTTCTTTGGGTCTGGTAATTCATTCTGTGTCTAGAATAAAATACAAAGGAGTTTAAGAGCTGTCAAGACAAGAGCTAAGGTTTGTGTAGATCACTGTCAAAACCATGTGTTTCCAGGCTGCACATATCAGTTTTTATCTTTGCAACTTCCTTTGTGCTCATTCCAAAGAACTGTACATTCTGGTTTTCTTGTCACCCTGGACTTGAATCTGAGCGCAAACAGAGAAGCACACTTTCAGTGAGGCAAACAGCTCCCAGAAGTAGAACTGTTTTAGCTTCTAAAAGTGTATCTGAGGACATTTTCATATCGTAGTGACACTAAACCCTTCAGAATTACCTAAGTCTTTCACATGACTAAGCCGGGTTTATACATTAGTGAAATTGAGGAATAGCGGATACTTGATAGTGGCTAATGAATTACTGAGTCAAGATATAAAATTTGCAGATGCTGTGAGCAGAAGCCGTGTCTTGTGTCTAATTAGAAGCTGGCACTACAGTGGGAGCCACACCCTTGGTTGGGCTACGTCACATTAGGCAGTGCTGTAACACAGCCTCATCCCTTAACAACACCGAATGCTGGAGTTTCTTCCTGGTGGATAGTTTTTAAGAAGCAAGAAAGATCCCCACAGCATAAAATCAACCAAGGGTGAGGAGGGAGACTTGTAAGTACATCCTTCTCCAGAGAGAGACTGGAAGTACGAATTCCCCAATGAAGCCTCCAGATAAGGACCCAGCAGACACCCTGACTGTAGTGATACTAAATCAAATACACGAGCACAAATGCGTGCGCGTGCACGCGCGCGCGCGCACACACACACACACACACACACACACACACACACACACACACACACACACACCTGACCCAGAGAAACCACAGGGCAAAGATGTTGTCTGTCTCTAGTTGCTAATTTTGTAGTAATTAATATATAACAACAATATAAAAATCCTCAGGTTTTAGCATTAACAGGGAAGTATTTTAGAAAAAACTAAATTTGTAGGAGAGACTTTGGAACCTGCTGAGTGTGGTGGAAGCCAGGAGACTCGTGTGAGCATTGTGGAGAACAAAAACAATACTGAATATATATGACTCTCTTGACAATGCATGTTGCTGCTAAGGTGAGGAACATGAGGGCATTTAAGAATGCCTAGCCTGGGTAAAACTTGGGACACCAACCTAACAGGCAGTTGCAGGCAGTCTGAGGACACCTAATGCCATTTTTATATGTTAACTAAGTATTAACTTTTGTGGGAAAACTGCTAATTAAGGTCGAAATCCACCTTAGCCTCTGGGCGTGGTGCAATATGGGAGACTCTCTTTATTTAGTGGGGTTTGTCCTTCCTTCTTTGACCTTGCCTGAGGAATTCTAAGCCCTCCCATACACCTCTACCTGAGGAATGCCATGTAGCCTTAGTTTGATTACAGGGTCAAAGTCCTTTCTCCTGATAAAACCTGTCAGCCAGCTCCTGGGACTCCTGAAATGCTCTCCCATGCTAATGAGGCATTCCAGGTACCCCCAAGTCTCCAGTCAATGACCTTTGCCCATCCTGGACGTTCCTACGTCCACCTGCCTCCTGCTAACTGGTCCCAGTGTGGTTATTCACTGTACTTACTCAAAGAACTTCTGGACACCACTCCCTCTACTGTCTCTGCTCCCTCTGTCCTCATGGACCAAATTGGCCAATCATCCATGAGAGCGGGGAGACCCACAAACTTTTTGAATGTACCTTGGAAAGTTTTCCTTAGCTACAAGCTAACCTCAGACGCTGCTCAGGAGCTGTCCACCTTGATTTTCCAGGCAGGGTCTCTCACTGGTATGGAGGTCTTTGGTTAGGCCAGGCTGGTTGGCCAGTAAACTATAACAATCCTCCTGTCTCTACCTCCCCAGCACTGGATCCCAAGCACACACTGTTGTGCCAGGGAAATGTTAGTGATCCCCCAAGACACAGAGGAGCCAATCTGATGCAACTCACAGCAGGGTCTTTATTGAAGCTAGCTCAGCCCCCCCCCCCCCCCAATGCATCACCGTCACGCAGGACCAGGACAGTTTTAGTGGTGGGGGAGCCCCGAATGTCTATCAGGGCAAGGCTTTATAGTAAGCAGCAAGCAGGGAGTGAGTACGTTTGCAAGCATCTAATTGGAAAGCTGTTGTGACCTTTAACATAATTGACTGGTGCTGGGAGTCAGATCATAAACTTAACTTCTGCTCCCTTCTGCATTGGTGGTCATTAGGAAGGGGTGGGCTTGTAACCTGGGATGCAGGTTTGTTGGGAGAATAACCTGGAGACACTGGTCCTTTTGGGGATTAGCCTAGAGACTGGAGCTAGGCTCGGGTTTTGTTGGGGGAGGGGGCAACTTGGAAACTAATGCTAGGTACCAGCCTGTTAAGTTTACCTGAGTTCAAACTTAGGTCAGGTTCTCTAACATGGAGTCTGAACTTAAAAGCTATGGCCTCTCAACACGACCACACTGGACTTTAAAAAGGATTTATTTTTATATATATCAGTGTTTGCCTACATGTCTATTTGTATACCATGTGCATACCTGGTACCTGCAGAGGCTAGAGAGGGGTTTGGAGTTCCTGGGACTATAGTAACAGCTGATTGTAAGCTGCCATGTGGGTTCTGGGAACCAAACCTGGGTCCTCTGCAAGAGTAGAAGACAAAGTGGTCTTAACCACTGCGCCATCTCACCAGCCTCTGGCAGAGTTCTGGGGCTAGAATTCATTTCTCACATTTGTACAATAGCAATTTGCCCACTAAGTTATAAATGCTCTCATTTTTAAAGTCAGGACTCATGGCAAATCATGACATGAACACGTCAACAAAGGCGGGCATTACTTTGGATCTTGGCTTTCGTCTCCACCGTGTGAAGAATGTGGCAGGACAGAGCAGCTGGGTGAGGTCATACAGCCTTTGGCAACACCATCTGATTTATTCAGCTGTGGAGCTGGTATCTGAAAGGGCAGTGCTTCTCGGCTAGACTAAAAGTATTCAGAGACACAAAGCCCCCTTTCTCATATAACTGAAAATGAGAATCCACAATGCCCTTCTGAAGCCATTGTAGGTAACTGAATATTTATATAAATGTATTTTGCTATCATCCCTGACCCATCAAAGGTCTGGACACCACAAAGGGAATGTGTGGCTCTCTAAACCTGACTACAGGATCGTTCCATATTTCAGCCAAATAAGGTCTTTGATGTGATACACATGTAAACCCTGGGTGCTAAACCACACAAAGAAGCAATCACTCCACATGGAAGGTGAGAGTTTTTCAATGCATTTGCCATTTTTATTTCGAGATGCAGTGACATCATTCACGACGGGCTTTGATGCAGTTGACAGTGTAGTGAACAATATATCTTTCTGGAGGCTATTTATAACTAAACACTAAATATAATTACAGTGGAATTTCTGTACAATTTAAGGCTTGGCTCTGAACTAGATTGTAAATATGGACCAGATTTGTAAATAAAACACCTTTTTGTTCAAGTAAAAGAAGGAAAAAAATCAATGAAAAGAATACAAGGAAAAAGAAAAAGAACAGAAAGCAAAAGTAGCTGGTCAGGTACTGGCTGGAGTGAATTTTCATAATATTGTAAACCAACAAAAATTACATATTTTCTTCCCAAATAATGATAATTTACATATTGAGGGGTTGCTTAGGCAATTCCGGGAATCTTTCTGGATTGAATGGAGCCCAGAGCAAGTGAGGAGGAAGAAATTACATCAGTGTGCTAAAACCAATGCTACCTTATAACAAATGAGAGACATAAAGCAAGATTGTAAGCATTAAATATTTCTAGAGGGTTGGAGAGTTGTTACTGCTTATGGGCGAGGTAACAAAACCAGATTAGACAAGGACAAGATTCAAGTCATTTACTGAATAAGGTTGGTTATTGGCACATCTAATCTGGGGTAAATCTGACACGCCGGACCTAGATGGCTGATAGCATTGTAGGGTGATTACCATTTACTGTAAACAGAGAATTTGTCACCTATGAAACTGCAGTTCGTTGAGACTTTATTAATAAACTGTGGAAGGCATGAGTTGTCGATGGGTTACATGAGATCACGGTTTACACTGTTGGTTATGAACGTGCAGGTAGAGTTGAAAACGGAGATATTTTGGTGAAAATTAAAAGTTTTGCTCTTTTTGTGATTTTTTTTTTTTTATCATGGCTTCATGCAGTATTGGTTTAGTGATGCTGATTCGGATTGCGCTATTATGGGAAGATCTCTCTGCCAGGGTCTTTCACTGAATGGTCAAGGTCAGCTCTTCTGGATCAGAATTTTCCACGGATGGATATAAGTCAGTTGGGTTAGAAGAGGGGATTCCACGTGGGCTCCAGTTTTCCTAACGGTTTACATGACTGGGTTCATGTGCAAGCTGAGTTATTCCTGTGGGAAGAGAAAAGATTTCCTTAGTTCCTCATTTGAAAACATCTGAGTAGTCACAAAAAGTACCCTGGAAGCTCAGGTGCTCATTCTGACAGGAAGCTGGTGATGTAACACCCAGGTCTACTGCGGGGAAGGAGGGGGGGCAATCTTTTTCTCATTCCCTTTTGTTTTCAAGAACTATATTAATTTAAATCTGAGTGGGTTTAGCATTTATTTTCTTATTTTAAAGAGATATTACTCAATAACCTAAATGCTAAACCTGAGATGAATCTGGACAAATCCATTTCAATGTCTTATTTTATTTTTGTATTTTTTGGTTTTTTGAGACAGGGTTTCTCTGTGTAGCTCTGGCTGTCCTGGAACTCACTTTGTAGACCAGGCTGGCCTCGAACTCAGAAATCCACCTGTCTCTGTCAATGTCTTATTTTAAAAGTACATGAGCAAGTTGCTACAACGGTACTTAGCATTCACAGCCCACCCAAGGATGCGCATGGCCACCTGAGTCCTTGCATGGCAGGTCGGTATACACGACAAGGCTGTGCACACAAGGGCAGAGTTTGCTCACGATGCCGACCACACAGATTGGCAAGGCATGCACTTTCAGGAGGCAAACAGGACCACAGGTCTGCATTTTCGCCTCCCTCCGGGACAGAATAGTATACAATGGAGAAAGTCACTCACGAAATGCAGGAGATGTAAGACATTCAAAAAAGAAAGTTAGTGCTCAGTTCCAAACCAAACCAAACAGTCTGAGGCATAGACACTTATCTTGGAAGGGTGACTGCGCTTCCAAGGGATGATGCTGTATCAAAGCATGAAGGAGTATAGCTAATTCCTCTACAACTACAAGTCGAAACAGCTTGTCGTTAGAACCCACTTAGGGTTTTTATTAGTCCACGCGGCGAGTGAAGTCAAATTTGACATTTCAAATTTGGGTAACGAGGAGAAGAAGGCAAAGTCCAGGTCGAGAGAGCAGCGGTGAGGCCGTGCAAGCAAGGAGCCTCCCTTCCCTTTTCCTCTCACTGGCATGGGTGTGAACACGACCCTGAAGATGGAACCTCTACGTAGGAGGCAACTCGGGAGAACCCACAAAACAGTTCTCCATCTTCTTGCTAGCCAGCCCCACAAGAGCCAGTGAGGGAACAAAGGAGAGGGCGGATCAGGTGAAGGACGGGAGGGAAGTGCCCCATGCCACATGCCACTGAGGCAAGCCTGCAGGATCCGTGCCACCTCTTACCTGTGGTCAATCCTCTCCATCCTCTGGTGTGATTTCTGTCTCTTTATGGACTACTACTTTGGTCACTGACATGTCAGGGTGCTGCTCTTTGGCCTCTTTAATTGCCTGAGCCAGCGCCTATCCCCGGGAAATCACAGAAGGGCAAAAACAAAAAGGAGGTAGGACATGCATGAGCAGGAGCAGGATGTAGACTTAAGGAGCTAAATCTACCCCCACAATAACACCGAGGCACACGGATTACGGGAGCATTCAAAGGCATATATATATATATATACTGGAAAGTTAACTCGGAAACTTATTGTAGAATACTCGCTGGACGGGGAAGATTAGCATTGGGAACCGAAAGGCCAACGTGGTCACGTTTATTCCTCTGACAGAGCATTTACCATCTTCACACATACTACCTGGTCATGGTCAATGTCAGCATCTCCCGTGATGACTATTCGCTTCTCAATCCGAGTCTCCGAAATGCCTCCTTTCACAGTCTAAAGGAAACAGAACAGCTTCATGAGTTATCCGGCTGAGGGGATGGCAGAAAGTAGTGGTGGGGTGAAGCCTAGCTGTCATTCAATCTTTTAGAACTAAAATAGAGTCTACCACAGACATTTAATGTATTTACTTTCAAAAATGAGGGTATGGTTGAGTTCTTTGGGTTTGGTAGACCCAGTTTTTACGAGATCCACTCTATGCCCACCATAGAGTGAGTATCAAGGGCACCAGAATGCTGCTCAACAGAAACTAGCATAGGGTGAGAGATGCATGGTAAATACACGCTTTAAAGCTCACTTTTAATAGAGTTATCTTGGCACCTGAGAGGCAACTAATGAATTTCTTGTGCAGCCCAATCTGTCCAAGGTTCTGATGAGCGATGCCTTCCCCAACTGTCAGGAATTCTTGTGGCTTGTCTCCCCCACTTACTTTGGTGATATGTGTGGTGGTGGTAGTACTAGTGGTTTCAGACGTGATCGTCTGGGCGCTCATTAGCACACCTGGCTCCAGATCTGCCCCAGGATCGACCTAAGCAGGGACAGGAACACACAGAGCACATGGGCAAGGTTACATTTCCTCTTCTTAGGACTGGTCCATTCTTTAATGCACTACAGTGAGTGAACACAGACCTTCCACCTAGGACTCCATCAACCACAGATGGAAAATACTCAAAATCTATTTGCAAACAGAATGAATGTGTCCAGGTATTTGCCAAATAGAGAAGCATAACAACCACCAGGTTAGCATTTATATCGTGCAAGGTTGTGCAAGCCATCTAGAGATTATTTAAACTGTGCCGAGGATGTACACAGGTTATAAGGTAATATTATTATTCTAGGCAAGGGACTGTAGCGCCCACAGGTGGAACCCACTTCTTTGGAAGGAAGAATTGCTTCCCACAATCCTTGCACAGTTCAGATAAAAGGTGAGAGCTGCTAGGAGTAATTCTAGGCAAAGCTCCAGGCAACGAGGGTTAACAAGTTGAGACTTAACAAATGTGAGCCATGTGTGGCTGAATGAGCCCTCTTTCTCATCCATAGCTGTACACCCAGGTTATCTGAAGCCTTGGTTAAACCTTAGCATCTCCAGCCAGGTTTTTATAGACCGTCTTACCTGAGATGACTCGTACGTGATGGTTTTCGTTTCTGTGTGGACTACTGGCACTTCCTTGGTAGATATCTCTAGCTTTACTCCTCCCGGAGAAACACTGCCCACACTCACACTTTCTACCTTCACAGTGGATGACTGTATCAGTGGGAAGCAAGGGGAGGAGAGGTTAGGGAGGCGTGCACACAATCTGAGCTTCTTGCTCTTGACAAAGGTGTCCATACTAAATGAGGGGGTGAGATGGGGATCTGCATCGGCCTCTCAAAATTACAGTGTTGTTAATGTAGCTTGCTCAAGGCAATGGAAACATTTGAAAGTATATTAAAGAATAATCTCTTCCTTCTGCCCAATCTCATATGCAAATGCCTTTGCCGTTAAAGCTATAGATGAGGTTTTTTGTTTGTTTGTTTGTTTTTTGAGACAGGGTTTCTCTGTGTAGCCCTGGCTGTCCTGGAACTCACTCTGTACACCAGGCTGGCCTCGAACTCAGAAATCCATCTGCCTCTGCCTCCCAAGTGCTGGGATTAAAGGCGTGCGCCACCACTGCCCAGCTATAGATGAGTTCTTAAATTAGCACCGAGGACGATGATGCGCATATTACATCATCAGTCGCCACCCACAAATGTTTGGCGAGTCACAGCAGAAGGGTAAAGAATAAGGTTCTGTAAGTCGAAGGAGAGCTTTCTGGTCCTCCTAGAAAAGTCAACAATAGATCAGAAATAAGCGTCAAGTTTTCTTTTTAAAATCTATTATTATTAGTTTGTGTATGTGTGTATATATGTGTGTATGTGTACCTGTGTGTGTGTATGTGTGTATGTGTATGTATACTTGTGTGTGTGTGTATATGTTTGTATATGTGTATGTGGGTGTGTGCAGGTCAGAGGACAACTCTCAGAACATTGTTCTTTCCTTCCACTGTGAGTCCCAGGGACCAGGAACTGAACTGAGGTCATCAGGTTTGTGTGGCAAGCACTGTTAGCCACTGAGCCATCTTTGTGGCCTTCAAAATTTCCAATGTGTAATCATTGGTCCCCCCGTTGTTTCCTTCAGTTATAATTTCAATGACATGAGCCACATCCTGGGATTACACATCAGTATTTGCTAGCTTCTATGTGACCCCAAATCTGGAAACAAGCATGGAGACCATGAACTGCCATGCAAAGAAAAAGAATAGAGAGGAAAACCAAAGGCCTGTGCTCAATAAGGCAGTCAATTAAATTTAGCTCCACTTTAACTCCCATCTGAATCTCAGGGCACCACAGGAGGAGAGTAACTACCATTTACCTCAAAATGAGATTTTTGCTCCAAACCCTCAGAAGAATGGATGGCCGACACCTGATCCTCCTCATGGGAGACAGAGGCTGACTGTCCCTGCTCAGGGGCAGACTTGTCCACCTCCTCTCCTCTCTGTTCCTTAGCTGCTTCCGTCATAGAAGAGCTCCCCTTCCCTTTCCCGCTGTGAGGATCTGCGGGGACGGACTCTGGGGCATCGACTTCATCCCTGGCCGTGTGAGAAGCGTCGCCGCTGGCGTGCACATTCATCATGTGCCTCGCCTCTACCAACACGGTTTCCTGCAACACCTTCTCCGTGCTGAGGGGCTGAGTGTGTGGGGTGGACTCCACCTCGGTTTCAACGGACTCAGTCTTCGTTTCCAGTTTCTGTATGGGAAGAGTACAGGGTCTGGGTAACCTTTCATAAAACAAAACAAACAAAACCCCCAAAGCTCCCGTGCTAGGATGTCCACAGCCAGCGTCAAGAGCTATATGCACAGACACTAATGGAAATGAACATTAGCTCTCCTTCCTCCCACCAGCTTTGAGGTGTGCCTGTTGGACACACACACACACACACTGGGTCCTGCATAGCTTCCTCTGGGCAAATCTTAATAAAATACACAAGTAGAAAAAGAGCCGAAGCTTCGAAGGGTACTCTTAGACCCAACAGATGATGAGACAAAATGCTTCTAAGTTAAATACTGTTAAAGTCTCCTAACACGGTTGCTTTTGAGTACAGGAAGCATGTCCTTGACATGGTATGGAAGGCACATGATTGACACACAGAGCAGCCAAAGGACAACCATTGAGGGCACCTTTGAAACGCAGGAAGGCAAGACCACTTGCATGCAAAACACACACACCTGCCACAAACTCACAAAGCAAAGCAAATGGATACATTCAGAAACACCAAGGGTGGGAGCAAATGGCCACCTGCACCCAGCTCTGGGTAGTAGATGAAACCCCTCCTATGAACTCTGTGGGTTTCCGCGCAGACTCTAATAGACTGAGGATCTCCGAGCCATCCATGAGCTTCTCCCCAGAAGACTGTTTAGTCTGAGTGAACAAAGAAAAGGAGAGTCAAGCATGAGAGAGACAGCTTAGACACACATTCGCAGCTTGTTAGACAAAACTGGAGGCAGAGGAGAGGGAGCAGGAAGGAAGGAGTCCAGGAACAGAGCTTGGAAACAGAAAAGAACGGGGCACAATGTAGCGAACTAGGTGACCACGAGCCCTCGTGTGCTAAAGCAGAGAGTTATTAGGATCAGGGTGGCACTGATCTAAGCAGGTCATTTCTGCTCATCATTGCAAGCCACAGAAGCGTCATCACACCTGGGAATGGGCAGCTGGAAATAAAACGGGAAAGTGTTTTAATGCTGACTTTGGACTGCAATATTGATTTAATTATGGAAAAAAAAAAAAAAAAAAAAAAAAGCTGGGCCGGGCTCGCTGCTCTCAACACAAAGCCAAGCGGCAAGAGAAACGGAAAAGGTTCAGGGTGGAAGAGCGCTGTTTCAAAAACTGTCATGCTGGAATCTTAAGCGGTGACCGAATGAGAGCCACTGGTTACCACCACTTGGGATGCAGACGACTCGGTGACATAGTGAGCAGTAGCGACAGTAAAGGCCGGCTCATGGGAGTACCGCCACTCAGACAGGCTCTTCCTGCGCGGGCCAAAGGGCCCCACCTTGAGGACCTCGCACTCTGGCACCTGCTGGGTTTTGCTGAACCGGGGGTGGGCAGGTGTGTCCTCTCCCAGCTTTGGAGCCTTCTGGGTGTCATCTTCCTCGGGGCTTTGCCGACGAGATTCAGCTTCCTTGATGGGCGCCAGGGATTCTGACAATTTCCGCTTCGGGGTCTGGACCTCGGGCGCTCTTCTGGATTTCTCATCAGTCAGGGCTTCCAGGACCTCGTATTCCACCAGCAGGGGACCCACCCTCACGGCCTCTGAGGCGCTTCTCTCCATCTTCTGCAGGCCTTCCAGTGCGGAGGGCTGCAGTCCTTTCTCCCCGTCTTTAGCTTTCCCAGTCATGGTTACGATTCTTCCAGAGACAGTGTCGTAGGATTTCCCTAGCGTGTATATCTTCTGCTTGTTCTCTTCTTTCAGCTGCATTTCTCTGGCCAAGTCGTCGAAGTCATGCATGTCCATCATGCCAGATTTGAGCAAATCGCCTGGGATCTCACCGGTTTTACTGCTCACGCTCACCACCTTGTAAGTCACAATCTTTTTCGAATCACCATCAACTACCTCAGTGGGTATTTTGTCTACAATAACCCAATCCTCTGTGCCCTATATTCGAAATATAAAAGCTAAATTAGAAAAGCCCATGGTATCTGGTTTCTAAAATAAGAATTCATTACAAAAAATAATCAGGGCATAAACTACACTCAGGCATGGAATAGGACGGAAGCAAAGGGCTGTCGCTGTCATCTAAGGATTGTGGCTTCAGTCTTTGCTCACCTAAAGTCTACTAATTTCAACCCAAAATACATTCTGTGGGGCAGCGTTTCAATTTCAAATTTCTTCAAATAGGAACATATTTTGGCAATGGATTTTATCAGAAATCTATCTGACCCCATGGTCAGCATCTGGTTCTCTTTAATCTTAAGGTTGGATGGTATAACTGAGCTGTCTAGCCTTACATACATACATATGCACAAAAGACCTGTTTCCTTGTTTGCTGTTGTTACGGTGCTCTGCACTCTGGTATTTTCACAAGGAAGTTGCTGGTGTTCTCCAAATTTCTGTAAACACCATTTCCCATGTCATCAATGCACACTGAATGCACCTGTACTCAAGGTATCGGAATGGAATTTCCCCTGGCGAGCTACTACTGACCCGATCCTTTTACAGATGAGACTGGCTTATAGAGTGTTCCAATCTTAGCTATAACTATGGTTCGATGTCTCAGTAATTTCTCTCCCATTTTCTCTAGCATTAGTTCCAACTAGGGAGAAGGAAGGCAAGAAACCTTAGCCTTTAGGGAACCTGACAGGAGAAGATGGGTTAACAGCTAAGCAGCCCACCTTGTTAAGAAAGGGTGACCAAGTTAGAAGAGCTGAGCATTGTGTTTTACACCTTAAACTCAAGTGCTCTCTTTTGTATTTACTGTAGCCCAAGAACTTGAATCTAGCTACATGTTTCTGTTAAGCAAAAATTATTACAGGTTGATCTACATGCTGGCATTGGAGTAAAGGAAATGTATTGGAAAAAAAATAACCTCTAGGGTCGACGGGACAGTTTTCTGGAAAATTATTTGATGAGAAGTAGCCACAGAATCAGCGTAGACTCCCTCCCGAGTTTTCTTAGTCATACTTGGCTAGTAAGAAAACCAATATAAGTTCAGAGTGTTCAGAATCAGTCAAGGCCATTTACAATAAGTAGCAGCCGCATACAGATGGAAACAGATATCATGGAGGTTAAGATTATCACAAGCAGAACCAAAGCTTCAACCGGAACTTTTATCACATAGAACTCATGAGCAATATGTAATCGACCACTAACAGACTGAGAAAATTCCCTTCCCCAAAGTCCAAGCAAATTAACATTACCCGTCTTAGCTTCAAACAAGAAAAACTAAAGATGTAAAAACTAGATACTTGGATAATGCTGGAGAGTGATTCTTTATGCAAATACCCCATGCTTGCCTTTTACCTGAGACTCAAGGAATGTCGAGCTTCCTTGCTGTAAAAACACAGCTTTCTCGGAAACCTCTCTCTCTTCTTTGGTCTGTTTGAGTAAAGGGAGTTGGGTTGGGGAAGAGGAAGTAGACATTTTCCAAAAGGATGAGTTAGGAAGCCATGCTGTATCTCATATTCATTCATATCATTCATGTCCTCCTTGAAGAATTAATGAATTTGAAAAAATGATCTAGAACCATTTCAAGTTGTAATGGTCCAGAGGGCAATGCTATTTTCTGAAATGGATACTCACACAACTCAAACGTTTTTTACATTTCCGCAGACACAGAACACACAAGAGTGATGGGAAGGGTTTCTTAGCATTTCTACTGCTCTCTCTCATGGCCCTCACAGTACTGAAAGGAAATGTGAAATGAGTATTTCTAAGAGTAAGTTAGGGAGAAACGCTCTCTTCTGTTTTGCACAAGTAGCCAACCATATCCTTTCCTACTCGTTGCTTGGTGGTGAAGAAAATGCACACATGGTTGGCACATTAGCTAGTTGTCCTGGTTAGCTTTAACTGTCAACTTGATAGAACTGGGGTCATTTGAGAAGGAAAACATCAGCTGGTAAATTCCTCCAAGGTCATTCCTCCTGCAGGCATGTCTGGGGTGGGGGACTGTCTTGATTGCTAATTGTGTAGATGGTGTCATTTCCTGGGCAGATGGTTCAGAATGCATAAGAAAGATAGCTAAGCATGGGCCTGTGGGTGAATCATCAGGCAGCTTCCATGGACTCTGCTCTGAGTTCCTGTTTGATTCCTACCCTGACTCCCTTCAGGGATGGACTGGGAAGTGGATAAGCCAAATAAGCCCCTTTGTCCCTTAAATTGCTTCTGGACAGAGTGTTTTAAATCATAGTACAGAAAGCAAACCGGAACACCAGTCACACGAATAAACCCAGTTATTTTTAGAAAGATGTCTTTGCTGGCTTCCAAGCAAACAAGAGTCAGACTTTATTTTGACATCTATAATATGGTGAATAAATAATTTTAAAGTCAATTTCAGATGATCTGACTGGAAACTTTAAATCAAACCATAGTTTCCTTTAATGTACAGAATCAAGAAACTATTTCATCCTTTGATGTAGGAACCAGCCCTAGAGTTTTAAGTGACCCCTTTGTTACTTTCTTTAGCCTTAAACAGACCTTATCCACATGGTAATCCCATTACTACCAGGGCAGTCTCTGCACAGTGTACAACTCCATTCAGTGGGGATAGAAAGAATATTTTTGAAAATTAACCTAAAACTAATCAGGCAAAGTTCCAAATTTCTAGAAGAATGGAATTCTTTCAACAAACGGTATCATCATAAACAATATACTTTTATGAAACTAAAGGCTAGCCCACATTCAGAACCATGTGCCACTAACAGAAACAGCTAACACAGTGGGATAGGTTTAGAATTGAATTCCACATACAGTCTACCTCCCAACCTAAGCAGTACTAACGAAGTGACTATTAGTTTGTCTACTAGTCATTTAGTAAGGACTATGTTAAATTGCTTGCCTATAGGAGGTTGTAGGGAACATCTAGAACATTCTGCAGGACCTACTATAAATAGTGACAATACTATTCTCAGATGATTCTTTCTAAAGAGAGTTAAGTAATCAATTTTCTTAGAAGAAAAATAATTTATATCCTGTTGAAATTATGAAGGAACACACTGCAAAAAGAAAGCATTTACTATTAATTCAATTATTAAATGCAGATTTAAAAACTTTCCACTCACGGCCTCTTTTTTTTCAAACAGAAGTGAGGAAGAGAAGTTCAAAATTATGAGTACTCTTCCAGAATAAAAGTTGGACCTCTAATTATAATCACTGAGATAAATGTTATCCCAAAGACAAAGCTAGGGGGAACATCTGGCACCTAAACAGTGGTTTACAGGAAACCCTAATTTTAACAATATGTGCCTGTTACTGGAAACCTCAACAAGTCACATTTAGAACGGTGTGTCAATTACAGAAACAGCTAACACTGTAACCCAACCACTGCCTCCTCTAATGAAGTGATATGCTGCTGATGAAGGTGAAGCCTCTACACTGGTGCCTGCATTACAGCTCAGAATACAGTCACGTGCACATGACAGCCATTTGATTGAGTTATGGACCACTCCTCTGCAATGGACTTGGATGCCAAGTTCGAAATTCCCAACACTAATCTCTCGATTACTAAGGTTTCCTACTAATAAATGTGAGAGAGTAGGTGAAGATGAAAATATAAAAGCTGCAAATAATGGGAATCCACCAGTGTCTATCTCAAAGCTGAGATAAGCTCACTACTCGCATTGGGCTCACCATGTCATACAGGAAGTGCATCTGTGAACTCACCACTCACATGTCAAAGAGAGCAACACTGGTACTGCACAGGTATCAACATTGTTCTTTTAACTGGGATTTAGAAAATTTTGGTATCCAAGTAACCACTAAAGAGCATAACTCTAAGATGTGCTTGGCCTATGTGCCCTGTTCAGGGCTATTTTGGGAATTGTCTATGCTCAGTGCTGCTGATCACATGCCTCTTTTATGTGAACTGATCTGGGTGCTAGTGTTAATGAGGACTTGAATTTATCCACTGCTTTGGGAACACCTCTGCTATTTCTCCACTGTTCCTTCACTCAGAGGATTGAACTTGGAATCAAAGTCCGACTTTACATATAGTGAGCACATGATGTTCTCAGAATAATCATTATCAGTCACTGTATAGTCATTATTAGTCAATAATAATCATTATTAGCTCACTATACAGTTAACTTCAGGATTTTCCTAATTATTCATGAATGGTAGCATCTTGCAGAAATAACAATTAGTATTCAATCACTATATATAAAAAGATGATAACATTAAAATCTGAAGTTATTAGATATTTTTTCAACATATTTTCTCACTGAGATTTGCCAAAAGACAAAAACATAGCAGAAACCAATTAAGTTGGGTCATAAACTTGAATCTAAGTCTCTTCCTAGTTCTGACACAAAATAGGACTATTTTATTTGTGATGCAAATTTAAAAATAAATTAAATATTTCTAAGTAGACACAACTGGGCTTCTTTCTGCACTGGATAATTAAAGTGGCCATATCAAATAACAGAGGGATACCAAGTAGTCGATATTCTTTGAAAAATGGCCTCCACCCAAAATAAACTGGATTGCTTATGAGTCTGTAAACCAATATGCTTTGTACATGCCTAGCTCTAGGCTAAAAAAATGATTGTCTGCTTTTCAGAAAGCCAGAAAGAAAAGCCAACATGTAAACATAGTAACTGGAGTTGATTCAGACAATAGGAATGTTTCAATTGCTCTTAAGGCTATCTACAGGGCTCCTAGCTGAACTGCAGACACTGACAACTGTCTGGTCCTGGAGAATGCCAGAGAGTGTAGCTAGAGAGTGTAGAGATCGCTCTGCCTGGCCCAGCTGTCTAGGGAAGCAAAGGGCTTGGGCCATGTGAAAACAGCTCTCATCTGAAAGAGGAGATCAGATCAGAATCACCCTGGTTACCCAGCATGCATCATTCTCAAGCTTGGTATACCCAGACAAGGGCCTCCTAAGTGCATCTGTGTAAGACAGCAATGGTATACAGAACTCCTGCACACTTTAGCAGAGAGTGAGAGCAGCTATGCGAGTCAGTTCTGAACATCTTTTAGCTACAAAGGGATGTTTCTAGTAGGTTAGGTTGAAAAGGCCTTTCTGGGCTGTCTCCATTGTCTTCATGGACACAGGAGGCATGGCTATCTAGGGAACACTCAGAGGGGTCAAAGCACCATCTCCTTCGTTACTAATTCAACACCACTCCCTAAGATTCTGGAGTAAAAAGGTTTTAATCAGTCCTACAGCTTTGACTTTTAACATCACCTATTACCCAAATTATCATTCAGAAAGGCTATCAACTACCACTTCCTCCAGTATCAGCATGGGAAAGGATAGTGGGCTTTTGTTTTCTTCCCTTTGGTGGCTGTTGGTTTCTCGTATTTATAACTTAAGGCAGTGTCTAACATCTTTAGGGCCAGAACATCGGATCCAAAAGAGACAACTGAAATAGAACAATCCAGATTTGAAAATTACCATTCAATTTATAACAGCATAGCAGGAGAGTGACTTTTTAAAAAAAAGTGTGTGTGCTCACACTCGTGTGTGTGTGTGTGTGTGTTCGTGTGCACATGCACGTATGCATGCACATGTGTATATATGCGTGAGTGAGGCACACAAGTGTCACAGCATGTATGGGTTTTAGTTCTTGTCTTCTACCACGTTTGAGGCAGGGTCTGTTGTTTACTCCTGCATATGGCAACCCAGGTGGCTCAGGAGTTTCTGGGGACTTGTGGTTTCTGGCTCTTTTCTCAGCAGGGACACTGGGACTACAGGGACACACCAACACATCTGGCTTTAGGGGGCGTTTTGGAGACTCAAACTCCTGTCCTCAGGATCCCACAGCAAGTGCTTTATTAGCCGAGCCATTTTCTTAGTCAGTCAGTGCCATTCTTGTTAACACAAAGACGATCATGATTAAATCAACAAATGTGAAACTCTGTCTCCTGGTACTTAAGCAATTTTAATGGAACGGGTGTTTAATGGGACAGGGAGACTTCGGTGACACTGCTTTTATTTATTCTACCTAAAAAAAACTTTTTTTAAAGTAACTTGAATGGGTATACAGCTCTTCCTTCTCAGTCGGGACTGGCTTTGTCGTGAATACAGCGATAATGAGATACTGGCACTTTTGAAAAACTGTTCAAAGGAGGGGAAGAAAATGTCAGACAATGGATGTAATTTGATTCTTATTTCCTCTGCGAGGACTTAGCAATGCATATACGAGACTACTTAGAGGCTTTCTCTCACACAAGAGCTGGAGTTTTAATTTTCTATTCTATCGAAGCTTCTTGGGCAAGTATCTCACCATAAAAGGATCTTGATAAGGAGGGCAATCGATACTGAGCTCCAAAGATGCAATTTCCAGAAACGATTTATTTTGAAAGAGAGATAGCAGGATGCTCTCTAGTGGATGACTGGTCACTACACAGGCAGAGTGGAAGCCCTGGGGTGACACAGCTGTCCCCACTCTGTCATTTAAAGTCAGTTTTTATATCTGGGAAAGTTTTACTGCAAAGGGGGTTTCTCTCACTTTAAAAAAAAAAAAAAAGAGTCACTAGTTTAGAATCAGTTAAAATAACCAGTTATGATTAAAATAAAAAAAATTAAATTAAATAACAGCTCAGTATTATATATCAGAGGAATATCTGTCCCAGATGTGCCATCAACTTCCGACCTCCAATTTAAACAGAAGACTGTCTCATCAGGTTTCACTTTCAGTTAAGGAGAAGGTGGCATGAGTGTTCATGGGCACTTCTCAGCATAGGAGAAGAAAATGCGTTACAGAAAGCACCAGTTCATTAAGAGACCATCAGCCTCTCCCAGGTATAAAACCGAGAGTCCAGGTAAGAACCTGGCAACGTGCTCTGGAGTCTTCCTGCGTTTGCCTGGTCATTAGCTCCATCTGAGGCTGAGACTCACTCACTCTACTCTTTAGACGCTTGCTCTTATTTACCTGGGAGCTTTCTTGGGAGGCCTGAGCATCTCATTCCAGGTGTCACCAAACTCTTTTCCTCGTCTCAGACCCCATGGAGAAACAACAGCACCACAGAGAAGACAACCAGCAGTACGTAGCCTGAATACTGACCTCCTCAGGTACCAGTGGCTCGATCATGGGTGCGTCCTCCTGCCTGGCAGCCAGCCGCACGGGAGATGTGGAGAGCCTCTTTTCCCATTCGTTTGTTAAGGCAGTTTCTGTAGAGGTTTCTAAGAAGGTTCTTTTCAGCTCACTAATATTGGTTTGGTGCTTCATCAGCTCATCTTGGGTTTTATCTAGCTCCTATATTCAGAGCAAGACGGAATCCAACAGTCAGACTTTCACAACGACTTTCTACTCCCCCCTCTCGCTTCTGAAAGTCTACCAAACGTATTAGTAGTCAAACAGAAATGGAATTTGGATCAGGGTTCAAGACACTACCACAAACGCTCTGGTGAAAATGTAATATTTCCAGGAAAAGAGAAAGAAAAATAATTCAGGTTCACACGAGCATAAAAATAAATTAAAAAAGATAAAAAATAAAAATAATAAAAAAAACCAAAACCAAGTTAAAGGTCAAGTCTACGGAGTGGTTTACATGAAACCAGAGAAGATTAAAACAAATGCACACACGGGAAAGGGACTAAATCTAGTATAGTAAGGAATCAGAGTAAGCCAAGAAGTCAGCCCATCCCTGACATGCATCACGGTTCAAGTCCACGGGAAGCCAAGGGAGGAAAACACCACACACAAGCATGCACCGGTATACACCAATACCAACCTCTAACATAAGATTACTATGTTTGACATACACATTTTCACCCTTTATTCGCTTAATCAGACTATTCTGAAAGAAGTGGAGAAGAGAGGGAAAGGTAAGGGACACGGTCGTCACAGGACAAACGCCATTCTACACGCTGTCGGCACGGTAACCGAGAGGGAACATGCAGAAGACACCTGAACACGGCAGACAAACAATGGCTTATCACACACTGGTCTGGGGGTTGCTCCATCTTTAATTTTCTACCTGTGCCTTGAGCTCTGCGTCTTCCTCCTGGTCCGACTGCCAGCATCGAGAAAGAGCGGGAGATAAAGACTTACCAAGGGATTCTCTCTAAGGTTGAAGACCTGCTGTCTACACACGATACTCCCTGGCTGTGGGCACTACAGTTCTCTCGCACACAGATGCAATGCTACCTTAGACACCAAGCGTAACGCTCACACACAGATGAGGCTTCATTAAGAACAAAGTGGAGACAGGTTCCTTGCTCACTGGTTTGAGAGGCAGATACATGTGCTTTGGAAAGGGCTGGGGGGGGGGGGCGCTTGGCAGGCTATCTTTACTGAACGTTAGCAAAGATTTTGGAGTCTGGAAGTTGGGGAGTCAGAACAGTTCCTAAGAACGGCGAATGACTATCATTACGGGATGACAGCGCACCTATATGCAGGACCTCACAAGGATTATACATCAGCTCTTTCAATTTTGTTTGTAGACCACAGGACCACAGCTGAGAGAGCTTAATACAGTGTCCTGCATTTCAAAGCCATGTGGAATCTTGGCTTCCTTGTCCTGAAGTACTTTGCTTTTTAAATTACTATTACTATTGTTTTATTTTTGTGTATTAGTGCTTGGCTTGCATGTATGTCTGTGCACCACTTGTGTGCCTGGTGCCTGCAGAGGATCCTCTGGAAGTCATGATAGTCATGAGTTAGTCATGAGCTGCCACGTGGGTGGCTGGGAATCAAACCTGAGTCCTGTGGAAGAGCAGCCAGCACTCTTAACCACTGAGCCTTATCTCTAGTCCCCACTTTATAAGTTATAAGGGCACCAACTTCAGCCTACAAAACGCTGGGATTGCAGGTATGAACCACCGCACCCAGCTGGACACTGACACTTACCTCTTCCTGTGTATCATTATTTTCCCCTCTAAAACTTGTTTGCATACCTGCATCACCAATGACACTACTGTATCTTTAAAATGAAAATAGGGTAATTTTATTTTTAATTAAAATATACCTATCAAGATTATCCCACAGCCAATTCATTATTCTCCTTTTTCCAGTTTTAAGGGCCTAGTTTTTTTCTTGGTCTGATATCTAAGTACCAGTATCTGGGCAAGCATGGTAAAACTGCTTCTCACCACAACGCTCTGACCTGAGCCTGGGCTTTGGGCTTGTAAGACCCAGAGTCAAACTACAGATGAGAATAAGGTCATACTCAAGTAAGCAGTCAGTCTGTTTAGAGCTCAGCACTTTGTTTTGTTTTTGATTTCTTATCAGCCAATGGGACCAAGGTGTTTTCTCTGCAGATCCCTGTAGTGTAGTAAGGCTGGTGACCTGAAGGGAAGGGAAAGTCTTCACAGAAACAACAGGACACCAACGCAGTACAGGTGACATGCTGATTCTTAAATATGTGTTGGGTCCCAGCTCTTTGGTTCATCTCTAGGTTCCGCAGTAACCTTCTAGACCACATAGAGATATTCACTTGCTTTAATGCTATGTAACAAATTTTAAAACTGCTATAGAGATTTAAGGCATTATTGTTGAATTATTGTTCATTTGTAGTGTAGATCAGGTTGGAAGGTAGCTACTGAATGTAATGCCCTGTGGCTACTTACAACTGCTTGCTGTCTAATGAATGTAATGCCCTGTGGCTATTCACAACTATCTCTTACAATCCAAGGTGTAGTTTTATCTGGCAATGAGAGGACTAACCGGCACACTTAGTTATAGCGGCTAAAGAGAATCTGTAAAATGCTGTTATGCTACAATCTTTTACTTTAGATTAAGACTTATAAACTGTGGCATTGTTAAAGGAAGAAACCCTGTAAAGTACCATCAGAAAATAATGGTTTTTTTTTTCTGAAGACATTTTCAGTTAAGCGATATATGGAGATATAACATAGCATTTTTAATTCTTCTCAAAAACTCAACTAGAAAGTATGGTTATTATTGAATTTTAAAAGGAAATAGCACAGGGCTTAAGGTAAACTTTGTCATCAAGTAAAACAAATTAATCCTGCATTGTGAGAAGTGAGCACCTTGACTTCATTACTATATAATGTTTTTACTGTATTTAAAAATATGTAGATGTTTTAGCCATATGCATATGTGTGTGAGGGTATACACATGAGGTGAGTGGAGGCCACAAGCATTGGATCCCCCAGGAGCGGCTGATGTGGGTGCTTGGACGCACTCCTAACTGTTGAGCCATCTCTCCAATCCCAATTTTATAGTATCTTAATTGTTCCTAATGGGGCAGATTTTAAGAATGACAAGTCACACACAGGAGAAATAATAGGATTCTGTCTGAATGCATTTTTTTACAAGTAGTAGTCTTGCTGGTTTCTTTAAGGAATTCATTTTCTACAAGTGACTTGTGTGATAGCCAAGGGCTCAAAAATGTGTTATTACTTTGATAAGTATTAGATGGCCACTGGGGATTTAAAACTATATGTGTACCCAGACAGTAAGCTAATTCAATTAGCCATGGATCTTCCTCCTTATCCATCACGGCTGCTAGTACACACAAACAGCCTCCTATCTGAGACAGGAGAATCCCTGTCTGCCTCTTCTTCCTCCCCACCTGGTCCTCTTTTGTCTTTAAGGTACTGTCAGTTAGAAAACAGTTTCTCAAAATGTAATCCCAAGACCAAGAGTCCAGATGTTTGGGAACAGGTTAGAACTGAAAATCCCCCTTCTTTTAGAACCAGAAGCAGGAAGCGAGGACCATTCAGGAGTTTAAGAACCACTGGCTTAGGGAAGAATGAACAAACCAAAAACTAAAAGCAAAACAAAACTTATTTGATTTCTGCTGAAAGCCAGCATTTCTTTCCAGTCTAAAAACTAAAGCAAAAACCTTGTGCTCCAAGTCACCCTCAGAGCGTCTGTGTTAGGAACCTTCAGCCCTCGCCCTGACTTCATCCTCACCTCCGTGGCACTGGTCTCTCCATCAGCGGCGGTGTCTGTCCGTTCACTGTCAGTCTGCAGATCACAGAAGAAATCAGATCCAAGGAGGAAGCAGGGACAGAAAACAAACCGGTCTGGTCAGACAGAATGCACTGGTGGGACCATTTACGTTCTTTCTCTGGGATCTGTGGCATCCTACCTTCCCACCGGGGTACGGGTATGAGCAAAGCAAAGAGGAGGCAGAGCTTGGGATCTTCAGCAGAGCCCCTCCGAGGTCAAGACCCGAGGCACGCACACAGTGGGCCACCCTGACCTGTCTGCATTCACAGTTCAGAACTCCAAGTTGTCCCCCCCCAACCCCTTTTCTACTGATGCCTCTAAAAGCTCTCCTAAAAAATACTTAACGCAAATCAAATGGAGGTTCAACGTATACATATTTTACTCTAGGAATGCCACATCCGAAAAGTAAATGAGTTTAGATTTATGCTAATAGCTACTGTAACAGTCACTGGACTTTCAGCCCCTCATTTATTCTATTGGATCATCTGCACCCACTATGACCACCAAGCTGACTGCATTATCAGTTAATGACTGGAGTACACACTGGTGATTCACGGGCATATATCTTATATAGAAAACATAACTTGATTTTCAAGTAGCACTGCTAATGGGTAGCAGCCCTGGTCGCTTTGCCCCATTGTCCAATATAAAGAGGTATGGTCAGGTGTGCATTTAAACATCTCATCGCAAAAGTACCATTCAAGTGATGCAAATGATAGCAATAATAATTGAGAGAGAGAGAGAGAGAGAGAGAGAGAGAGAGAGAGAGAGAGAGAGAGACATATTCAGAGACATATAAAACAAAGCACAGCACTGGGCAGAACTGACGATTCTGGGGGATGCTGAGAGCAGTTTCTTGGCTCGCTTTTAAGATCTATGTGTTTTTATGTGTTTAAAGTGGTTTAGGGCTTGAAACAGACACTGCATTCTCTTAAGAAGATGAGCCGTCAAACACAAACTGATTTTCTTCATCCATGAATTTCAACCAGTTAGTAAATTTCTCTCAGTGGAAGCCTTGTGGCTGATATTTTGAAAGCAAGTATCTGAACCAGAGGCTGTAGAACTGTGCTCTAAATACAACTCTTACCTAAAGGGACGTTAGCAATGGTGGCCAGAATGGCTTTGTCTCTCTTGATTTATCTCTGGCCAGGATAGTTTCTTGGCACTATCTCAAATTTTGGTTTTACATATTCCTAAAATAAAGGAACTGAACTGCATACTTGGCAGGTGTGTCTGAAAATGGAGGACACAATTTCAGCAGAGTTTTCATGGCCTGATCACTTCAGTTTAAAAGGGGGGAGCAGGGGTGCCAACTAATTCTCTTTCAGGAGTAAGGCATGGCTGTGGGGATCCCAGGGCCTCCACAACTGACAGCCTGGGGAAGGATGGTTCAGGATAGTGCAACTAAAATACAATATATTGTTAATTATTATTATTCTTATTTTCCTAGGTATCAGATGTTGTTGGCCATATCTAAACTCTCTCACAACCTCGGTGCAGGGCATATGCCCGTAACGAGGCGTGCAGACCAAAAGTTCAAAGATAAGAGTGGTCGATGTGATCAGATCCTATATTTAAAAACTCCTCTGTAAGCCGGGCAGTGGTGGTGCATGCCTTTAATCCCAGCACTTGGGAGGCAGAGACAGGTGGATTTCTGAGTTCGAGGCCAGCCTGGTCTACAAAGTGAGTTCCAGGACAGCCAGGGCTATACAGAGAAACCCTGTCTCAAAAAACCAAAAAAAACAAAAAAAAAAACCAAAAAACAAAAAACCCCTCCTCTGTAGACCCTGAAATTCCTACTTACAGTCTACTCTTTCAATAAAAATAATAGTAATTGAATAAAGCAGTTTTGACAGCAACCATCATTTATACTGCATATTATTAATAATATATACTATGTACCTGTGACGACATAAAGCTGTAGGGCAGAATGTTATGAATTATTCTACAAAACTATCTTTACACAATTTAAAGTTATAAATCAGTTGGTGAATTATTTTTTCCCTTACCTATTTGAATAAATCTCCCTTTTCTTTATACTATAAAGAATTACTCAGAAATTCAGATATCATCATATCCTATGTCACGGCAAACTAAACTCATCTTAGTATTTATTTCATGGCAGGCGATTTGATTTTCTGCCTCTTACTTGGCCATTCTGAAAAGCTAAGAGAAATACTGCTAGGCCATCTACATCATTATTTGAAATGATGAAGTGTTTGTATGTTGGGTTTTGCTTTTGAGAAGGGCAGTGACTGATCAACCCTCTAGGACAGGAGGACCATGTGAAAAGGATCGCTGTCATTAGTGATTTTGCAAAACAAAAAGTGGAAGAGATAAACTGCATTTTAAGGAGTCAGGTGAAGGCTACAGAATAAAACAAGCCATGTAAGCAAATGGCATTTTAAGAAATGTGGTGACCCAAATGTCTCAACACCTGGGGTTGAGAGTCAACACTGAACAGATGGCCAATCCCAGTGCCTGGTGATGGGAGCTCTCTCAGGGGCTCCAGGAGGTGGAGACAAGGGGAAGGTTGCTCTGGTCAGCGCTGACTCAGTCCCAGAGTTGGCAGTACTGAAGACAGGGGCCTGATAATCTACTCTGCATCCACTAGCTTGTAAACAGGGCTGCTGTGATTTGCTTTTTGAGGTAATGCAGACATGCCCAATTTAACATTAGCTCTCATGCACCGACTCCAACAAGATGTAAACCCTGGATTAGGCACAAGATCTGTGTGGTTAGCACTCGAAGCGTTCAAACAGTAATTCAGAATTTAGAAAAAGCATAGTGCAGGTATCATCTTATGGGATTCATGTGGACTTATTCCTCTGCTAAAAGAAAAAAAAATCCTCATGTTAGAAACCCATCAATGGTCTTTGTAGATAATATTCTATTCCCAACGGCAGCATGTTCTGAACTATTTGATAATGTTGCCACTGTGAAAAAGTTATATTAAAAGCCTAAGGTTGAAAGTGGCTTCCAAAGTCTGCTACCGCAGAAACATGGTTATCTATTTATGCACACACACCCAGAACATGGAAAAGGACTCTTAGGCAGCAATGAACTGAAAAGCCTAGACTCCCCTTTAAAACACCAGTGAGACCGTTCATATTTTCCTCTTTGCTGCTCTGAAACAGTCACATTGCCACTAGATACAGGTACTAACACATTTTGGCAGCTCCATATACTAACAGGGGCAGGTCAGATTATGACTTTCTAACTAACCATGGAACCGCATAACTGTCTTCTCTCTCTCCTCTCTGTCTCTGTCGTCCCCCCACCCCCATGTTGCTTTGACTGTGATTTTTCCTCTCATGCAAAGAGTGCCTGGCTTGTCTCCAGTCACATAAAATGCTTGTCTTGTGGGACTGGCAAGCTTGGGGCTCCTATGGAGTGGTGCAGAAGACATGAAAGCCTGTGCCTCTGGGGGGGCAGTTTCTATTCTTTTCTCTCTGCTCTGATTGAAGTCCTTTAAAAAGGAAACCGCTGTGCTGTTCTCGGTGGCTGTGGAGTCACGGGAAGGAGAGCAATCAAGAGGGAAAGGGGCTAGTTACATTGATTCACCTAGTGGATGGGATGAGGGACAGGAGACAGACAGGCTGAAAGTTCAGGTTTTTCTCTCTTTAAAAGAATACCTAGCCAAGGGCCAAAGATATCAAGCCAATTTCCTGGCTGTACCACACTACAAAATGTACACACATGTGGGTCTTATGCAGCTGTCAGATACATACAAAGGTATGGCCAGCATAAGAGAGGAAGGAAACATCGAATAAATCTTGCCCTGAGTTTTTGTGGACACCACAGCACTACATAGATGGTTCATGTTGTTCTTTCTGATCCCATTTATGGCCTTACCGAAGAGTGATGTCATGTAGGTATTATAAACTATTGTAGGCATGCCTACAATGAGAACTTGTATCTCACAGGACCTTGGGTACATCTTGGGTTGTAGGGGGAGAGAAACAGGGACAATCTGGAGATGCTTCTGGGACATGATATTTAACGCCTAGCACAATCACTTGGTAACTCTGTTTCTGCATCTTATTTGGGTGGGAAGCTACTTACTTGTATTCTGTGAGATTAAATTTTCATGATGATAACTGAGCAGAATCTGTAACTAAGACATGAACTCTCCACAGTGAATGAGTTATGCAGAATCCAATTCTGGCTGAGTCCTTAGCTCATGGAGAACTCAGTGGGTAGCAGAATCACTAGCTGGCTACGGGCTGCTACATCCCACATGGTGTTGTGCCTAACCCTGGGTCTTGGCTTGGACTCCCCAACACAGAAACCCTCAACATGGTGGCACACACAATAAATGAGGCTCTGAAAGTAGGACCACTAATGGCTGCAGCCAGCTAACACTGGTTCAGACTGAAGCACGAACACGCAGGGAAAGTGTTCTATGCTGAGGTACACACCTCTTCCTCTGAACTGTCACTCGGGTCATTGTCTAGGGAGGCGCTCAAGGAGGCAGCCTTGGGCTCCAGGTAGCAGAGGCACAGAGCCAGAGGGAAGGAGAGAGTGAGAGCATATGGTACTGAGAAGGAAGCAGACAGCAGGAAGAAGAAGATGAAGAGGAAGCAGGGGAGGAGGGAGGGCGAGCGGATGGGCAGGAAGTGCTGCCAGCTCTGGGGCAGGAGGTTGGTTTCAGACAGGTTGGGGAAAGAGAGGTACCCATCCTCGTCTAGGAGTGAGGGGAACGACTCCGGGAGCTGCAAGGAGAAGGAAAACAGCGTGCTTCCTTTGCCAGCCCGCTGCCTGTAACTAAATGCCACATCTTGGTCCCCTAAGTAGGCCTTCCCCTGGGCGCCTGACTCAGAGGGTTCTGCTTTAGGTGGAGCAGAATCTGGAGAGGCCTTTTCTTTCTCCTTACACCTCCTACGGAGCTCTGTGGGAGAGGGAGGGTCAAGATGGGCTGATGGGGGTGACGTGGGACATGAGTCAGTGCCATGCCCCGGTGGTGACTGATGTGAAAGAGACAGGAAGCAGTAAACATGGGTGCAAAAGGACAAAAAGAAAAGTGCAATTAGTCAACTTTCTCATGGGCATCAACATAAAACCATAAAATAAGAGCTTTCAAGTAGTCAGTGCTGCTTGACAGCGACCCTGAGGAGGACTAGGACTGTCCTAGTAGACCGTCCGTCCGTCCATCATACAGAGGCTGAGATGTCAAAACTCAGGACAGAATTCGCTGTGAAGAACCCCCGCAGAAACATGCTTGAAGGCTGAACAACTCTAATATACAAAAACCAAGACTTTCAATAAACGTTCTTCTGATCTCCAGGTAACAGACCAGCCCATAGCTCAGCTGGATTAAAAGAAAAAAAAAAAAAAAAAAAAGCAATAATTCTCTAGTCATCTTCCTTTTCTTGGTTAGCCAATTATACCCCAAACAGGTAGGTTCCCAATCAGGAAGTTTCTGGCCCCACTCCTGTCTGACAGCAGTTATCAATGGGATGAGGGTATCAGCAGTGAGCACTTCAGGGTCTCTGGCTCCCCACGGAGAACTGAGGTTCCTCTGAATCACCCATTTGTGGCTTCTTTATCTATGCTGCTAAGCAGGACCTCAGTGCTGCTTATCAGTGGTTTAAAGAAGCTAACCAGCAAAGAGAACAGGTTTCCGGTTTCCTGTACGGTGGTTTCGGTGTGTTTGGTTTCTGCCACATAGGGTCTACAAATAGTAGAATGATGAATTTTCTTAGCCTTCCTATTTCTCTAGGCAGATAAAGGGTATGTTTACAGCTCAGGTTTGACTCATTCACACAGTGATAAAGCATGCATCTCCACTGATGTGCTCCCCATGAGCTCCTGCCTTTATGAGCTTGGAAAATCAACTCCATTCCAGCAGTCTCAATTTGCTAGAGCTGAAGCAAAGAAGCCTCCCTAAACAGGCTGGGGCAAAGCACAGGGGCTGTTATAGCAGCCAGGGCATGTGGAGCCTGACATAGCTTTCTCCAGCTGCCCTGCCTCCGTGTGTGTGTGTGTGTGTGTGTGTGTGTGTGTGTGTGTGTGTGTGTGTGTGTGTGTGTGTGACCTAGCATCTTGAGAGCATAAGAACTACTCAGCCTGCTTGGTGGTGGTTATCCAATCCTGACTTAGAGAGAGGTGATAAATATAGTGACACATGGGAAGAAAATGTACAAATCAAATCACATCTGAGGCACCGGGGAGGGAGACAAGGGTCCAGATAAAAGTTTATCTGGATTATGTCAGCCTCTGAAACGTTTCTCTGACACTCACACTTGACATTAAACACTGCATCCCAAAACAAAGCTCATTCAGCTAAGAACAATGCAGATGGCAAAGCAGCCTCTTTACTGAAGGCGACTCTCCCTAGGCAGTGAGACACTGGACCTGGAGGAGTATCTGCTGCAGCAATATGCCCTGCCCCAGGTGGCCTGGGAGACAGCCTTTTAAACATTATTTCCAGCAGTGAATTTTCAATTTGGTTCAAAATAAAGCATCTTCCATGCAGCTATTTGAAGAGGGAAAAGAAAGAAATTATGGTTTAATCTTCTGTGCCGTGTATTAAAAGGCTTTTGGGAAGACAGCTTTGCAGTGGGGAAATAAAGACAGTCAGCACTGGATCTCAGCTACAGCCTCCCAGAAGGCGCTGCCGAAAGGCTGTCTTCCAGGGGACTGGGGTTATGAGGGTCGTAGTTCTCTATGTCCTTCATTTCCTGGGGACAGCAATGGCGCAGAGCAAGACAGATGGGTGCTGTGTGTTCCTGCATTTAAGGATCATGGGGTGGTCTTTAGAAAACAGAATAAAGATAGAAAACCTGGATCTACTTCTGGAAGAAAATGTTAACATCTTTTCTCTCTGTTTACCATTTAAGTGGATTTTCACAGTCATGAGACTCATCTGTAGGCTTTGGTAATCTCAAGAGACTTTGAAACAATCGAATGTAAGATTCAAGCTTGTTTACACTCCTGGCGGATTATCTCTCCTTCCCACTTATAAGATCTGGTCCCAGTTATGAGGCCTGACCTTGGCTTAACCGGTGAGAAGAATGTAAAAGTCAGATTTAGAACAAAGCACATTTGGACAGCAGAAGTGACCAGAAGGTCCTGCCGGCCGTCACTTCGACTCTGTGCTCATTTTTGTGTTTGGAAAACAAAGAATCTGTTCCTAACAGGAGAAATGGAAGGATCTACGGGGGTGAGCTGAAATACTTGTATCTACTATAGAAAGTGTTTATTTATTCAACTTAGGGTTTTGAGGTCTTGGATATTAAACTAAGTTACCATCGATGATAGGCCAGCTATTCACCACTAAGACACATCCTCAGGGCAGACCAGACATCATTTATCTGAAGAAGTAACTGCTTAGGAGGCTGTTGAACTTTATGGGAAGAGGCCCCACTCGGTCCTATGCACTTTTTAAAAAAGGAATATTTGTATGCAAAAAATCACCAGGGAATCAGATACACTTGTGTTTCAGGATAACTGGGAAACTAGAAGATGGATCATTTCCCACACCTCTCCCTGTGTCCCCTCCCTGTGTCCCCTCTCTGTGTGCCTCCTTCTGCATGCCCCCCTCGTCTCTGTGTATCTCCGTGTGTGCGCTCCTCTTTGTGTGGCTCCTCTGTGTGTATGTGTGTCTCTCTCTCTGTGCCCCTCTCTCTGTATGCCCCCTCTCTCTGTGTGCCCCCTTTCTCTCTGTGTGACCCTTTCTCTGTGTGCCTCCCTCTCTCTGTGTGCCCCCTTTCTCTCTCTCTCTGTGTGTGTGATCCTTTCTCTGTGCGCCCCCCTCTCTCTGTGCGCCCCCTCTCTCTGTGCGCCCCCCTCTCTCTGTGAGCCCCCCTCTCTCTGTGCACCTCCCTCTCTCTGTGTGCCAGGAGGCCTCCCATTTCCATACTTGCGTGAGCCTCCCACATGTGTTTTGCTAGCAAGCTGCTAGAATACTGAATCATTAGAAATCAATCAGACACTAAAAACCAATATGTAAAATGTAATTTGGGGGAAGTGACGTCATGAAAGGCAGTGAGTGGAGATTGCTATTATGTCAAATCGGCTTTTCTCCTTCACTGCAGCACGGGCTTGTCTTTCCCATTTCAACACATGGTCGTGCCTTTGAAGGTTACATTATAGTTAGAGGACTGAGAGGTGAGATATAAATACTCAGGTTAAGGTCACTCAGGGTACAGGAAGGAAATGAAGATGTATTTCCTTACTGTCTAAGAAAGCATACCATACGTAGGGAAGGGAGTGAGGCCAGAAACATTGAATAGCTTTAGTGACAGTTATAAACTGTGAGTCCAAGCAGAAACAGGCATTGCACTATCCAAGAACATTTTAAAAGAGATCCATACAGAACAGCTGTTGAAAGTCTCGTAAAACACAATCCTCGTTAAAATTTTCCAAAAAGTTTTTAAGGAAACAACTTTTAGAGGAAATGATGAAATAATAATTGTAATAGTAATAATAATAATAGTAACAACATAAAATCTGACATGAACATGACCAGTGCTGGAGTCTGAACGCTCCTCCACCTTAACACACTCCTGGTCTGAGAATAACCGAGCCGTTAGTAAGAGCTGGGGGCAGCTCTGGAAGGCAGCCGGGAGCTGTACCTTTCCCTCGTGCCGGAGGGCTGTGACGGGTGTGGCTTCCTCCACCTTCTTCCTTCGGTCCTCTTCCTCCACACGTTCCTCTTCAGCCTTTTTCTCTGGAGTCACAGTGGTGATCAAGTTGGTCTGAGAGATGCCTTTTGTTGTGGCGTACTGGCCTGTACCAACCTCTGCAGCAGACACAGAATCCTTTACGTATATCTCATGGTTTTCATTCACTGATGCTAAAAGCAAATACAACCAGGGAAATAAAATCCCAAATAGTTAAGTCAGAAGATGGAACGACAACACCACGTGGTAATGTTACTAGGAGTAAAACACCAGTATAAAATATCAGGCTGGTTTGAGAAAGGCAAGGGAGAGCCGCAAGGACCTGCATCCTTCATCCAAGCACTGTACACTTCAGCAGCACCTGGACCAGTGTTTTAAAATGATTTAAATGCCACGTCTTGAACCCTAGAATATGCTTAGCATTCTCGGGGGTGGGGTGGGGGGTAGAGAGGACTTGAGGGAGAGGAAGCTGCTTTTACCAGCCAAGAGCAGTGGCCGGGCACTCACGCCAGATTCACACTAAGTTCAACAATTCACGGTAGTGTTTACAGCAGACACTCTAATCACTCGACTTGGAGCATATCCACGAAAGTGGCCTCCATCAAAGGAGCGATGGATGGCTTCTACTATCTTTCAATGTTGAGAAGCCCGTCACTCTTACGATATGAAAGCTCACAGCGCAGGAATAGAGCTTAATCATTTGGCAGAGACTGTAGAATTTAGAATTCTCAATACTGATGGAAGGAAATGTTTTTCATTTCCACTGCCATGAAGATGTGTATGTGCGTTCATTCTCATCTCTACTATTCGGGGGAAAACAAGACAAACACGGCCAGCAAGCAAAATCCATGCAAGAGCGTAGGGGGTAGGGGGGCGGGGGATGTGGGCTCAGCCCCTCATCCCAGCTGCTGTCTTAGTGAAGGACGCTTCATTATGGTCAGTGCTTGATTCAGATCGATTTTAAATGTTGCTAGTCATTCTTTTAGGGCTTACATGTCATAAAACGAACTGAAATTTAAAAGCACCACTTTTCAAACATCATACAATTGATCGCAGACAAGAACATGACCAAAATTCATATTTTTTGGCACTTTAAAACACCAAACCAAACCAGAAATAGGATTCTCAATGAAATCCTTCACTAAGATAGTCTCTGCTTCTTTATGCCGATGAAAAGCTCACACGAGACATGGTTTCTTAGCGGCCATTTACGCTGTTATATACAGGCTGCTGTCTTGTCAGAAAGCAGTTTGATGTTCCAACATGCAGGAATGGAACCCGCTCCACAGCAGAGAACATACTAGAAACGTCAGGGCAACAAAGAGCAAGACAGCACATACTAACGTCACTTTTGGGCAGAAAGGAAGAGACAGCATGGTATTAGTCCACTGATTTCACAATTGTCTTCTGTTTTCTCAACAGTCACTTTCACACAAAGAAAAAGGGAAAACAAGACTGACAACAATGGCTTTCCCTTGGGCGCACCCAGGGGAAAGGAAGGCGTGAGTGCACGCAAGTTCCTCAAATACTGACTTAGAAGACATACAAATGGTTAGTGAAGAGATTCCAAAGAGCAGAAAAGAAGTTGTGGAGTCAACAGGGAGATTTTCACATCCTAATTCAACTGCAAATGGACCTAGGTCTAGAAACACTGAAAGGTACAGAAGAGCAGAATCCTCTCTTGGCATCTACTGTGGGTTGCCGGGACTTCTCTGAATACAGATGCCCAAGTCTGCTATGGAGAATAACACACCTTTTATACACACAATTTGTCTCTAGTGTTTACATTATGTCTCTACTGTTTTAAATACCTAGCACAATGTAAATAATACGTAAGTAGTTATCACAATGTACTCTTTTTTTTATTTTTTGGTTTTTCGAGACAGGGTTTCTCTGTATAGCTCTGGCTGTCCTGGAACTCACTCTGTAGACCAGGCTGGCCTCGAACTCAGAAATCCGCCTGCCTCTGCCTCCCGAGTGCTGGGATTAAAGGCGTGTGCCACCACTGCCTGGCCGCAATGTACTCTTTAGAGAATGACAAATGAACGTAGTCTGTGTATTCAGTGTGGATGTAATTTTTTAAGGGGCAGAAACACTGGAAGTTGTAGTTATCTGCCAGTTGTCTGTAGCTCTGTCTATCACGTTTTCTGGTGCTGGGGACGGAGCTGAACCTAGGGTCATGGGCCTGCTTGGTGAGGGAACCCCCCCCCCCATCCACCCTTGAGTCTCTCATATTTGCAATCCACAGTTTCGGTCTACGCTTGGTTGGCTGCAGAGTCAGAAGCTTCACACATGAAGGCTGATTGTAATTCATGTTGTGGCCAGCTCACAGAAGCCTCTAAGAATAATTACCAACATAATTATAGTGACAATTCTATTAACATAAAGACTGCTTTCCACCCATCTTCATAACAACCCCGGAGAAGGGGGAAGGTGGTCTAATGTCTTTTTTACGTGACCAAAACTAAGGACCACAGAGCCTGGGCTCCAGTATGTATTTTCCTATGTATCTACATAAGTGCTGTTTCTATATTAGTGGCAACATACACAATACAACACTCACAGTACAAGCATGGCTGCTTCTTAATAAGAGTTCTAGGGATGCCCTCACCTTGGGATAAGTAAGTGGAATGAGGGGTGTTAAGACCCAACAAGGGACAGCAGAAACATACAGACGAGGAAGGAGCAACCCAAGCAATCTAGCTTTTTCATTTTTATTTAGGTTTACTTATTAACATCATGCGTACTTTCCAGAAATGTCTAGTTCTTTATCCGTTCAGGATGAGTCTTCCAAGAGCCAGCCTGGGCCAGGGCCAGGTGCTGAATTAGACCTGCCCACACCCAGGTCCTGAGTGTTGCTATTGCTAGCATGCTCTGAGGCAGGAAGCAGAGCCCTCTGTCATGAGGGATAACATCACATGCCAGAGACAAAACCACCCCCTACTGGAAACTCAGGATGAAGCTCTTCCTTTAGGTAACCTGAGGGGTCATCGTGGCTAGACTTGTCTGACTAGACAGCAGACAGAGTCATCCACTACAGCAATGCTTTCTCCCAAGTATCATGGTTCTTAGTCTCCCTAATTTTTTAAAAACAGAGATGTATTTAGCTAATAGTTTTCCTCCTGTTCATCCTGAAGATCTGCCTGGAAGAGAACTGATTTCGGGAAGGTAAGCCCCGTCCTGACAGTGAAGACATCCTTCCCCAGGTTCTTAACTGAGGTACTCCTACGTGAGCTCACAATAAAACAGACTGACAAAGATATATTTCAGAGATGAGCTGGTTCAAAAACCTGCCATTCAGCTGTTCATATTCAGATCACGACAAAGAGTTGTCTGTTTAGCCAAAACTCACGGTAGTTCCACACACCCTGCTGTGGAGTTGGAGTTCCCGAGACTGGTTAGCCGTGCCTACCTCCGTCCAAGCTGCGAGACATGGTGTATCGTTTGCTGGACGAGCGCTCAAAGTAAGGTGCCGGGCGGTCTATCAACGCACTGGCTCTTCTCGTTTGCGCCTGCGTTCTGCCACTGTAGCGGAACTTGGAGCCCAAAGTCAGGAATTTCTTTGGAGGTGCTTCTGGTAGCAGTAGTCTAAAGGTATCCAAGACAACACCAGAAATGTGTAGTTAAGTGAATCTGAGTTGATAGGAAACATTATCAACACACACAGCACATATTAACTGGGGTGTTATACAGTAGTTATAAAAAACGGGAGGTTGGGCAGAATAAGGAGGAATGTTCTGGGAATATAGCTTGGGTAGAACATTTGCCAAGTATGCCAAGGCCCTGGGTTCCATCCCTAGCACTACACATCTTTTTTATAAGAAGATAAAAGATATATTAAGTCAGGTGTGGTGGTACATGCCTGTAACTCTTGCATTTAGAAGGTGAAAGCAGAAGGGTAAGAAGTTTGAAGTCAACACACACACATACACGCGCGCGTGCGCACACACACACACATACAAACACACATACACACACATACATACATACATGCATATATACATATACACACAGAGACAAACATATATACATAAATACACACACATACATACATACACACACACACATATATACATACACACAGATATATACACATACACACATACATGCATCCATCCATACATATATATATACACATACATACATATACACACAGACATACACATACATACACACATACATATACACACAGATATATACACATACACACATACATGCATCCATCCATCCATACACACACACATACAAACACATATACATACACACAGGCATACACACATACACACATACATACATACACACACATATATACATACACACAGATATATACACATACACACATACATGCATCCATACATACGTATATATACACACATACATACATATACATATATACACATACATACATAAACACACAGACATACACATACATACATACATATACATACACACATACATATACACACAGATATATACACATACACACATACATGCATCCATCCATCCATCCACACACACACACACACACACACATACAAACACATATACATACACACAGGCATACATACATACACACACACACACATACACACATACATACACACACAGACATGCACATACACATATATATATATATACATATACATACACAGAGACATACATACATAAATACACACATACATATATACATACATACACACACATACATACATACACACACAGATATATACACATACACACATACATGCATCCATACACACATACACACAAACATACACACATACATACATACACACAGAGACATACACACATACGTATACATATACACAGCCATACATACACACATACATACATGTACACACATACATAATACATACACACATATACACATACAAACACACATACATACATACACACACATACATAAACATACATATACACATATATATACACACACATACATACACACAGACATACACATACATATACAGACATACATGCATATACACATACATAATATATACACACATATATACATACACACATCCATACATACACACACATACATAATACATACACACATATATACATACACACATCCATATATACACACACAGACTTACACACATACATATACACACAGACATACAAACATACATACACACATACATACACACACACATACATGCAAATACACATACATAATACATACATACATATACACATACAAACACATATACACATATACACACAGAGGAACAGATGGGATAACTGACAATTATGAAATATAATGATGAAGACACATGATATAAAGAAAGGGCAAGAGCAGATAAGTAAAGATAAATTAAAGAAAATCCTTCATATTGTCAAATGTTCTTTAGAATTTTACACCAGCTCTCAGTGTGAGCTGGGGACAGGAGCATAGTCCTATGATCCCAGCTCCCAGAAGGCAGAGGGAGGAGGATTGGGAGCCTCAGGGCAACTTAGATTACAAAGTGAGGCGCATCTCAATACATGATGTACTTGCCTCGTAAGCATGAGAATCTGAGTTTGGAGCCCCAGAGCCCACTTAAACCTGGACAAGGTAGATCCTGTAATACCAGCATATCTATAGGAAGCCAGGAGTTGAGCCAAGAGAGCTCAGCTAGCCAAGGGAACAATGCGTAGCAGCAGTGAACAATGAACCCTGTCTTAAAAACAGTGGGAAGTAGGGAAGGATATCCAAGGTTGTGCTCTGGCCTCCAAGTGTAAAGTGACATGTATATGCCTACACACATGCACGTGCGTGCACACACACACATGTGTGCACACACATGCACACACACACACACACACACGTGTGCACGCACGCACACACACACATACAGATATGCACTCATGCATGTACACTTTTTAAAAGGAAGGAACATTCAGACAAGTGATTCTGATCACAGGAGCAGAAAGGGTCCATGACATTTTCCTCTACCACCTCTTTTTTGTCCCTAGTAAAAGTGGCTCCAACAGTTCAAGATTTTAGGAAGAAACCTAACTATTTGCTTCCTACCTGAAAAATGTATGATGCTCCACACACACTTTCCAGAGGCGCTTAGCAGCCCTATGGTTCGGCAACTTGAACCCAATGGTGCTTTCAAATTGCTCAAACTAAAAATTAAAACAAAGAAAAAAAAACCAGGAAAAATTAAAATGATCTTTGTTATTATAAAAACTCTCCAATAATGTACAGACTTAGAGTCCATCCTAATTCTTTTTGTTACCTACTGAGTCAGTGGTTACGTACATAATTCACGCTAAGGAATCCACTCCGCTATCTTTAACCTTAAAAACACTTGAAATGTAGATAACTATGTTAGGTATGCGGTACCTATACGATCATGCGTCTTATAAAATCTGAACTCAAATCAGGGAGATGCATGGACTCCCTCCAGAGACCAGTTCATCCTGGTCTCGCCTCGAGCTGTCTTCCATGCCGTGAGGACTTGAACTAAATGATCACAGATGTCGAAGTCGTCCACTGCAGACACAGAAATCACATCTTCCAGTACCTGTTTGGAAATATACATCCGTTCCCCACAGCTGACGCCTTGCTGTTTATGATATTGCTGAGGTCTCCTGTGTGTTCTGCTGTGAGTTACAGTACTGACTGCTAACGCATCTCTGAACATCACAGACGAGCAGGGCACATTTTCCTATCCCCCATCTTGGTGAGAATCTTCATAGGATACTCTGTCAGTCACTTAAGCTTTCAAGATAAATATCTGCTCTTCCGTATCATGGTTTGATATTCTTACAGAGATGCACCACCACTTGCTTTTGGTGTCTGCAGGCGCCATAATACATCAGGCCAGCAGAGGGCAATGACCTTATACATAAGGGCTCACTCCAAAGAGCAGAGAACAACCAGAGTGTTGATATTAACAGCAAAACTTATTTATGGGGCAAAGCACCAAGGTGAGGGAATCAAATAAACCTGGCATGGGAGATATGATTAGTGCTGACCTCTTTTTCTCGCCTGCTCAGGTAACGGGGAAATATATCAGAAGTTGCCTGCCCCCAGTTTTGTGTTCGACACAGTCATCCCTGTAGAGTGGTATTTGGAAAAACTGCTGTTGTCTGAAGGTCCTAGCAAGGACGGTGGCTGTTGACTAAACACCGCCCTTTTGCATTGCACCTAACATCAAAGAGCAGAACACCCAGGCCAGGGGCTGTCCAGAGTCCTCTCACTCTCCATGCCAGACCAGGAGGAATGTCTCTTCTCTTTAAAAAAAAAAAAAAAAAAAATTTCAAAATGTTTATGGTCATCTATTTCTGGAATATATAGTGGATATGTCGACCAGATTAGGGATTGTTGGAGACATCTCCTGAAACAGGCTCATGATTCAATGCTGGGGAGATTCCAAACCATCCCTACTAGGTGTTTTGAAATGTAAGTTTCCTTGTCAACTCTATTTACCAACTGAGCTAACAGAACACTGGAGCTCTTCCTCCTCTCCAAGTGCAGTTGGATCTGATAGCCATCTGCTTTCTAACTCAGCCCCCCTCCAGCCTTTGGGTGCCCCTCCCCCCTCTTTTCTCCAGTTCTAGTGACTCGTTAGTGGGAACAGAGAGGCTTTCCACTCTGGTTTGTGTCTCCAGAGCTTGTGTAAAAAGGGTACATGTTCCCTTACTGCTGCTCTGACACACCCCAAAGCCTTACTCACTCTCATCTCTCGTACCTTAGGAAAGAGGAGCCACCACCTGTCGCCCCTGAGTGCTCACCACTTACCCTCAAGCACCTGGCAGGTGCTCCCAATGCCTCCAAACTCTTACGTGGTCATTGAATACCTTCCCCTGGCCCCCACTCTGCATGCCCTCTGTGTAGCCCACATCACTGCTAGTGAATCACTTCACACAGAGCCTCATGAATGGCATGTGGAACTTACTCCCTTAATGTCTCTGGCTGGCTGCTCCTCTGTATGTTGCTCCTCCATCTGACCTTGTCTTGAACAGTGAGGCACACTGTGATAGTTTGTATATGCTTGGGCCAGGGAGTGGCACTATTAGAAGGTGTGGCCCTGTTGGAGTAGGCGTGTCACTGTGGGTGTGGGCTTTAAGACCTCACTCTAGTTGCCTGGAAGCCAGTATTCTGCTAGCAGCCTTCAAATGAAGATGTAGAACTCTCAGTTCCTCCCTCACCATGCCTGCCTGGATGCTGCCATGTTCCTGCCTTGATGATACTGGACTGAACCTCTGAACCTGTAAGCCAGCCCCAATTAAATGTTGTCCTTGTAAGAGTTGCCTTGGTCATGGTGTCTGCTCACAGCAGTAAAACCCTAACTAAGACACACACTGTTTTTATTAAGGCCTCCTTTTGAACCTTTCTTTTTTCCCCAATTTATGTCATGCCTAAGGCCTTCAATAAGTTGTATACAGCTACCGTGCAAGAACTAACCCACGGTCTGCCTTCACTCCAAGTCTATCAGACGACTGAGTCATGTTGACGTTTTTAAAAAGACATTTGTCTCATGATGTCTCCTGACTTTCTTTCTCCTTTGTGATTCTTAAAACTCAACATCAAAACAAACGGCAAAGTGTTAATAACTAAGAGACTCCCAAGAGCTGGGAGTGGAGCCGTGTGAGAAGAATTTCAGTATTATCTTCTGAAAACTTTCACCAACTCTTTCTTCATGGTTAAGATCATCTCAGCCAATGTCACTCAAGGGAACAGAAACCTCTGACTCTTCTAGAAGCTTTTCCCTATATTCCCATCTGCATCCTGCTCAAAGCTTACCAGTTCTGCCTAGAGCCCTCTCAATAACATGTTCCCTCCATTCTTTCCTCGCGGCCTCCGAGCTGATGGGGTCTCCACATTGTCTCACTGGGTGGCTGGGATTTCATTATGAAATTTACAAAAGCAAAGTATTTCTCCTGGGCATTATGTCCTTATTTAAATCTCCCATGGTTCATGGCTGTCCATTATCTCACGTAACCAACTCTCTCTCCCGACCTCCCCCAACACTGCTCGTTCCCCGTCTACAGAACACCATTTCATGTGTAGCATGGTATTACGGCTTCAGCGTTCACTGTGTCTCTGCTTCAATAGAAGATAAACGGAAAAGGCTTTAAGCCAAAGAGCGGGTAATGGTATCTGTGTCTCATGATCAACCTGTCTGAGAAGAAACAGCTGCTCACTTAAGTTATCACTGGATTCAAATGAATGCATGTGCCTGAAGTGTTGATCATATCATCTTTAAAAAAATGTATTGTTAAAAACACCACAACTTCAGGTATAATCATGTGAAATGCTTACTTACTACGTCATTATAGATAACTATTATTTTAAATTTATATTACATTTTATTCTTGCTGTATACCTTAATTTTTAAACTTTCTAAAGATTTGTTTTACATGTATGAATGTTTTGTCTTCATGTACGCATCACACTACTTGCACGCTTGGTGCCCGTGGAGACATCTGGAAGAGGGCATCTTATCCTCTGGAAATGGAGTTACAGATGTTTGTGAGCCACTGTGTGGGTGGTGGCAATAGAATCTGGGTTCTCTGCAAGAGCAACGAGTGCGCTTAACCACAGAGCCATCTCTCCAGCCTTACATTTTCATTTTGAAAAGTGGTTTTTCCACCTAGAAACTTCAGTGAAGAGATAAAAGCTGGAGAGAAGATCCCTGTATTGTGCCAGAAAATGTTCAGAGATAGAAATGGTAGGAATCTTTGAGGCTTGAGAGCCTTTATTATATTACTGACACCTATTAGAAATTATAGGTATTTATTAATTTTCTCCTAAGGGGGGAAAACAGTAGGCCTTTACAGCTCACTATGCACAGATCACCAAGGAAGACATAAGTTCACTGGGTAGATTGTAGTTTAACGTGTATTAACAATTCTTATTCTTTTACTGGTTTCTCTAATGAATAAAACAGATAAATAACTTGCATTCAGAACTCCACCCCTTATACCTTAGAGCATGTTATCTTGAAGCTACTGACATGAGGAAGCACCCAGATTTCCAGGGGAACACAATGACAAGACACAAGGGAAGAGAGATAAGCACCACAGTTTGAAGCATCTTGATTCTACATTAAAATACAATTTTAAAAGTCCTTTCAGTTAATGTGTGTAGTTGGCTTAAAAAGAAAAAAACTAGAATAGCCTCACAAAGAAGAGAACATGTTGTTACTATTGACCGGAGAAACCTACAACAAATTCTCAGAGGCATTCAGACACAACTCCCCGTGTCCCGCAGTGCTTGGAATTCGCCAACACATGGTTTATATTTCTGCCTGCACGTGGGATCTTCCTTCCAAGAGGCTATAGAGATACGAATGTACTTACCTCTCCTGGCCGGATTTTAATGTAAAAGTTGTTCCGTTTATAAGAAATTTTTAGGACCTTGGGCCAAGCAAATCTGTTTATTCGAAGTCGGTCACGATATATCAACAGACCACTGGCACAGACCCCCAGCATGATCTCTACTCCTTCCGAATCCTGGAAGAAACAATGGAGCAGGTTCTCACTCGTTTCCAGTTTCTGCAGGCAGGAGATGATTTAGGACTCCACGACAGAAGAGGTAATTGACTAATTTAAATACAAAAAATACAGCTGCAGTTCTTAAAGCATCACTACCACATAATAGCATTTTAATGATGATATTTTTCACTGTGGAAGGCTGGAAAGTTAAATCAATTCACCTGAGTATATGAGACTTATAGCACTAATACTGAATACAGAGTGTACACACGTACACACACAGATGTACACATATGCAGAAGCGCGAGCACACACACACATATACACAAAAGCACACACACGTATGTGCATGCACTTGCGCATGCGCAGACACACACACACACACACACACACACACACACACACACACACACACACTCCCACCAATAGTCTTTACTATGAGATTCTGAGGCATGGAGTCACCCAGCCACCTGGTTTACAAGGTATCCTTGTGACCTCTATCCCCTTTGAATGTTTTATCCATGGATATCTGTAAAATGGACTCTGTGGTGGCTTCTGAAGAATAAGACAGGACAACATCACAAGGTATGTGAGGTGCAGTGTCCCACAGCTCTGGAAGCAGAGGACAGGCAGCTTTCACAACCAGGCCCAGCCCACCCAGGAAGTGACCCGGAGGTCTCTGTCTGGTAGCTGGCATGGGTCTGCCAGCCTGGAGTCACTGTGCAGCACCAGAGAGGTGACGAGGGGAAAACAAAAGCCAGACATGGGCACCTCATTCTCCTATGTGGCAGGAGTTGTTACTCCCTAAGACCCTTGCCACCAGCAAAGGAGAAGGACGTTTCCACAGTGAAAAACTTTCACTTGGAAATGTTACATTTTGAAAACATAGGGTAGTTTAAAATCAAATATTTTCCCCTGGAAACATAGCATGCCGCTTGGCACCAACTTATTCCATAAAGTGAAATGACCTTAAGTCTAGGTTTTACATTATAATAAAATGAGGGAAAACCACTATGTTAAGGGCTTAAATATGAAGAGGCAACTTAAGAACTTGTAATCTGGTATCCCCAAAGTCACAGGCATTGATCCTTGAGAACCAGCCAGTCTGTCCCTATGGTCACTCGTCATCGGGGACTGCCTAGGAGCATAAGTAGTCAAGCCAACAAAAGGAAGGGTTGCTTCGGCCATGGCAATTTGAGTTACTTTCTTTGGATATGAACAATTTTATGCCCTTGTCCAAAGAAAAAAAGAATATTTAAAACCATTTTCATTACTATTTATATTCTTATCACTTATCAGTATCACTAAACATAAGGAATGCAGTGTCCATCACAGAGAAATTAAGGGGACCCCACCCCTCCTCGTCCTGTGGATTTACTATATGTGACTCTGTGTACCTAAGTCACCTTCATCACCAGCACACCTGTTAGCCAGCAGTGCTGAGACAAAGTCTCCCTTCCTCTCCCTTCCCCTGGAGACTTAGCTGTCTAGAACTGCACAGTCTGGCTTCTGTAACTGGCCAGCCCAGCATTTATCAAGTCAACATGTTTGTTAAAAGCAAAGGTGAATGAAAAACAAAACTATGACGTCTGTAGCTCGTTAACTGCACAAGAGCAGAAGATATTTATGAATCAAAATTCTGCCAGAGGCTACAGATTGAGCTAATCTCAAGGATCTTTGACAATGAAGTTCTCATCTTCCTTCTCGGGGGCATCTCTCTGTGATGACATTCACATGCCTACTGCGCTGGCCCTGTAGACAGACCTGGGGTGTGTCAGCCTGTCCTGCTGAAGGCAATGAGTTCTATTATCACTTTAATTAATTTTCAATCATTTCTTTATATTTTCTTGCAGCCTTGAGGAGTTAGCCTGGAGCTTTGCTTTCTTTACCACTGAACAACAGACTCAGACTTAATTGTCTGAGATCTTGCTATGTGGCTCTGGTGGTCTTACATTCTCAGTCTTCCTGCCTCGGTCACTGGAGTGCTCAGGGGACAGGTGTTTGTCACCATATGTAGCCCTTCTCTCACTCATAGTCACTGCTGAACAATTACTGTCCCTCAATATTTCATCCACAGGGCACCTGATAGGAAACACACACACACACACACACACACACACACACACACACACACACACACACACTCTTAATTTATAATCTTTACATCAAATAAATAAATTTGACAAAATCTATTACGGTGGATATTAAGTGATAAACAAGCACATACAGATTTTCTAAGAGAAAAGGAATTATTTAGGATAGGTTTCCCAAACACAAGACCATTCTCAAATACAGGTATTTCCTATGGAGTCCAAGATGGTAATCCAGAATGTTTAAATGGATCTTAATCTCAAAGACACTCATGCCATCCACACAAGAGAAGCATCTCACTGATGACCGGAAATTAACACTAATTTAATTTGTTCAATTTCCTTCTTGAAATGATGGAGCATGGCTTCACGACAAAATGAAGTCTACAATCGAACCATTAATTTTCAGAATAAAATCCTGTAACAGGCTGCATTCCCCTTCCATAATTCATTCTTTTTAATTGGCATAATTTCATATCATATTATTAAATAAAAAGTGGCCATCTATTTAAGTTCAGTGACTACTGCTATGTTAAGTGGTTTGATTTCCTGGTAGCAATGATCCATCCGGGGCCGCACTTCCCTAAACGACGCACTAATTTTTATTTCTAGGTAGTAAATGGATCACGGCACATGATGTAATGCAAAAATTGCTCTGCATTCACTCAGACTATCTTAACATGTTCATTTTTTTTTTTTCCACCTTTTTGGCAACTGGAGGAAACATGAAGATTTAAAATAAAGTTTCGCTGGATGTCCTTAGTTTTATTTTGAAATCATTATCCAAATGTATACCTGGCATAACAGAAAAGACAAAACAAAACAAAACACCAAAAACAAGTAAAAAAGGAACCTGCTGCTGACCCCCCCACACACACATGCGCGCAGCAAGGAGCTTAGCATGTAACATACTAGCTAGCATACGCCTAGCAGAAGCCCCAGCCATGCTAATACTAGTACATGTGCCTAAGAAGTGCTTGTCCTCAGGAATGTTCATGGTGATCCAAAGACATAGCCAATCAACCCACACAGACATCACCCATCAACCCACACAGACATCACCCATCAAATCCAGATGTCTACTTGCCTTGTTCCCCAAAGGTTAACCCAAGAGCTCCCCCAGGACAGGCTGACACATCCCAGGTCTGTCTACACTGCCAGCCCAGCAGGCATGTGAATGGCATCATAGAGAGATACCCCATGAAGGACAGAGAAAAGTTTATTATCAACCGGACTTACAGAGCAGAGACCTCCTTCTCTTTGTTTATGGAGGCTGTGAGATGTTTGCCTGACCTTGGCCGCCTGGAATCTCCTTACCCCTAGGCTTCAGAATGGTCTGTGAAAGACTTACTTCCTTAGAAGCTGCAATCACACATTCTTTTGAGTTCCTTTTGAGGCTGAAGCTGGGGACATCTATTAGATGTCCTATACAAGACTGATATTATCTTGTCAGCCTCAGCAGATGGAAGTACCCACGATTGTTAAGGACCGACCCTTTAAAAAGGTTAAAAGAGATTCTGTCTCTAGAGTCCCAACCAAGTGCACAAATTTTGTCCATAGGGGCTTTTAAAAGTGCCTCCTGTATTTTCACATTGTGTTTGCCCACAGCTGGCTAAGTAGTAGGCTTGCAGTCATGTACCCAGCCTGGCAATGCCGAGAAGGACGATGCTAGATGAACCCTCACACAGGGTCAAAACTGTTCTGTGTCCTTTAATCAAAACCCCTCCATGATTTAATTTCAACTTCTTCCCTCCCAGACGCACCTCAAGCACTACATCCATTACTAGTCAGGAAGGCAGTTCTCACCCTGAATGGCTACTCTTTAGCTGCTGCACTTCTAAAGAAATCTTATTTCAAAGCACTGGTTATATAGGTCAGAGTAGTTAAAACTTTAGAGACAGTATTCTTTAAATTTAACACAAACTCCCTGAATGCTTAGTGGGATTTTAAAACAGGGGTTAAAAACAGTACATAACACATAATGGTTGAACACATGGCTTTGGACAATCGGCCAATGCTAGACAGACTAGGACTGTTCAGATAAGGAGGGTATGTTTAAGAGCATGTCAGCATAGAGTGAGAAATATGTTTGCATCAGGGAGGCAGGGCAAGCTAGGGCTCCTAGGTCAAGGGTAAGCTAATGTGGAATGAACAGGGAACAGAGACTTCACCTATGCCTGGTTTCCATGGGCTTAGCCACGACAGCAATGTAGGTCTGAGCCACTAAGCGTGCCCGCCTCCCCACAAAGATGAACGCTATCTGCTTTTAACTCGGAATAGGGTTCAAATGCATACAGGTTTGAAGCGCAGAAATATTCATCTCCATGAAATGAGGCACAGATTCCAGCTTGCGGCAACAACCAAGCAGAGGGGAGTTTGAACACGCATACCTTGGCATGGTGTAGGTCCACCCCATACATGGAGAGCTTTTTGGCATTTTCCAGAAAATGCATCTCTGCTTCAGCAGGCGTCATTCCTCTGGTCAGGAAGAAGGAAGTGTTACGTCTTTTCCAATCAATTAAAATTGAAAACAAAAAAGCAAATGGCCTGCTCCTGCACGCCCATCTGTCTGCTGCTTCCCTTTACCTGGGAGGGCTGAGAGATCTCCTCTTAGCTCCCTCCTATCTTGTAAGAAAGCCTCCATTGGGAAACCGGCAAGTTCAAGTTTGAGTACTCCCTAATTCAAAACTCCAAAGCTGAATGCTCTAAAAATCCAAATCTTTTAAAGTATTGATATGATGGTTGAGGCATTCTAAAAATACTGTATAAAGTCACCTGGAGGTCACGCATGTCCGGTGTTTATGAAATATACATGGAATTCCTCAAAGATATGTTACTATGTTATATGACTATCTTATAGTCTGAAAACATCTGAAATCTGAAACACCTCTGCTCTCAAGCATTGTGGGTATCAGATACTTAGCATAAACATGGGCAAATAATCTTGAGACATGCGGCTTTGTAGGAACATTCACCAAGGGATATTTCAAGCTTACCTACGCCGCCATTTTAAACATGTGTAGGCTCCGCCCCTCCCTTAGACCCCGGAATCAGAAACCGGCTGGAGACCTGATGCTCTCACTGCGAAGCCCGCCCGAGATGAGGGTGCACCGGTTCTCCATACCAACCTGTGGCTCTTGTGAAGCTCGATCACTTTATCTTCCAGTTCTTTTGTGTGGTTTGGCGCAAAGCGGAACTCACTAATGTAATCATTCCCACATTCATCAGGATCGTAGTCCCCGAGCTCTGACTGCACCGTGTAGGAGCCCAGCAAGGCAAGAGTCACGAAGGAACATGGTAGCCTTCCAGACACAATATCATCTCGCAGCTGCAAGCAGAGGTAGTACCTTCCAGGGGCAGGAAGAACAAAGAGAAAGCTAGTGTTACCACTTGCTGAAAGAGGCAGAAGGGGCGGTGGGGGGGGGGGGGGGAACACGGTCTAAAAACATAATATCCATACATGAGATTGCCGAGGAATCCCATGCAGTTTGGCTGTGGCGGGTGGGTGGCTATCTCAATTTTGCATGTTTTCCCAGGAGGGTCAGACAGATGGAAATACCAGCCTCTCACCGAGGCCTCAACTGTAGAGCCCGCATTTGCGCTCATTCGGTTGCCTTTTGTTTGCTATGTGAGAGACAGTGGACTGTCAGGCTACCAGATGTATGTGCTCAAGGCATGCATGGCTCTCCCAACATGCCTACTGTTCCCGCAGCCAACTTTCAAATACCTGGTGATATCTTCTGATAGCTGGGCAGGGTCTGGTGGGTAAAACTTCACATTAAATGAAAAATGCCAAGCACCACCTGCAGAGATAGGACAGAAATCAGAACAAATCCTTGGGGGGAACTACCATCTATGTACGATCTTAATTCAGATCTCGGAGTGCCTGGACTCAGGGCAGTGACGTCAGGCACCTTTTGACCACTGTTACCTGAACTCTATAGATAATCTAATTTCAAATCTTGTCCCCAATCAAGTAATTTCCTTGCCCTTTTAGAAATCAAGGAAAGTGACCAAACTTTCTCCTTTTCTCATAATCGAGAATGTACCTCTGTCAATGGGAAGGGAAGCCAACCACAGGGGTAATCCTGCACCAGTTGGAATTGGCTAGATTTGCTGCTATGAATTTCTTGGTAGCACGTATGCCAAGCATACACAAAACTCCCATATCCTAGGTCCTTTTCGAGTTGTTATTGCAGGCCAAATCCCATTATGATAAATGTCAAGGGACTATTGAACATATATTTGTTTTATGGGAAGGTTTGTGGTAGTGAATATTGCTTCCAATAACTGGGTTGCTCTGCAGCTGCTGAAGATTCTCACTCAAGAGCAAGTTTTGATGCAATGGATACCAGGATGCATCAGAGGGAGGTCACCCAATCCCACCCAAGACTCGCAGGGGCCTTTTCTACATCGTGCTATGTTTTGCCCAAGGCATCTTTTAAGTCTTCTCCAGAACCCAAAGTGTCAAGCAGATGTTGGCCTCTCCACTCCCTGCCCTGTCTGCACATGTCTACCCTTAAAGCATCCTAGATTTACTGGGTGCTATAGTTCGGATTTAAAATGTTCCCTCGGAGCTCATGTTGAAGGCTTGGTCCTCGCTCGCTGAAGCAGTGCTTAGGTGGGGCCTTTGGGATGTGACTGGATGATGCCAGCTCTAACTTTATGACTAGATCAATCTGTTTATAGATTCATAGCCTCATGGGAGGTAGAGGAGAGACACTGTTAAAAAAGTAAGTCCTTCTCCCCCACCTTCCCCTTCCTGGGAGCCAATGAGCCAAGTGAGCTCAGAACTATGAGCTAAAACAAGCTGTGTCTCCTTCAGGTTGGCTCCCGTGGATTTCATTAGTGTTAGAAGCTGTCCGGCACACGTAGCTCCACACTTCAGTGACTGAGCAACTGAGTGAGTCAACAGACCCGTGAAGCAGAGACACACCCATTTCCTTTTCATATTTTTTTTTAGACATAATCTCTTATTTCTCTTGCTCATATCTCTTGGCTTTAAGACACAGTGACTCATCAAATTCTGGGCATTCCTTCTCTGTGACATTGAACTTGTTTTCTTCAGTCAGCGAGTACACAAAAGGTTCTTTAGCATGGCCTCGAGAAGGATCTGCAAAGTTCCCCAAAGGTTTACCGACATCCATGCCACGGGCTTGCCCGCGTTCCATATTTCTGTGACCCTGCTGAACAGCAATCACTTGTCCAGCCCTCTCCACATTGTCCTCTTCTACCTCCTCTGCCTGTGAACTCCAGGTGCCCCACAAGCCATTCCCAGACACTCCACACAAAGGAGCACCACCACATATGTTTCCTCATTCCTGTCTCCTGCAGAGGTGGCAATGCTTGGCTCTGTCAGTGTCTATATTTCTGTCATCAACATCACAGTTCCACTTGTGTCTTCTTGTTTATTCTCCGAGCTACCACCCCCTACCTCACGCTTAAGGGTCTACATGCCAAAGAGTTCACAGCATCCAGTCAGCTATTACTGGGTACTTGATACCATTTTCAAGCCATTCAAGACACGAATGAAACATGAGCTTTAAAAATTATAAGCTGTAAATACCTGTCATTCAAATATATTTTTGGTGATCATTTTTTTACCGTTCCAAAACGTATCTTTTTATCATTCTGAAACTTGTCTTATTTTGTTTTTATGTTCCTATTGATCCTTGCTCAGTTCTTATTAAAACAGATCCCCTTCAGTGTCTACCAATAGTGAGGTGACATCAGAAGCTGGCTTTACACCAAGTAAGTGGGATTCAAACTAATGACTTACACATGGGAAGAAGATTGATTGCTCCTTGTAATTCTCACGGACTTCAAGTAAGCCTCAACTCCATTGACAACTCAGAGTTGGAAACCAATCACTAGAGAGTATAAGCAATTTTTCAATACACAACCCTCATTCTACGTATTGATTTATAAACGATAGTGAGCCCAAATGTGTTCTGAGAAAGGCCAACTTTCTAAGCTTTATCCCGGGGGACTTTCGTTCCTAAGCCTCGGAAGATTGTATTGAACCTTTGGTTTGGGAGGTGTGTGTGTGTGTGTGTGTGTGTGTGTGTGTGTGTGTGTGTGATCACTGTGATAACCTCTATGACAGAGGGGTCGCCTCCTAAAGCTTACACTGGCATAACTACAAAGTCATTCAGTGCATTTGCAAACAAGTGGAACCTGCAGGGAGACAACAACACAATCTTCACGCCAATCAGGGCCCGAAACAAAAGCCAGTGAAATGAGACACGGAACCAGAGATTACTGAGAAAGTGAAATTAGGAGAGAGGGGGAGAGATGAGAGGAGGGAGAGAAGAGGGGGTAGGGGGGGAGATAGAAGAGAGAGAGAAAGGATGGAGCAAGAGGAGGGGGGAGAGAAAGGAGGGGAAGAAGGGAGAGAGAGGGGAGAGGAGGGAGAGGGGAGGAGAGAGAAAGTAACAGGCACATGGTGTGGGAGGAGGGGTTTATGCAAAAGCACTGACAGCCTCTGCTCCAAGGATGGCCTGGTGGGAAGAGGAAGCAGACCCCACCCAGTAATGCAAACACTGCGTGTACACCTTGCAGTATTTTAAATTATAAACTTCTGATAAAGGAAAAACTGTCTTATATAAAAAAAGTTCCTTAATCTTCAATGCCTGACAGATATTAAAATCCCACCATCTTTTTCTATCATAAATGACTGTGTATCACATTGCTATTATATGTCATAAATTACCTTATTCTATAACATACTATCCACATTAAACAGCAGATTGTGAGATTTTTAAGCTCTAGTGTGGATGGATAAAACACATGGCCTGGAATGCTTCCCTAAGAACCAACTGTCTAGTTTCAGAATTTACATGAATCTGTGACTTCAGTGTTCATCAGCTTGGTTTCCAGTGTCTGAGTGATCTCCTCCTACCAATTTGGTAGGTACTAGCCAGTAAAGATGATTTTTGAAAGTTATTAAACTTAGGAAATTTTCACTAATACAAATAAGTGAAAAACAATGTCTCATTTTAATTTGCATCTAAACACTAGATTTAGCAACTTGCTTAATATTATTAGCTACTTATATCCCAGTTTTGTGGTACGCTTATGGAATAGTTTTTGTCAATTAGGAAATATACACTTTTTGTTGTTGATGACTTTCTGTCTCTTTGAGATGGAGTCCTACTTAGTACTCCAGGCTAGGTATTGAACCTGTGACCTTCCTGCCTCAGCCTCCTAAGCTGGGATTTACAAACATGTGTCACTAGGCCCAGCAGAAACCTACATCTCTTGTCTTTAGGGAGAGAGGAAAAGTAGCCAATGACAACAGATTAACTGGTTTGCTACACCCTTTCAAAATCACCAAATGGTTAATTTTAGTGTAGCTCTGTACATTAGTGACCATTTTAACATTAATAATTAAGTTTGGAACTTTAAATGCTTGAGTGGTAAGTGCAGCAAAACTTAATTAAATTGCATTTCACATCTGTGTCCAGGCAAGGAGCAGGTCACCTGTCAAAGTCACTTTAATTTCTGAGCTGTGATGATAAAAACAGGTCCTATTGGAGACAGACTCATGTGTCAGATCAAATTTCACCTGGCAGTCCGTCTTTGAGTCATTTCTTCTTCAAATGAGCCACTTGAGTGTGGGCTACCAGTTCCCTCAACACCCCTTCTGAACACCGCCCCCATGCCACGTAAAAGAACTGGATGGAACTTACTTCGAATCTGCTTCTTAATTTCCTTAGCAGGGTCCAACCAGTTCTGAAAAAGAAATTGACAGTATGAACTTGAATCAAAAAAACAAAGAAAATCTAAGCCGAAGATTGGACACAGACAAGCCCTAAGTGTACCAAGAGGAACTGTCATGGGAAGGCCCTCTCCACTGTGGCTCTTCCTACACATTTGGTGGCCTCCTGTCAAGCCTTGTGAGAGTACAAATACTAAATAAGGAGACATGTGCATTTACAGGTAATGCCTGATAAAATTCTTCTCCTGGGAAAAGCCATATCTTTAACAGTGAAGTCAGATGTTGTCTATCACTTCAGTAGGAGTATCCTTGTGTGTGATAAAAATGAGAGATCCGTGGGAACGGACCTTCCATGCACTGCTTTAGGATCCCCACAATAGAAACAATTCCCCTTTGTCTCTTGCTTACCCGTGAGATAAATGTCTGAATTGTTGCCCTTAGTCAGGTGCAAGCAGGTAGAGATACCATCCTAGACAGTGAACATCTATTCATACTCAGCACGGGTGCTCACACACTGCACGGGTGCTCACACACTGCACGGGTGCTCACACACTGCACGGGTGCTCACACACTGCACAGGTACTCACACACTGCATGGGTGCTCACACACTGCACATGTACTCACACACTGCATGGGTGTTCACATACTGCATGGGTGCTCACACACTGCACATGTACTCACACACTGCATGGGTGTTCACATACTGCATGGTGCTCACACACTGCACGGGTGCTCACACACTGCACGGGTGCTCACACTGCACAGGTGCTCACACCCTGCATGGGTACTCACACACTGCACAGGTGCTCACACACTGCACGGGTGCTCACACACTGCACATGTATTCACACACTGCATGGGTGCTCACACACTGCACATGTACTCACACACTGCATGGGTGCTCACACACTGCACATGTACTCATACACTGCATGGGTGCTCACACACTGCATGGTGCTCACACACTGCACGGGTGCTCACACACTACACATGTACTCACACACTGCATGGGTGTTCACATACTGCATGGGTGCTCACACACTGCATGGTGCTCACACACTGCACGGGTACTCACATATTGCACAGTGTCTTAGTCAGGGTTTCTATTCCTGCACAAACATCATGACAAGCGGCAAGTTGGGGAGGAAAGGGTTTATTCAGCTTATACTTTCAGGCTGCTGTTCTTCACCAAAGGAAGTTAGGACTGGAACTCAAGCAGTGCAGGAAGCAAGAGCTGATGCAGAGGCCATGGAAGGATGTTTCTTACTGTCTTGCTTACTCTGGCTTGCTCAGCCTGCTTTCTTATAGAGCCCAAGACTACCAGCCCACAGATGGCACCACTCACAAGGGACCCTCCCCCCTTGATCACTAATTGAGAAGATGCCTTAGAGCTGGATCTCATGGAGGCATTTTCTCAACTGAAGCTCCTTTCTCTGTGATAACTCCAGCTTGTGTCAAGTTGACACAAAACCAGCCAGTACACACAGGTACTCACACTGCACGGGTGCTCACACTGCACAGGTGCTCACACCCTGCATGGGTACTCACACACTGCACAGGTGCTCACACACTGCACGGGTGCTCACACACTGCACGGGTGCTCACACACTGCACGGGTGCTCACACCCTGCATGGGTACTCACACACTGCACGGGTGCTCACACACTGCACAGTTGCTCACACACTGCATAGGTACTCACACACTGCACAGGTGCTCACACACTGCGCGGGTGCTCACACACTGCATGGGTGCTCACACACTTCACGGGTGCTGGATGCTCACACACTGCACAGGTGCTCACACACTGCACATGTGCTCACACACCGCATGAGTGCTCACACACTACACAGGTGCTCACACTGGACAATTACACACACACTGCACATGTACTGGACAGGTATCAATCAGCAAATATCATTCTCTTTAATTTTTTATGTCACATCCACAATTTCTTCACAGAATTGGGGGTATAAATATGTTTCTACATAAGGACCTAAGTAGTTGACTATCATGAACTTGAGAAAGTGGCTGAACTATATTATGTGGGGAAAGACCCCTGATCAAATGCTTCCCTAGCACTAAATCTAAAAAGAAAATTGGCACTGACCACTGTTTCAAAAAATATTCAAGGATACAGAAAGTTGCCAAGGATTCTCTTCATGAAGAAAAAGGGAAATCAGTTACATTTAGGGACCCAAAGATGCCTGAGATGGGGCAGGGGGTGTACATAGAGAAAGCAACAAGTCTCCCTGGTTTTGGGCCACTTATGTATGGTAATACACAACCAGCTGTAATGGTTCATAGTCTTTGATGTCTCACCTTCTGATTCTCTGCGTCTCGATACGTGAGGCCAAAGTAGTCTTTTTCTAGCAGGTTCAGATGCTCACACACTTTGTCAAACAGCACGTGTCCTCGGGAGCGCTTCTGCACAGGAGGGAATGGAGAAGCAAGTCACCAAATACACCCAGAAACTCTCCCAAGAGACTAAAATAAAACAGGGCAAAGCGTAGAAAGCAGATTGCTGAAACTGGCTGGTGAGTGTTGGACACAGTGGCCCTATCTTTAACCCCAGATCAGGGTCAGATGGAGACAGGGTGATCCCCAGAGCTCTCTATCTGGCAAGTCTGACCACTCAGTGACTTCCAGGTCCAGTGAGACGCTGTGCCATAGCTAATACTCATAGCTCGTTACGGAGTGGACAAGTTGTAGAAGGACCTAGGAGACAAGCCTCTGGGCATTCCTGGGATTTACCTAGATTGGGCCAGCCTCTGAGTGTACCCATGAGGTCTGTATGGAGTGGAGAACTTAAAGCAGAGAGACCCAGACTAATTGTGGGCAGTGTCTTTACATGGGCAGGGGTTCTAAACTTTGAATAAAAAGAGAAAGGAAACCGAGTTTGGCATGAGCGTTCATCCCTCTCTGCTTTCAAAGCTCAGGCACAATAAAACAATCATCGTTAGCAGTTACCACAGTGCAGACTCCATGGCTGTGTTTAAAGGGCTTTGAAGCACAGAGACGGAAATGGACTGAAGTTATCCCGATCGTTCAGCTGACGGCTATGTACCTCACCCGATTAACCTTTCCCTTCTCAGAGATTCATCCCACAACTAAGCCCTGATGCCATGCTTTCTCCACCTCAGTAACCTGTAGCCTCGATCCGTGAGCCAAAGTGAACCTCTCCTTCTTTTAAGTTGCCTTTTCACACGATGAGACAGATACTGGTATTCCTTGTATCGGAATATGAGGGGCAAAGTGATAGAGACAGTTGAGGTTGACTTCTGGCCTTGAAACCCAGAGTCATTCGTATGTACACCCACACCTGACACATATACACAAACATCCATGTACACACACCTGTACACTGCACACATACACACAAACATCCATGTACACACACACCTGTACACTGCACACATACACACATATACACACACTTGTACACACATATACACACACACACCTCTACACACACAAAAACATACACACACATACATACACCTGTACACACACAGACACACACACGCATACACACAAACACGCACACACACACACACACGCACACACACACACGTCGTAACTTTGTCACGACGTTCAGTCTAATGTTTGAGACGAAGTAACGCAAACATGACAAGACAAAGGTAACAAAACACTCATTAAGTTTAAAGGTTACAGTTGGGTCACCTAAATATGTGGTGCAGACAGATGTGCTGCACTTTGGATCCTCGAGCTGTCATCTAGAGAAGAGGGGGGTGTCAATCAACTGGGAGAACAGCCATCAGCTGAATTATTGTGATAACTTCCATCAATTTCCACCTAGTGCTTCAAAGGCCTTTAAACACAGCCGTGCAGTCTGCAATGTAACTGCCAAAAATTAAGCTAAATTACTTTCCTGTTCTGGGGTATTGATATTTTATATGCAATATGCTAAGCATATTTATCTTTGAGATTCGATGCATTAACAGTGAGATAAAAGAAAATTGATAAACTCTGTCCATGACAAAATAATAACCATGAAAAGACCTGTGAGTGGCGCGTGTAACTATGCATTTGTAATTATCCTGAAAGTTAATTACTCAGTCCTTCCAAAGCTGGAGTGTTTGAAGAAAAGGATAAATTTTGATGGGGAGGTAAAGTAGAAATTATAGCAAGCTTCAAAAGCAATGGTGTGTCCCACAAGGTAAGAAAATAGTGACTCGTTAGCACAACTACAACACACGGCTCAGAAAATGTGAAAAGGTGGTTTAAATCTTTTATTTGTAAGTTATCCTATAGCATTTCTGAATCACGACTGAAGCACTGTAAAGTCTGTACATTGACACGGGTTCTTCCACCAGGGCGACGCTTCAGGAAGATGTCTTCTAGCGTTCTCCCTTTGACCTAACAGGGACTGCAGTGGTCTACATATTTTCTTATTGAGGATTTTGAACATATTTTGTTCACAGTGGTCCCTCTCCCTTGCAATGACGATATCTTGTTTCTTGGCCTTAAAAATCTTTTAAGCCAATTGCTGAGCATCTACTGTATGTCCATCTACAGCATGTGCATCTACTTCTTACACATCCATCTACTATACGTCCATCTATTACACGTGCCTCTACTTACTATACGTTATTCTACTATACGTCCATCTATTACACGTGCATCTACTTATTACACATCCATCTACTTACTATATGTCCATCTACTTACTACATGTGCATCTACTACACACCCATCTACTACACGTGCCTCTACTACATGTTCACCTTCAATATGGACAAGAAACAATGCCATTCCTACCTCTAAGTGTCAGATACTCAGTGGTTCTAGAATGTTCGTTATCTCTCCATTTTCCTGATGGTGTAGGGCCATGACGGGTGTGAGGCTAGAACTTACCTCCTGTGGCTGACGACTAATGATTTAAAACATTTTTCCTTGACCCACGGGGCTCTGGCCCCCCAACATTCTAGCAACAAAGAACCTTCTAATGGTGAAAGCTAGGACCTGACATCAAACTTGGTTTCCACACCGAGACTGCTCTTCTCCGAAATCTCTTCCTGGTTGGAACAAGTCTTGATTTTTCTAACTGAGATTTTGTTTTGCTAGTGGATTAATCAACTTGCCAACTATTCCTACGTATGGACACCTGTATGTCCTTAGGCATCAGGTACTTCTCTGTTGCTGTGATAAAAATACCATAATCAAAAGCAACTTAAAGAAGAGTTAATTTTGGCTTATAATTCCAGGGGCCTTGGCGTCCATAATGGCTGGAGACACAGTGCCTTAGGAGCAGGAAACTAGGAGACCACAACTCATCTGTACACAGGAAACAGAAAGACAACTAGAGGGGTGTGTGTGAGGCTCTATGTTCTCAAAGCCCACCTCCAGTGATATGCTTACTCCAACAGAGCTCCACAACCTAAAATTTCCATAACACTCCCTAAAACACCACCAGCAGGGACCAAGTGTTCAAGCACCAACTATGAGGAGCATTTCTCATTTGAAGCATAACTTGTTAAATACATACACGACTAAAGCTCAACAGATGAGAATTTTTAGGGAATTTACATTATACGTGATAGCTCTCAAAGCCATATTTTTCATTAAAAGATTAAATATAAGTGCCTTGTCATCAGACTGGGCTATGTGATTGCTTAATGTCGACTCGATGAGATTTAGAATCATGTTGGAGATCTGGAGATGTCTGTGAGGGTATTTATAGAGAAATGTATGTGAGGAGAGAGGACACACCCTGAACACGGGCAGCACCATTCCACGCCCTAGGGCTCTGGGCTGAATAAATGGAGGCGGAGCATTTACTCTGCTTGTTGACTGAAGACTCAGTGTGACCAGCCCCCCCCCCCCCGCCATTCTTGCCACCATGTTCTCTTCATCTCAAACTGTGAGCCAAAATCTTTCCTAAGTCACCTGTTCTTAGCTGCATCATCACAGCATGAGAAAAATAAATGATATAGAGACATCAATGGATATTTTGAGTCAAATGAGGAAATGTGTATGTGTACACACCCATACCCATACCCACATATGTATATGTTTATATGTAAATACATGTACATACATGTATGTGTTTATATGTATATACATGTACACATATATGTATATATGTTTATATGTACATATGTGTGTGTGTGTGTGTGTGTGTGTGTATATATATATATATATATATATATATATATATATATATATATACATTCATTCCAAATTAACGAATCAGCTACCTAACCAGGTAAGATTAAGTTTTAATGCTTGTGGTCCATTGTGAGTTAAGCCACATTTGACTTTCTCAAGGAGTTCCTTGCTCACATGTAGCATTTCCTATGATATCTTCTGGGGAAGGAGATGTTTTGGTCCTAGAGGAGCATCCCTGTGTTCATACCTCCCCCCAGGACAATTGACGAAAAAGGTTAAAAGATTCCCAGGTGATTCTTGTAGATTCCGATGAAAGGCACATGGTAAGTTAAATTAGGTTCCTAATTTAAGAATTCTTCAATGTGAGGATCCTAAGGCAATTTAAATTTTCATGAGAAAATACTCACTTTTTCAAATTCACTGTAGGCCCACTGCGGCTCCTTTCAAGCCTCTTGCATCAACACTCTACGTTATGAGACAACTGACTTACCTCTGCATTAGTGCTTAAAATCTGACAACATCCCTTCCCAAGAAATGTTCTCAGAAAAAAAAATGCTCTCAAGAAATGGCGGATATACCAGCCAGAAGCTTCAATAAAATGGTACAGATAACCCCTAAGACACTGACAGAACCCCACAGAAGCCTAACTTGCATTTGAAGCTATTCTTGATGTGTATGTATGACAACAACAATGAGAACGACAACAAAAATGGCAACAAAAATGACAAGGACAACACCAACAACAATGACAATGCCAACAGTGAAAACAATGACAATAGCAACAATGACACAACAACAAGAATGGCAACAATAACAAATACAACAACAACAACTATAACAACTACGATGATGACAGCAGTGACAATGACAATGATAATGACAACGCCAACAACAATGAGAAGAGCAAGAATGACAACAACAAAAACAATGACAATGACAATGAGAGCAACAATGAGAATGACAAAACAACAATGAAAACAACGAATACAATGACAATGACGACAACAGTGACAATGACAATGAGAACAGTGACAACAATGACAACAATGAGAACAACAACAATGAGAACAACAATGAGAATGATAAAAACAACAATGAAAACAACAAATACAATGACAATGACGACAACAGTGACAATGACAGTGACAACAGTGACAACAGTGAGAACAAGAATGACACCACCACCACCAATGATGACAACAACAAATACAATGACAACAGCAACAATGACAACAGCAGTGAGAACAACAAAAACAATGACAGTTACAACAATGACAACTACTACGACAACAACAATGACAACAGTAACGACAGTGACAAGGACAACAACAACAACGACGAGAAGAGCAAGAGCAACAAGAACCACTGCAACAATGACAACAATGACAAAGACAATGACAACAATGAAAGCAACAACAATGACAATGACAATGACAACAACCACACACAAATTTAAAAACAGAAACAAACAACAAACAAACAAGCCATACGTATAACAACTTAGCCACAGCTACTTGTTAACATAAAATATCTACCCTCCTCATCTACTCTGAATCCAGAAGAAGCCTCAGCAGCCCAGGGTATCTGCCACTCACTTTCCACCAGGAGTCTTCCTTACACATACCACCGGTTCTCTTGGGAAGTTCCCCTCTTGGGTGACCGACTGCAGTACCCATTTTGTGTTTGTAGTTCTGCTGCCTCGGGAGGGGAAGGCTCACTTTCTATTGCCAGGTAAGCAAGGAACCGGCCTCTGTGCCACCTTGAAAACAATGTCTCCCCCAGGGCTTCCTTTCCTCATTGCATTTTCTCACTGGATGTGTGAGTATTTTTCCTCTTCTCTAAGGCTCATTTGAAACTTCATTTCTTAGGGATTGCATTACTATTTCCCTTGGGCCAGGAGCTCATGACGAACTGGAAAACCTCTGTGTGCCAGGGCTCTAGCCTCTGCCACCTGCTCAGCTCTGTTCACCATCCTGCCCTGGGCCTTCCTTTTCTCTACCAAGGCCTCCGCAAAAGCATTCTAACAGCGTGTGTTCTGGGAGTGGGTTTGTTTTTCAATTCATACATGACAGCGGTCAAAGTCAGGGACAAACAGAGCTGGTATCTGGACAACTGAATCCACAAGGTCTCTTAAAGGAGCCGGAACCAGAGCCCTGGGAAGCAAGACGCGACGCCAGCTGTCCTCGATGCATCTACAGCACTTTATACTTTCTGTCTCAAGTGTGCAGTGAAAGCCACATTCAATACGCATGGTGGAAAGTCCATTATCCCTGCCACAACCATTCCCACGGGGGCAGGGCATAATGGCATCTTCCAGCATATGTACCAGGCCCACGTGGGATACAGGAGGCATGACATGAGAGGCAGAAATTAAATTTATAGAGGACACATATGTCCACTTCTAGCCTCCTCCTTTAATTTTATAGGCAACCAGCTCCCCACCCCCCAAACAGTAGTTCTTCCACACAAGAAGCTATCGATTAGTCAATAATTATTTTGCCATATTCTTGCTGTGTGAAGTTAGATGACCACCTAGAGCATTCTGTTAAAACAGAAATATGGAATGGTGTCCTGGTCCTGAGAAGGTTTTAAGCAAAATAGTTAACGTGATTTATTTTCATGCCTAAACTAACTACGTGTTAGAGTTGATCTGACATCACTTAAGTACCTTTAGGATAGATATTGCAAGTTTATTTTTTATGCTTTATTGTAGCATACTAGACAGTCCCATTTTTAGACTCTGGTTGTGGAGCTACCCAGCTATATGATACAAAACATGTTAGCCAATGTCTCTGAGCTTCGCTGTCTTGATTATAAGGTAGAAATGTGCTTAGCGCTCCCTTGCCGGGTAATGGGTAACGCGTGAAGCACCCTGAAAGGCACACTGCCCGGATCTCGGAAAGTATTAAGTAAAAAGTATTGCTAATTATTCTTAGGCCCCTTAAATAAGATCAAGGCAGTTTCTAATCCTGAAAGTCATAGAAACCAAAGTCCCTCTATTAAAGGCCCATTTCTTCTGTAACAAAACCATTACGCTGCTTTTATGACTCACCCACCCCCCCCCCAACTCACTATAGAGATAAAATGATGAAATGTTCTTTGCAAAGAAAACAATCCCTGCCATCAGGGACACGGATACGCATTCAGTCTTTTACCAACACACCCAGAATGGTTCTGAATATGCATCGGGTAGACTGGCACATTTGGTTATCTTTTAGGCCAAGGCATGAGACGGGCATGTATCGTCATGGATACGGCATGCCGCACTGTCAAAACAGGAATGAGTGATGAGGGCACATTAGCATCTCCCCAATGTCTTCCACAAGACTCAAGGCACAGACACTTCCGGCACATACATCATCCAAGTCCCCTCTTGCAATTAAGCCCCTGGACCTTTTTATTTTTGTGAAGTCATCTCTTTCTTTCATTCATAATTGGTTTCTGCCCTCATTTGTTGCAGCAATTGGAGCCTGTGTTTGAAATCAGACTTTTGTGTTTAGGGTTGAGTGCTGTGGCAGATAATAGCTTTTGAGTGGAGTATGCTTCTTGGCCAGCAACAACTCTTGGCTTCATTTTTCACAAAGACTTTCACAGCACACATGAGACGCTGGCAGCAGGCTGCTAGACAATATTTCCTGTTGTTAATCTGCTACGGATTCAGGTCACTGTGCCAGTGTGTGCAAAATGAATGCACAAGAGGCAGCCTAAGGAGGAGGAATTTGTAAGGGAGACCAGCTTAAACTCGAACCATGTCTAAGGCTCCTATTAGCTCATTCTGAATAATGAGCTTTGAGAATTTTTGCCTGTAAGAGGACGTTTTTTGATATTCCAAACCAACCAACAGACAGACAAAACCCCCACACCCATCCACACTGTAATTTCTAATTCAGCAATTTACTTGGTCAGATAAAGAGCCATGGGGAATGGAGTTGCAGAGAAGGTAAAATGACTTCTAAGTTTGTAATCAGTCTAGATTTGACACACTGCTGTCTTTTAACTCTATAAGACACCAAGGATCAAAACAATACAGTAATGATACTGTATTTAAAATTATATATTAAGTCAACTTGTATCATTTTTTTTCCATAAAATCTTCTGAGCTATTAACTGGGCAAGGCTGTGAGTAAACTTAAAAGAATATTTGGGTCGCTATGGAAACTCCCCACAAGTATTGTTATAGAATTTACCAGGGCAGAGTAAGATCTGTAATTAATGTGAAGAGAAAGGATGAAACTGGACAGACGGAAGAGATATAAAGTGACTCAGACCACTCTCCATTTTATTTCAACACATATTTAAAGCAAAAGGCATCATTATTCCAGGTACTGTTATTATCCTATTTAATCTCATCCTAAGGTAACAAGAGACCTTGCTTGATCGCACCCCCTTGCTCAGGAAGTCTAGTCTTCTCATGAATGCCGATTGTGGGTTTTGAAAATTTTACATAGAGTTACTGTGTAGTTAAAAGGCCTCTTTTCCCACATCTAACTACAGAGACATTAGAACAGGATCATGTGGGTATCCACTTGGAGTAGTACAAGTATGTTCTACTACATGGAGTGTGTTCTACTACATGGACTATGTTCTACTACATGGAGTATGTTCTGCTACATGGAGTACACTCTACCACATGGAGTACGTTCTACCACATGGAGTATGTTCTAATACATGGAGTATGTTCTACCACATGGAGTATGTTCTAATACATGGAGTATGTTCTACCACATGGAGTATGTTCTACTACATGTATGCATCATGTCCACTTCCACAGGTCTCACACCCAGGTTGATGTTTTTGCAATAGTCACATATTTAATGAGCTTACACTTAATAATTCTATATGGATATACTTATTTGTATATCTGAGTACAATGTTTGCTTTGAGGTTATCTTGACCAGTAAAGAAAACCATTATATTATTTCAGCTTCAATGCCCTGTGAGTGCTTTACAGTTTATATGGGATGGATAATTGAAATCATACCCTATGAACTGTAGTTTGGGTGTCTTGAACCTTCTTTGTGTCTCTCTACAATGGCGTATCAAACTCAAGGGTGAATTTAAATTCAGGCTCAGGGATTTGTGTGGCCCATGTCCTTGCACAAGGAGGTGACGAGCCCTGTTAATGTGTTCTTGTCAAGTCCCCATCTCTCAGGTAATGTCAAATCATCTGAGAGTTAAATAAAAATTCTGATGAGACACTGAAACTACATGATTCCTTCTCACTAGCTTCCAATAGGAGGGTAGCAGCCTAATGTCACTGGGCTGCTATAAGGTCATGGCGGCTTTATGTACACTGTGTCCCAGTCCTTCAGGAGAAGAGCAGGGGAAAGTCACTCTGTGAGCCCAGGGCATCTCTTGTGATGTTCCTATCATCTTGAGCTTGGGGGAGGGGATCCTCTCATTCATGCCACTGTATCTGGTTTTATCGACAATAAAATCCCTGTGTTTAATAAAATATGCGTGAATAAATGTGTGTGTGTGTGTGAAAGAGAGAGACAGAGAGAGAGAGAGACAGAAAGATAGCAGATAGTTATATGATCCCATGTTTAATAAAATATGTGTGTGTAAATGTGTGTAAGACACAGAGAGACAGACAGAAAGATAGTGTGAGTAAATGTGTGTGTGTGTGAGAGAGACAGAGAAAAAGATAGATAGCCGATAGTTAGATAATAGATAGGTAGAGATAGATTTAGAGAGATCCTTAAATACCCCAAGAAGCCAAATCTTGGATACTTCTCTTGTAGAAAAACATACAAGAAGCTTATGAGGACTGAATAACAAAACTTGCTGAATGGAAAAGAAGGTCTCTTTGTGTAGCCATAATCTTAAACTGACAGATAATTAACAAATGCTTTTCAGGTTTGACTGAGAGACATAAGACTCAGCACCAGTGGCTGTTTACAGTCAGTCCTAGGGTAAGACTTGGAGCCTGCTACAGCAAGTCTCCAATAATGTCCATGGCATAACTGTGCCTCTCCTCAACAACCAAGATGGTTTATGGTTTGGACGTCAAGTGGCAGCTTTCTCACCAGAGCCTTCCAGAGAGTGGACACTCTGAGAGAGCTAATCACACTTCCAGCTTTATACTCATTTTCTCTTCATTTTGTGTTCTATTTAAAATCTTCTCATTATCCTTTGTGTACTTACATGAAGTGAAACATTCAAAATCCTCTGAGAGTAAGGGAAGGCCCAAGTTAAACTGCGTCTCTGAAACTGACCACAGCTCTAGCCGTGAGGTGGGGCTTGCTTGGCTCATCTTGGCAATCACGACAAATTCCTACTGCTGCACTGTTTAGGAAAGCTCTGTAAGCCATGCTGTTCTGGGCAAGATCTTATAGAAAGGGATAAATGGAGACATTACAGCATTTTGCTTGGGGGAATTATCTTAAACTATTCATATGCTCTCCCGGCTCAGGCTAATGGCATTTCCCTGAAGAATGTGGCGCCTCTTTGGTGACTGTATTTGCTGTCACCATAGCATTCCATATGAAATAACAAGTCTGTGTATGCCTTTCCGTCTCCCAAACATCATGACAAGAACAGCTTCTTGTGTGCCTGAGCATCTGCTCTCTGTCACTCATTCCTCTGAGGGGCAGTGGGGAGAGCCAGGGCCTTGTTACCAGCAAATGTGGCTCTAAGAAAGGACTTCCTTTGTCCTTACCAAGGAATTTCAAATATACATACCAGTGAGACAGCTGTCTGTCACACTGAAATGCTACACCCCCATCCAACAAAGATAGCGTGCATACTGGGAAGAATTCTACACCCCACCAAATAGAGCAGTTCATAAATTAACTGCTACCCAGACTGTTTAGGCTCAAATTCTTTATAGAGTTCTTCCTGTCCAGAATAACAAAAGACCACAGGCAACACCAACAAAATAGGTCAGTCTTGCAAGAGAAGCAACACAAGGACCATACATTGCATTCATCTTGAAGCACGTGGTCCAAGTGGTCCATTAATAACTTATCTGACAAGGAAAAGCACAGAGTTCCTGGAGGCTAACTTTATTGGCATCCATGCTATGTGTTTCAATAAAGGTTCCCTTGAAAGGAAATCTGTGACCACTGGTAGAAAAACATGTAAGAATCTAATGATGCAAAAGCTAACAACTCTCTGAGTAGAAAGAGAAGACAATCTTTTGCTTTTCTGAAGAGAGGGAGTAAGATCAGATGTCTGTGCAGGGGCCAGAGGGGAAAGAATCCTAAAAGAGGGGCGAGGGAGTGGGGGAGACATAAACATCGGACAGGGCATTATCGTTAGTTTCACACTTGGTAAATATGAGGCTACACTTACAGAGATTTCTTTATTTTTTCTAATTTGAAGAGTGTCTAGAAGAACTATCTGAATCACGTCATTTCCTCCTGCCTCCTGGTGAAAGAGCACAACCTCTGGAAAACACAATATGCAGAACACCAGTAGAGCTACTAATGCTCACTGAAGCTGTTCAAAGGCCGGCCATGCCTCTTAAGCCGCGCAAAGCCGCAGTTCTTATCAGTCAATATAACTGAGATGGTAACGAGCAAAAGGCGACACAAATCCAATTTGGAGAAATAATGGATTCAAGGGAGGCAGGCCCGGACCAACCTCAAAGTATGACAGCACTCCGTTATTCCTCCACAAATGGCAACTTGTCCCCTTTCCTGCACCTAACAGAGAAACACCTTTAGCGGGATTCTTGAAGATGAAACAGAAATGGTTTCCCATACAAAACTGTTTGAAGGAACCTAATTCAACCAGGGCCACCCACAGTAACCTCTCTAGAGAACAGCACACCCAGGTGACGTGGTGTCAGACCATGCAGAAATATGCGTGGCTCTGATGCTAAGGTCCTGTCCCCCATTGGTTCGTCATCGATCAATAAAGATGCCACGGACCAATGGCTGTGCTGAAAGAAAGAGGCGGGACTTCCAGGTGCCCAGAGGCAGGCTAAGAGACACGGGAGGAAAAGAGAATTTCACTGTGTTTCAGAGGGAGAAAAGGTGACCACCCCTGTGAGGTCTCAGGTGGAGCAGCTATAGACCACATGCCCAGGTGGGAGGTTAGAAACATAACTATGCTGAGGGCAGATTTAGGGTGTTGAGCTGGGACTAAAGATAACCGAGCAACTGAAGATGAGGGAAGATTAAGAGATGCTCAACAAGAGTATTGGGAAGATTAGAAGCGCCGAGCAATTGAGCCAATAAGATAGGTTGAAAATAAGTTAATGTGTGTGTGCTTCATCTGTAGATCTGAGGGAATCTGGGCGGAGCTGGTAGTAAGGTCCACCCGGAGCTTAACGCGGAGTAGAAAAAGCAACACACAACACCTAAAAGAAGAAATGGGGGGCAACCTTAAGAGTTGACTAGTTGGATGAGTGGGGAGATATGGGTAAAGACCCACTCTCTTACTTTGAATATCAGTATTCCCTATACTGAGCTGGTAATGACCTTTTCTTTCCTTCACTCACACATGTTTGAATTATTGTGGAATATAACAACCCCCAGAGCATGCCAGTCTGACATCTCTCCAAATGCCAAAGAAAACACGCAGGTGCAGCCAATCACTACTTTCTTAGTTGAGCTCACTTAGTAGGTCTGAGGATAAGTTCAATCTCCTGTCTTGTAAACGTTCTTCCTGTATCCTGTGCCGGTGAGTTCAGATTCCACGTTTGAGTGGTGTGCAGGCATCTCCCCAAAAGTTCACACAACGGAGACTTACTTCATAAACTCATTGTTAATGGTCTGGGGAGACAGGAATGGTCCCTTGAGAGGCAGCTGGGGTCAGATGAGATCACTCTGGTGAGGCCCTTATGAGAGGAGGAGGAGTGGTGGGCGCTGAAATGCCTGCTCCGTCTGATGCCCTCCCTGGCTGTTTTTTTTTTTTTTTT
>CM052709.1:95374347-95402008 GCA_028551405.1 Uromys caudimaculatus | reverse complement strand
TAAAGAAATAGAAGCAGTCATTAAAAGTCTCCCAATCAAAAAAAGCCCAGGACCAGATGGGTTCACTGCAGAATTCTATCAGACCTTCAAAGAAGACCTAATACCAATACTCTTCAAATATTCCACAAAATAGAAACAGAAGGAACACTACCCAATTCATTCTATGAGGCCACAGTTATACTGATACTAAAACCTCACAAAGACCCAACAAAGAAAGAAAACTTCAGACAATTTCTCTTATGAATATCGATGCAAAAAATCTCAGTACAATTCTCTCAAACTGAATCCAAGAACACATTAAAGCAATCATTCGTCATGATCAAGTAGGCTTCTTCCAAGGGATGCAGGAATGTTTCAATACCCGGAAATCCATCAATGTAATCCACTACATAAACAAACTCAAAGAAAAAAAAACCACATGGTCATCTCATTAGATGCTGAAAAAGCATTTGACAAAATTCAACACCCCTTCATGCTAAAAGTCTTGGAAAGATCAGGAATTCAAGGCCCATACCTAAACATAGTAAAAACAATATACAGCAAACCAGTAGCCAACATCAAACTAAATGGAGAGAAACTTGAAGCATTCCCACTAAAATCAGGGACTAGACAAGGCTGTCCACTCTCTATTCAATATAGTGCTTGAAGTTCTAGCTAGAGCAATTAGACAACAAAAGGAGGTCAAAGGGATAAGACGAATGGCTGGCTAATGAGCTCTCTGATGGAGCGAGACTGGCTGGCTGGTGAGCTCTCTGATGGAGCTAGACTGGTTGGCTGGTGAGCTCTCTGGTGGAGCTAGACTGGCTGGCTGGTGAGCTCTCTGGTGGAGCTAGACTGGCTGGCTAGTGAGCTCTCTGGTGGAGCTAGACTGGCTGGCTAATGAGCTCTCTGATCGAGCGAGACTGGCTGGCTGGTGAGCTCTCTAGTGGAGCTAGACTGGCTGGCTAATGAGCTCTCTGATGGAGCTAGACTGGCTGGCTGGTGAGCTCTCTGGTGGAGCTAGACTGGCTGGCTAATGAGCTCTCTGGTGGAGCTAGACTGGCTGGCTAATGAGCTCTCTGATGGAGCTAGACTGGTTGGCTGGTGAGCTCTCTGATGGAGCTAGACTGGCTGACTGGTGAGCTCTCTGGTGGAGCTAGACTGGCTGGCTGGTGAGCTCTCTGGTGGAGCTAGACTGGCTGGCTGGTGAGCTCTCTGATGGAGCTAGACTGGCTGGCTGGTGAGCTCTCTGGTGGATTTAGACTGGCTGGCTGGTGAGCTCTCTGGTGGAGCTAGACTGGCTGGCTGGTGAGCTCTCTGGTGGAGCTAGACTGGCTGGCTGGTGAGCCCTTGGAATTCCTCCAACTTTACATCCCTTCCTGCACACTGAGATCCATGCCACGCCCAGCTTTTTACTGGAATCCTGGGAGACTGAACTCAGGCCCTGATGCTTGTGTGGCTAATATTTTACCGATGGAGCCATCACCTCAGCCCCCAAATCTGTTTCTTCTTGAAAGACCACTGGTACACCACGTAGAAAATTCATCCTCTTTTCCTTTCAAGTAGAATTTCCCAAGTCCAAGCTGAAGGCAAATCCTATCCTTTGGTTGATTTCTTTTCCTGGTGTAGGCTTTGCATTATTTTTGTCTGTGAGAGGGTTGGGTCAGAGGAATGGCGTGTGGATTCCTGTTCCTCTCTACTCTCCAGACTGTGTTTTCTCAGGCACAATATTAACTTTTCTAAGTCAATTTTCCCAGACGAGAAATAATGCAAGGCCATAGTTATGTCCGGTGCTTCTTGCAGACAAAATGGTTTGCTTCTATGGTGACGAGAAACTCAATTTTAAGCTTGAAGCATCCACTCAACTGCTTTGTAGTGACTGGAACAAAGCGTGCCCTAAGAAACATGTCCTATTTAAAGCCTTTGTAACGTTAGCAAACGATGCCATCACTCACTCTGCACAATGCATCACTGCGTCTGAGGATAGACACTTTTAGTAGATGTCCGAGATCTTCACTGAAGAAGGTCTTGAAGCTCTAAGTATAGACACACTGCTAGGAAGGAGTCCGGAACAGCTGATGGCAGCAGCTGCACTTGTCCTAGGGTCACAGAGCACATAAACCTCCACGGATCAGAGGCTCTGGTGTCAGTACATAGCATGGCTGCAGCCCACCATGTTGGAAACATTGTCCTAAATAAAGCAGTGAAAGATGCTTTAGACCAAAGCCCTCCCTGGGACTCAAGAAAGGAAGGGCCTGGACTCAACTGGAGCCGTGGAATGGGGACAGTAGCTAGCAGCGGCCATGAGGGAGCACCGTGGGTTCTGTCCAGGAAGATGAGTGACAAGAGGCAGCAGATGTATTCTCTGCTTTGGTCTTCTGTGAGATGTGCCATGGGGAACCAGGCTGGCTTTGATGGGAAGCTGGAGCCGAAAGCAAGCAGCCCTCCTCTGCACCCAGGGGTCCAAGGCAACCATGAATGGCTATGATGGCATCTCATGGGAATTGTGGTGATTATGTCACTGCCGATAAGGATTTCTCTCAGGGGACATGCGACGTCCTCTGCCACAAGGACGGAAAAGATACTGAAAGAAGTGAATTCCAAGCTAGCAAGCTAGACAGAAAACACAAAGACTTGAACTCTTGGATCTTCAGTAAAGAAGGAAGTCGTGCATATGACACCGTGGGGTGGGGGCACAAATAGCAATGAACCAGGCATCACAGACGGGACAATGTTAGGAACAATTGGAAATGAGGGCTGACTACACGGAGCAGTTAGAAGAGGGCTTGTTGCAAAAGCCCAAGCACCAGAGTTCCATCCCCCAGAATTGATATAAAAAAACTGGGAACAGTGCTAAGTCAGGAGGATCCTGGCTTACACATATACACATATGTACACATACATATATAGTTAAATCCACATATACAAACATGCACACACACATATTAATACAATTTGGTAGCTGGGGTAAATACTAAGAATTCCTTAATGAGTTTTCTTTGGTAATATTTAATGGATTGCCCAACACCCAATCACTCAGTATTTCTTAGTAATATTTATTACCCATCACCTAATAACTTCAGCGCTAAAGCTCTCAAAGTCTACTTGGCTTTCCAAACACAACCTACAACAGAAGACAAAGACGGTTTTATGGTTCCTATTTCTTTAAATATATGCTCACCTTTTCAACATTAATATTCTTTAGAGGGCTTAATAGGCCATGACCATACTCACAATGGACTATTAAAGCTTATTATTTTAACAAAATGGATACTAGGAGAATAGGTTTAACTGTTTTAGTAAGAAAGTCTGTCACCACAAAGCCTTAATGAGAACAATTCTCAATGCCTTGGGGAAGATCTCACAGCATCTCTTGCAGGTACAAGAGACAGTAACCATCCTGTGTGCAATGCTCCTATGGTTGCACACAGAGCCGTCACGTGAAGGAAAAAGAGTGAGGCAATGTCCTCCCATTCCCCAGAGTCTGGGAGTGGGTCATTCGTCACGCAGGAAATTGCTGCTGCTGGACGGGGCCATTAGGTCAGAGCAAGAGACAGACATGTGACTCAATAAGCCATTCCATGGAGAAGAGCAGAATATTACAAGAGAAGACAGAATCTGCAGTCATACAGAATGAGAACTCTGATGTATAGGTTTCCTTGAAAGAACAATATCTGTGCAGGCTGTGAAAATGTCATATTTTGTATTTTATATTTATCTGTTTCTGGTCATTCAAGAAAGGTAATAAGCACTGGAGTCAACTTGCCGAATTAGGGCGATTCTCTCACTCTGTCCAGTGATTGAAATGGTCAAGAGATGGTTTTTTTTCACATAACCCGTGGAAATAGAGAGGTTTAGAAATGGAATCATTTCTTCCAGCCATATCTTCCTAGTTAAAGAGCATGAAATAAGACAATCAAATGGCCACAAAGACAGACCATGGGGAACTTCCAGAAGCCTCTTTCTGATCACAATTAGAGGAGGACCAATCACACTTAACCCTGCTTCACAGACTCTCCAATCTCAGCCGGCCTCCCGACGAGCCTCTGCAGACAGTTGCAAGGGATACTGTTAGTTCCTACTCAAATGTGGGCCCACCATGGAGGGACCTGCAGAGGCCTGAGTCTCTCAACTGTGAAGTCTCCATAGAGGGGCTAAGGCTTTTATGATGTTACTAAACCTTTCAAAAGCTGTATTTGATTTGTTCCACTCTGGATTCAATTCTTTCTCCAGTGTGGCTGGCCCAAAGGTAGCTTTTTCCTGGGATATGAATCTAGAATGGGTATACCTGGGTTCCAGTCTCACTACCTTCCTCAAAATGATTGGCAGGCTAAGGGAACTGGGAATTCAAATGGGGAGAGGAAGCCAGCAAGACCTTTTCAATAACCCTTCCGCAAAGGCCTTTCCAAGAATTTTTCTGGGCATGTCCCATCTGTTGCCCAGGAGCTGGATATGTCTCAGGATAGCTACAAACATACCACGACTCATTTCCACAGGACAACATCCAGCCAAAGTGTCAGAAGCCTGGACACCCTTGTCAATCCACTTGCAGGGACCTTAGTGGAATGCAAAGCAGACTGCACTATATAATATTTCAAATATCTCAGCTAAGCACCAGATAACTAGAGTATGAAATACAGAATCCAAATTGAGATCAGATCTAAGTTATTTTTTTAAGGTCAGGGTCATAGTAGATAAGAATGGTCCACAAGTAGTGACCTTATTGAATGGTCACAAATGCCTTATTGAATGGTCATTGGGGATGTTACACATTCACCAGTGACAGGTAAAGCTGTCTGCCTCACATAGAAGCATCAGAACAGCAAACACTGAGATGGAGACTGTGCCCTGTGCTGTATGGGATGGGACATTTCTCTTTCAAATGCCAACCAACTGGTATAGGAAGTCATGTGTGTTCTCCAGGAGTCAAGAATATGAGGTGAATTATTTTGTTCATAATTTTGTTGTTGTATATAAAGATTTGGAGGCATGTAAGCATCCCACAAGCATGCATCATGCTAAGTTTCCTAGACGATCTTTTTTATACTGCAAGTTGGTTCAAGCAAAATGCCTGAAAAAAAAAAAAATGACAGAGGCAAAGACCACTCAAGTGGAAAACCATTGCACAGCACAATGTTATCAGTCCATGGTCATAAGGAAATTTAAAGAATTTGCAAACATGAACATCAAGGCACGGGGCATGCTCTGCACATGAGAGTTCAGTCATGATATCAGAGAAATACGTCTTATACGTCTCTTTCCTGGGTCTCTAGTTCTCTTCCCACAGTAGGACTGCTGAACAAGCAAAAATGCCACATTATGGCTTCAAAAGAAAAGAGGTCCAAGATATTCAAGGGTGTGTGTGTGTGTGTGTGTGTGTGTGTGTGTGTGTGTGTGTGTGTGTAATCAGGGGCCTTCTGTAGACGACAGAAAGGCTTCAGGATTAAGTTGTGACACAGCTGAGCCTTGTTCATTTTGCTGAAATGATGGCAGCATTAAGTTAGCTATGGGGAAAGACATAATTTCAATAAGGTAAAACAATAGTTTATTAAGTGCACAGAGGGCTTGCTTCTTTTATCCTAAATTTCCTGCAACTCTACATCTTGGGGAAATGGTCAGAGGCAAGATGCCGTTTCTCCCACTGATGACTGTTGGCCTTTCATTCCACCACAAGGAAGGAGGGCTGGAACCTGTCTGAGGCAAATGTGGCCTCTCTAAATTCACCTTGAGTTTCTCCCAAGCTCCTTTCGGTGAAGGGCTGAGCATGAACATCCTAACCCAAGATTAACATTTAAAAATTCTCTGAAGGCCGACTTCCTCTATCCACGACCTTAATTAAGTTTGCTCTCTGTAAACCTTTCCACATTGTGAGGACCTTTCAACGGGACTTCTCTAAGTCCTTGAGAATAAGTCACCTAGTCTCTCGGAGGACTTTTACTCAATGCATGCAAACGTTCCAGTCCTTCGTGAGAAGGGTTTTCAAGCACCCTAAATTCTCTGATTAAAAAAACAGCTCCTGTCAGACTCCGTTTCTCTCAGACTCTGTTTCTCTCATTATCACTATAAAACAGTTTCTAGAAAACTGTCTCCCAGGAACAGGCTACATCAAACACAGAAGGACCTATCAAGCAGTGTCTCTCTGACCCAGAGAGGCGGCATACTGATTCACCATCTTTTCTGACTCCACCAAGCAGCAGTGAATGAATCCTGTGAACTTGGCCACATCCCCTCTCCACTGTCCCCAGAAAGAGGTTGGCAGTGGACACACTCTTCCTTATTATACCTGTTATGAAAGTTGCAACTATTCTGCAAAGGAAGCCATTGTTTGGACAACGTGGGAAAAGATTTTGGGTACCCGATATGCGCTGTACCAGCCCACCAACTTGTATATGACTAAATTCTATATACATCAGCATATGACAGAGTAAGTAACTTTTACTTAATGTAAGGATCTAACTTTCTATGTTCCTGCAATCTGAAATAACTTAGCAATCTATCTTTTATTTTCATCCAGATGATATTAACTCTGAAATGAATTTAAATGTTCTGTGGCAAAAAAAAAAAAAAAAAAAAAAAATGCATTACTCCAAATATAACTAGAATGATAAATGGGTTGTAAGTTGAAAGAAAAGGGATGGGAGCTGGAGAGAGGGCTCCGTGTAGTTAACAGTTCTTCCGGAGGGTCTGAATCCAGTTTCCAGTACCCATTCCTGGGGCTCACAAGTACCCAGAACTCTCCACCCCTAGCTCCACAGGATCTGACTCCCCCTTTTGGTCTCTGCAGGTACTGCATGCATGCATGCATGTGCACACACATCCACGTAGACAAATACAAGTATACTTAATTTTAAAAATAAAATGAACATTTTTGAAAAAAAGAGAGGACGAGGGGATAGGGCAGATGAATGTGAAATGAGAGAACCCACAGACAACAAAGAAGACTATCGGATTTTACACGGGGGGGTGTGGAGGCCCAAAGTCTACCACATGTGATTTTTGTCTTTTTGAAAAAAAAAATAATAAATTACTCAGAAAGAAAAGGACATGGTCATTTTAAGTCATCTAACTATTGCTATCCGAAGAATTGACCCAGGGTGTCTAGGCCCTATGTGATGCCAAGAGGAAAGGTAAAGTTGATCGAAATGTTGTTTGTAGCCAGAGCATTAGAGCCAAGGGCACTTCAACATGGAAACACTAAGAGAGCCCATCTGGTTGTGGGTTTAGAAACACTGTCACATTTTACTTTGACGACAATGTTTTGGGACACTGCAAACTCGCAGTAACTTAATCTCCTGATAGGGCCGAATAATTCCGTCTTTTGAGTCCGCACGAGTAAGTTTCCAGGGTTCTGGGAAATGTCACCTTGCATGTTTTGGAGCAGTTTCCTGCTCTTAGGCGCACACTTACGTCCACGTCGCAGCCGTACTCTGACCCGTCCAGAAGCGTCACCTTGCACTGCATGCTTTTCGGCCTTTTCGCGATCTTCAGCGGGGAGCGGGAGAGCTTGCTGCTGGATGATCTCTGAGAGAGCTTATCGTCCTCAAATTGCTGATACTCGAGTTGTTTCGCAGCTGCGGCGGCGAAGTCCTGGTCTCTGTCGCCGACCTGTGAACAGCAAACAGCAACAATGAGCACCTTTCATAACAGACAGGAAATGGATGCTGAGCCACTATCAGACGGCCTGTAGCTTCAGAGAGACAGGCTGCGTTCCCACTTCCCAGAGGATGTGAGCTGTCTCAACTATGATTCCAGAAGTCAAGACTCAGAAGTGAATATTCCTAAAGCTCAGCTACACCCATATAACCCCACCCACTTAATATACCACTGGGCCCTTTTCTCAGCTGACTTAAGACTTAATAGAGAAGAGACTTTGCCAGTTCTACCAAGATCACACCAAATGAAGAAGTAAGCCCATTCCTGCCATTTAAAAGGCACTGGATAGGAGAAGGCTTCAATCACATCTGGATTTCCTTTTACACTCTGTTTTTAGAATTTACTGGATGCTTCTACATTCCCTGGCCTGTCAGAACCACCCCCAAACACTTACAAGATATCTTATAAACGTTAAGGCTGAGAGCGTTGCAAGTGTTAAGTGTGTCGGTAATTTTCCGACTGCTGAAATGTTCGATTCGACTCTGAATCGGTTCTGTGAAGTCAGCAGTGTTAAAGCTCACACAAAGTAATCCCCTAGGCCCGTCTCTCTTCCTGGTGATGAGCTGGTGTGTGAAGCTCTCATCGGCTTCTGAGTCTCTACCTCTGTTCAAGGACAGCCTCACAACCACAGAGAAACATCTCACAGAACATGAGATTCTCCCTCAAGTCAGCTCCCCAGCCTCTCCAAACATGGCTCCCCAGATGTTTCTGCAACCCTCTGTTATGCAGTTGTGATAATGATGGCGAGCAAATCTGATGCATGGCTGGGTGGTCTGCAGTGATTCCCTGCCTCGTAAGCAAGTGCTCAATGTCATGATAACATGTTAGAACACGGTCAGTTCCAGAGCATTCACGCACAGGCTAATTTCGTGTCCACTCACTAAACATTTTCCTAAAATTTCTAAGCATACAACCACTTCAGAATGCTGAGGTCACTCTATGCCTTGGGCTCCAGATTCCTTTATTACTGAAAGTTAGTGCGCTAACACTCGATTCCAGGTGTGAAGTTTCGAGACTACAGTGGTTCATCCTAACCACCTCATCCTTTTGATTTGGAAGTGTCTGTACTTACTGATTTGTTCTCTTAAAATTTGGTAATAGTGGGGATGACCCCAAGCTTTCACAGGTTAAGTGTGTACCCAACGAGTGAGAGCCATCTCACGAGGGCATAAATACATGTTCATGCCACGTGTAAGGAGCAGCAATGAACCTACAGATGTAAACAAGGGAGAGGGAGCCTTACCAAAACAGTCTTTAAAATTAGACGGCAATGTCGGGTCAGAATACTGGCTAGGAAAATTAATTTCGCCCTCACACTTTACAGCTTGAAATATGAAAATAGCCAGAGGCATAGTTAGGGCTGCCAGCTTGCTGTCTGCCCGTCCTGTAAACCCAGATCTAGGCAAAATCTCCAGCCAGGAGTTCAGCTGAATGTAACTGATTTTATCAAAGGCAGGCGGACCGAATGAGTCCAACCCTATGGCTGAGGAATGCCTTCGACAGCACCACTGTTATCTCCCTGGTGAGAAGCAGGTGACCTTCATAGCTGCCCTTAGGGCTGGCACCAAGCATCGCAGCTTCCCCAGAGACCCCAGGCTTACCTCTCTCTTCACTGGGGTGCTGTGTGCAGCAGCCTCAGGAAATTGCTCTAGTGCTGGCTGCTCCTCGCTGTCTCCACCGGCAGGCTCTGGTCCACGCTGTACCCCTGCTTGTCCCTGAGGCCCCGCTGCCTCCTGGGGCTCAGCCTCCTGGTCTGGCTTGGATTCTGAGTCTGATCCTGATTCGGTCGTCATGGTTGATTGTTCTGCAAGCAGAAAACAAGGCAAGGGCTGGTCACTAGGTGTGATTTGAATCTTCCAGAGGAACCAGTGTGAAAGGGGTGAAGGGGAAGCCCAGCCAAGCACGGTCCTACACCACACACTACAGTGGCTCTGTGCAGAGGTACCAAGAGAACGGTGCTCACAATAGCTCAAAATGGTCCTGTGACAAGGTGAAGTCACCTGGGAGGATAAAGCCTCAATTAAGAAATGTCTCCATAGCATCTGGCACGTAGGCAAGCCTGTAAGGCATTTTCTTTTTCTCTTTAATTCATTTTTTAAATTTTTAAAAAATTTATTAATCATTTTATTTGTTTATATTTCAAACGCTATCCTATCCCCCTTCCTGGTCTACCCTCCACAAACCCTCCACTCCTTCCCATCCCCCTTCCTCTAAGAGGGTGCTCTTCCACTCACCTACCCACTTCCACCTCACCCCTCCCTCTAGCATCCCCCTTCTCTGAGGCATCAAGCAGGACCAAGTGCATCCCCTCCCACTGATGCCAGATGAGGCAATCCTCTGCTACATATGTACGGGAGCCACAGACCAGCTAACGTACTCTGGTTGGTGGTTAAATCCCTGGGAGCTCTGGGGGGTCTGGTTGGTTGATACTGTTGTTCTTTCTATGTGGTTGCCATCCCCTTCAGCTCCTTCAGTCCTTCCCCTAACTCCTCCATTGGGGACCCCATGCTCAGTCCAATGGTTGGCTGTGAGTATCTGCACCTGTCTTAGTCAGGTGCTGGCAGAGCCTCTCAGAGGACAGCCATGCTAGGCTCCTGTCTGCAAGCACATCTTGGTATCAGCAATAGTGTTGGGGTTTGGTGTCTGCAAATGGGATGGATAGCATGGTGGGGTAGTCTCTGGATGGCCTTTCCTTCAGTCTCTGCTCCATTTTCTTAATTAGTGATTAATGGGGGAGGGCCCAGCCCATGGTGGGTGGGGTCACCCCTGGGCTGGAGGTCCTATAAGAAAGCAGGCTGTGTAAGTTATGAGAGCAAGCCCATAGGCAGCACCCTCCATGGCCCTTTGCATCAGCTCCTGCCTCCAGGTTCCTGCCCTGACTTCCTTCATTGATGAAGTATGATGTGGAAGTGTAAGCCAAATAAACCCTTTCCTCCGAAACTTGCTTCTGGTCATGGTGTTTTATCACAGCAATAGTAACTCTGACTGGGACAAACACACACTAAAAACTAATCCGTAATGATCAACAGTGTCTCTTCATAATAGATTGTGGCCACAAAAATAAAATAAAAATAAAGTAAAGCCGGGTAGTGGTGGTGCACACCTTTAATCCCAGCACTTGGGAGGCAGAGGCAGGCAGATTTCTGAGTTCAAGGCCAGCCTGGTCTACAGAGTGAGTTCCAGGACAGCCAGGGCTACACAGAGAAACCCTGTCTTGAAAAGCCCCCCCCCCAAAAAAAAGTAAAATACAATAAAAAACATCACACTAACTAGGATAGCAGATGAAGAGTGAATTTGTAATGAATTCACATATTTTTCTAATGCCTGGGAAGGATGATATGTAAGATAAGATATTCCACCGACTTCTCAATTCTACACCAAGGACTTTCCCACACCAGAATCTGTGGATTCTTCTAGAGACAACAAATGTCTTTCCTACTTATTTTCGGCTAATTTCGATGATTCATTTTGTATTAAAATATACAAATATACAGGGACCTTCATATCTGCAGCATCTGTCCTGCGGTCGCTGGGGTGGGGGGCAGCCTGTATCCCCCTTTCCCTCGGTCCCTTGCCTTTCCTGGGTCCTCACTACTTCCTGTGGACACGGAAAATGACCGTATCATATCTCATGTGAGATCTTGTGTTGCTACTCCCTAACAACACATCTTGGGGCACAAAACTACCATCTTTTAATGGAGTGCTAGGCCACACTAGAATTCTGTGCCTCGGTTTCCACATATGCTGGCTGAGAAGGCTGAGCATGTTCAAACATAAACAGCAGCTTTCCTCAGCCACTTCTGCCTCTTGCTTGCAGATACGCGCAATGTCTTGAAGCATGTTCTTGCTCTGTGCAGTAAGAGAGACGTTACGCTGAGCACGCCTGACATGTTGTGTAATTTGTACTTGCATAGTGAATACTCTAAAGACAATGCATCTTTTACGGTTTCTTTCCACAATTCTAATTCCCCTTTTAAGGAAGAAAATATTCTGAGCAAAGAGCTAGTGCAATTCCTCAAGTGAGTGACAGACATACGGTTATGATATGGGATCATGCAACTATGCCTCAGAACTACACAGTAAACCCACCGTTTAGTAATTTAACTATCTCAGTAAAGGGACATTACCAACACCAATCAGTGCTTTCCTATGCTCCTTACGTAGGGCTCCCTCTCTCAGTCACCAGCTATTCCTTTTGTTGGAAAGAAGACATATCAACTTGGCATGTGCTGAGCTACCCTAAGCAATGTAAATATCAAACCCAGAATAAGACCATGAGCTAACCTCCCCCCACCCCGCCATCATGCTTTGTAATCTTTTTAAACACATCTTGAAAGCAAATATTACCTTTCCTTGGTCTGCTTATCCTGGAAGCTGGGTTGAGCACCAAGAAATTGGGGGTGGGGTGGGGGGGAGGGTTAACATGGTGGAATTCAGATCCTATGTGGATTTCAGGCTTGGGAAAGTGAGAGATAATTTTAGTAGTCAATTCTTCTGAGTATTGAGACTGAGGGCCAAACACAAAACAGCGAGTGTGGATTTACAGCACTTACAACATAGCAGGCCCCCTTCTGATCCCCAAGACTGCACCAGGTAAGGTGCATGTCCTCCCGCTGGTCAGCTCAGCCATCATTCCTTCCCTAGCTTTAGTGTGTGATGAAGTTTGAACACCAAGACAACTGAAAATATGTATTAGACACCACTGCTGGGCCAAGAACCTATGGCTAGATAAGTCATGGGCTAAGGAGAACCTAATATTACCATTCTGTTAAATGGGCATAGTAATAGACTCCTAATAACTTATCCTTATACCCATAGATTAGTGCATCTGTAAACTTTATCAGTTAGGTTTTTTTTAAAAAAGTAGATGATGATTAACACATTGATCCACAACTGGTCAAGGGGGAAACAAAAATCAGAGTTCAGAACACTCAGTCGTAAATGGAATGTCTGTTTCAGACAACACACACACACACACACATACACACACACACACACACACAGCTCACTGAGGAAGAAGAGGCAGAAAGATGCTAAGAGCCAGCAGTGGTGAGCAAACACAAGAGTATTCCCTAGACACAACCCGGCAGTTGCACATAGGAACTGACAGCATTCATGACAGCACACACAGAACCTGTGCAAACTCAAGCCACACAGACAAAACCCGTGTGGAGTCAGGAGGAGAGCACCAAGTCCCACCCATAAGTGGGGAGCTATTGGCAACTGAATGCTACTTGAAGAGGAAAACTGCGTGTTCTTTGAGGGTGTGGTTCCTGGTAGGTTAGCCATGCTCCTGGGGATGGCCCCACACACAAGTATATATGTAGCACAAGACACAATGTTGGGTGGGTAGGAAAGGGGATCTCGGAGGAACTGGTAAGGATGACTGGATACATTGTGTCAAGTTCTCAAAGAATAAAAACATGAGAGCCTCCCCGTTTCAGATTACTGTTTGCATTATTATTATTGTTTGCATCTTAGCATACACACCTGCAGCCAGTCTACTACACAGGAGGCAGGTCCTATACCCCCTCCAGCTTCCAGCATGTTTCTATCTTCCATGCTCCCTCTTTTCCCTACCACCCCATACTAGCTGCTGACTTCACACTGGCAGCCACTAAGCCATCAGCTCAGGCCTGGTCCTCCTCATCTGATTCCTTGGCTGAGTAAGATGCCCTTGTTATTGGACTGTTCTTCTCCACCCCGATGCATGTTGGTCTTGGGGTTCAGGACACACCATTCACTCTCTTCCTGCCTCGGTTCCTCTTCTAAGCTGCAGGTTGTTCCTCCAGCTCAGTCCTATACCCAGTCCAGTCAGGGAATTCTATTCTACACCTTCTTGCCTCTTCACATTTTCTCTAAGCACAGAGCAGGCTTTACTCTAAGACAGTAGTTACATGTCCCTTCTCCAACTCAGATTTCTGCTCTGTGCTGGGAGCTGGGATCAAGCCACCCACTGCCAACACTCCGGGAGCCTTTCCTGATCTCTCTACTGAAGCAGCTTCTCCCCATCCCCCTCTCCCTTGCCTCAGAAATGGCGATGTTGTTTTCTTTTCTTTTCTTCTTCTTCTTCTTCTTCTTTTTTTTTTTTTTGGTTTTTTGAGACAGGGTTTCTCTGTAGCCCTGGCTGTCCTGGAAATCACTCTGTAGACCAGGCTGGCCTCGAACTCAGAAATCCACCTGCCTCTGCCTCCCAAGTGCTGGGATTAAAGGCATGCACCATCACTGCCCCGCGGCAATGTTGTTTTCAAGTCAGAATTTCAGAAACCTGTTATTTCTCTTATTTTATTTATCTAATTAAAAAAATGTTCTATTTCTGGAATCCATCTGGAACTAGTTCCCTGCCATTACCTGAGCCCCATTATTTTTCTACTAATTCTATTTTTTTAACCTCCAATTGATCTTCCCAGACCCATTTCTGCTTGACTGTTTAATCTTCATAAAACATAAACCTGATCTACAATTCACTGTGGAAACCCTTTAGCCCCCTCCCAGTGCACACAAGTGAAATCTAAATTCCTAGCTGCTATGGCCTTCACATCGATGCCCAGGATACAACTCCCTGCCTGGCAGCCACTGTCTGCTCCCTTCCACACAAAAGGGGCTCTCTTTAAGTGACTAAATCATTTCAGTCTTCTGCGTCTTGAAAACAAGTCTTTCAAGGCTTCGGAGACACGGAAGACTTGTTTTTCCTCACTCTTAAGTAGTTAAGAGCGTTGACAGAGAACCCCTCTCTGGTCACACAGCTGTTCTGTGTCTTTAGAGTTTCCTCTCCACAACTACCCAATTTTGTAGTAATTCTTTGCTCTCTAGAAATTCCATCTGTATATTTCAGAGTGAGAGCCGTGTATACTTATGCCCCAATGTCCTCAGCACCAAGATTCAAGCAAGAATATAGTACTGTAACAATTATCTGCAACTTCTTTTATTCTTAGGTATACATACTTTAAGGCAAAACAGATTGATCTTTGGGGAAGTCTCTGAAGGGTTTATACAGATTTTTTGTTTTCTGGTTAAGTAAAGAGAAGTCACTTCAGTTTCTGAACTGAAGAACCTGGGAAGAAAAGAATTATATAAAGAATAAAAATGGCATATATATGTCTGGGAAATCTGAAAAAAAAAAAATTTAGTGTTTCCCCCTATGAAGTGAAGCATGAGGCTATATTCACTGGGAGGCCACTGTTCTCTGTACTATGATGCTTTGGCCAGTAGAATGAAAACTTTCCCAAAGAATCAAAGGGAAAGGTTCAGCTATTTCACAGAATCCCTATAAAACACAAACAAAACACCAGTCGCTAAATCATGAGTACAGAAAACCATAAATGACTACGAGAAAGGTGTATTATAAATAAAGCTCTATTTTCCTAGACCAAGATAATTCTTACATATAAATCATGTTTATATTCCCAAAATAATTTGGGGGTATCATTAAGGCCTTTTTATTATGTTTTATGAATATCATATTCAGGATTTTTGTTTTGTTATTATGAGTGGTTGAGCAAATGGCAGCTATAACTTAATAATTGGATGTCAAAATTGTTACTAAGAACAGGCAAGATGACCTTGCAGGTAAGGGCACTTGCTAACTGACAGGCAAGATGGTCCCAGCAGGTAAGGGCACTTGTTAACAAGCCGACAAGGTCTGAGGTCAACTTCCAAATCCCACATGGTGGAAGGAAGGAACTGACTCCTCAGAGTTATCTTCTGACCTCTACCTGTGTGCTGTAGCATGCACACACACAAAGACACACACACATATGTGCACGTGTGCACACATGCATATATTACATGTAATAGAAAATTTAAGGCAGATAAACTATATGAACAATTAAAAGTCTAGAACCTCATTCCAAGGTAGAAATGTTCTATCTGTTTCTTCTTATAATCTTTATGGACATAGTCCATGGAAATAACTGTCAGCAACTTAAGTGTCATGTATGATGTGTTTTAGTTTTCTGCGATGCATTGTACCTCTCATGGTCTTCACAGTTTCTGTTTTTTTCTTCCCTACCTTTTCAACATGGGAGCATTTTTTAAAAAGAATTGTTTATTTATGTATGTAAGTAAGTACACAGTAATAGCTGTTTTCAGACACACCAGAAGAGAGCATCAGGTCCCAATACAGATGGTTGTGAGCCATCATGTGGTTGCTGGGACCTTTGAACTCAGGACCTTCAGAAGAACAGCTCTTAACCACTGAGCCATCTCTCCAGCCCCAACACGGTAGCATATTAAGAAGAGAACTTATACGGTAGATATCTCTCATATCCATGTGGCATAAACATAGTTAAAAAGCTACCAAATATGGAGAGTGAAGCTATAGCACCGTGAATCTCTGGCTATGCAGGGAAGTACAATACTTGAGTCAGAATCCCAGCCACCATATAAAAAGCCAGCTGTGGTGAGACATATTATCCCATTGCTGGGTGAACAGGGATAAGCAGATCTCTGGAGCTCACATGCCAGCCAGCCCGGCTCAATCAGTGAGTCCCAGGTTCAGTGAGGGATCCTGTCTCAGAAGTGACAGAGGAAGATACCTACAGGTGACCTCTGATCTCTACATGCGTGCATACCTTACAGCAGCATGTACACATATGCATACATGGACATACAATATGCAAACACAGGAACTTTTTTTTTTGTTTTTTTGTTTGTTTGTTTGTTTTTCTTTTTTCTTTTTCGAAACAGGGTTTCTCTGTATAGCCCTGGCTGTCCTGGAACTCACTCTGTAGACCAGGCTGGACTCAAACTCAGAAATCCGCCTGTCTCTGCCTCCCAAGTGCTGGGATTAAAGGCGTGCGCCACCACTGCCCGGCCACAGAAACTTTTAATTGTGCATCAAAACAGTCTTTCCAAACATGACACCAGTCTCTAGACTCGCTCAACATGAAACATAAGAGGGAGACTTAAGGAAACAGTCTGGTGTTGATGCCAATGTTGTAATTCTAGTTATGAATCTAGTTCTTGCTTTGTCTTTAATTCTAAGACTCATCTCCAGGGCAGAGAGCCAGAATGCAGGCTAGTTTTTATGTCAACGATACACAGCCTAGAGCCATTTAGAAAGAAGGAACCTCAAATGAGAAAAAGCCCCCACAAGATTGGCCTGTGGCCAATCCTTCGGCATACTTTTTGATTAACGATTAATATAGAAGCGATCAGCTCACAATGAGTGGCATCGCCCTGGGCAGGTGGTCCCGGGTTCTATAAGAAAGCAGGGTGCACAATCCACTAGGAGCAATACAGTAAGCAGCATCCCTCCATGGCCTCTGAGTCAGATCCTGCCTCCAGGCTCCTGCTCTGTTTGAGTCCCTGCTCTGACTTTCTTTGGTGATGAGCTATGATGGAATAGTAACCTGAAATAAACCCTTTCCCCCTTTAAGCTGCTTTTGGACATGGTGTTTTCTCACAGGAATAGAAACCAGAAGAAAAGTACAAAATGGATCGAGTTCAACAGCCACCTACAAGCTATTTAAACAAAAAATAACCCACTGTTTTTTTAACCTATGAATATCTCCTACCTTGTCTATCATATACTGCAGGAATCACAGAACTCTGTACCTCAAACGCGTATGGTGCTGTCAAACCTTTCTTAGGCATGTTACTGTTTCCAGCCTTACAGATAACAGAGTGAATGAACACTTCGGCTGGAATTTGATGACCTTTTATAAAATAGAATTTTCAAGGGTATGAGAGACAGCAGAGCAACAAACCTATAAAAATGTAATGTTTCTTAATGCTGGACTCTCACCAGAATCGATATCCAATTCCACCTATATAAAAGGACATAAACTCATATCTCTCTCTCTCTCTCTCTCTCTCTCTCTCTCTCTCTCTCTCTCACACACACACACACACACACACACACACACACACAGACACACAGACACACACAAAATGAACCCACCTTATGGCCTAGATCAGTAAATTCAATTCCCTTCCCTTCTCTACCCATATGTCAATATAACCAATAGGAAACAAATGTTATAAACAGCAACAAGAGCCAATCAGCTAAAGACACTACTGATATCTTTGTTATTTTAATAAGTTCACAGTACTTCCGCACTGGGTCTCAACATCAAAGCATTTCTTCTATTTTGATTTTCATGGTTACTGTTGGTCTGGCTTTTCCTTCTGCTCCCCACATCTTGCTTCCTTGCTGGGAACTTACAGCATCACCTCCCTCATGCAGTAGACCTGCGTCAGCATCAGGACCATGACTATTCACCAGCAAGTGCTGAAAACCAGCAAGTACAGGAATATGCGAGTGTGATGGGATCACATCTTTCCATCAGACACTGCCCATCTGCCTTTTAACAAAATTCTCAGTATCAAACACACTACCACCACCACCAACAAAACAAAGAGGAAACCTGAAATCACAAGGAACCAAAATAAGGCAGCCATAGTCTCACACTGCGCCCTTCTAAGGAAACTCCACCTGTACCTTCCAGGATGCTTTACTCTGCTTTTTCTTACATCCAGGGACCTGGGAAGAATCTTCTCACACGACCACCACATACTCCTCTTTGCTCAAGATGTACACACTCTACGTTATCCTAGAAAACTTAAAAAGGTTCCCAGTGACCTTTCAGGAGCCAATAAATCCCAGGTGCCACTGACCCTCCAATGTCCCGTGTGTGGGGCGCTGTGGTCTTTCCTTCTCTCTTTTCTGCTTTGTCTGTCTCCAGCTACTCTTCCTAACATCGCTTCCAAGCCAAGCAGAAATCTGTCTCGCACTTCCCTTTCTTGGAAAGCTTACCCACTTCGAATTCAAATACAAAGACAATTCCAAAATACACATCCCTCTATGTGTGGCCTCTTCCTGGATCTCAGACTCATCTGGATAGCTGTCCTTCTTCCCACTCTACCTAGCTATCCCAGGGAACCTGGGACCAGCCACTTCTGCATCCAGACCTTTGACTGCCTCTACCCAACAGGTGTCTCTGACACCATTCAGTCCCCAGTCTGTCACATTTCTGTCATACCCACTTCCACAAGTGGCCTCCGCTGGGTTCCCAACACCCCCTTCCTCCTTACCCACAACTTTCATGCAGGCCACACAAGGCCTATTGAGTCTTGTTTAAAGAAGCAACGGAAGGCAGACAGGAATGAGTGAGAAGGCAGAGACTACCAGTCAGGTGAAAGCATACCCAGACAGAGGCTGAAGATCACACATGTGTGAGGTCAGAGTCTGCTGTGGGTGGAACAAGAGGGGAATGGGGGCACTGGTAAGCAGGGAGGAGGGAGCTAATCAAGGTCAGCTGTGTAGTAAAGCTTTCTGTTCTCATCCCAAGACTTCACTTGTTCCATGACAACACTGTGGCAGCCATGAGTGAGGACCAATAGATCAAAGGGGCCAGCTGGAGTCTGGGCAGCGGTGGGCAAGTTACTTCCCAAAATGCACAGAAGACACACACAGGGCTGCTCATGACCTATTTCTACAAATATTACCAGTATAGAGTTGACATACTGCCTATTGCTAACAACAGGGACAATCCTGACACACCCACCCACAAGTATACATGTGCACAAATGCACTCGTGTGCACACACATACACACACACATTAAATATAAATCATATACCCCAATATCTCAACTCTAATAGCATTGACTGACATATAAAGATCATGCAAGAAGCAGAAAGCTGGAGTTTTTATGAAGAAGCTCTAAGTCAAGTCACCATAACTATGGCAGCTGTCAAATTTTGGAAGATGAACAGGGAGATGATTTTACAATCATGTTACGGCTGCAAGTTGGTGTTATAAGCTGAAAAGTTAACAAGACCAAATAAGTAAGTAGATAAAACACTCCTCTACTTCAAGAACACGCACTGTGAGTGGTGAAGTCAGAGGCCAACCAATCCCGTGTCAAGTTAGGACTCAGCCCAGGGAGGGGACTTGCAACAGATCTGTGGAAGCAGCAAAGCTTTCCATGACACAACAGTGCACACTTGGTAGAAACACGCTCACCTTCAGTCCCTAATAAAATTGCTCATTTAAACATTAGATGTCATTAAAATCAAAGCCTACTTCAGAAAGATCAACTGGGGATAAAAATGTCATGGAGGCATCGTGACGGGGGGGTGGTGGTCGGGGTGTGTGTGGGGGGTGATAGAGCCTGAGGGTGCAGAGCAGTCAGGAGACTTCGGCGGTATCTGGGCCCGCCCATGACATGGGTTCTGTGACCTCAACAGATTTTCATTTTACTTTCTGTTCTAAAACTCCAAATTTCTGCATTTAGCAAGAGACACAGTGGTGGTAACAGCCTGAAGCTGAAGGAAGTTATTTATGTAAGGTAGGTCAGACAGCACCAGCTGACCCTTCGGACTAGATCCAAGGCACATGCTCCCCAGGACAGACAATTGCTAACACCTTAGCTGCTAAGAAGGCCAGCCTCATCCCACTGCCCAGGTCAGCTGAAGCATCCTTAACTATTTGAGCCCACCAAGGTTTACTCAGCTCACTGAAAGAATACACAGACAATGGGGGAACACTGGAAGACATACCTGCACCTAATAGATTAGAAAACTGGCTCCTTCTCTGTATTGCTTGCTAGTTTTTCAAATTAAAAAGTTTTTAGATCTTTGGGTGAGCAGAAACAGATTCACTATGCATTTGCATATTTAAAAGCATACAATAACTATGAAAGCTTAATGGACAACCTGTCTACTATTTATATTTTTACATTCAACTGGTGCCAGATACTAAAGTGTAAAATTCCCTATCTCTAAAATACTATGAGTTTTCCCTGTTTGTTTCCACAAGTCTCCCAAACACACTTCAATAAAACAGCCTTTCCCTCTTCTGAAAGGGCGATATGAGCTGCAGGGGACATTTAACAAGAGGTCAGGAACCCTACTGAAAGGAGGGGTGGGTAGAACCATCTGGAATCAAGTCTATAGGAAGAGTAGCCAGTCAAATTTTGTTTGAGGATCTTTGCCTCTGTGTATTCCATCTGGCACTGAGGTGTCCAAGCTATGGACTACTGGACCTCTGAGATATGGGAGTGGAGGCTGAGCAGACCACAGTATAGCTACTTAAAGGAGAGCACACATGGCTCCACGGACCAATACACCTACTCTGAGGCAGAGGCGAATCGGTCGAGGTTATAAATACTGCCCTCACTCCTGTTGAGTGTGTTAAGTGTAATTTTAAAATACATGATTGCCCTTTCTCAAGAGCTCTGCCCGAGATCACCCAACCTCTCCCCGCTAACTCTGCCAAGCAGCCATGACTACCTTGGTTTCTTTCAGCTGCACCTATCTACTAACTCATGCTTTTCCCATGAACACTGGGAGCTGCAATTGCTCTACACGGACCAACCACCGAGGGCTAGCTCCACCAATCCTCTAACAACCTCCCTTTCTTTTGCCTACTTGAGTCTCTGTGGATGGAAAACACCAGACACCCTTAATATTTTAAAATCAGCAAGATAACTCGATAGCTGGGTGGAGAATCGATTGCTCTACACTCATCAGCTCTCCTCTACCCATGTTCATGCTCCTCTCTCCAAAGCCTGGCCAAAAAGCACCCTTTCTCTATCTCTTTCCTTCCTCTTCTTCCTGGGACCTAGAAATCCCACCTCTTTACCTTTGCCCAGCGATCGGCTTCTGTCGTCTTTAGTGACATAATCAAGAAACAATTAGGGGACCAGATTTTAGTATCAGCTCCTCCCCCTACACAGTGTATGAATACATTCCTTCCATGCACATTCCCAGAGCGGCTGTTCTGACACCCGGGGACACATCCGATCAAGCCGTATGAGTTCTCCGTTCTGATAGGGCCTGCCTCCTATTTGAAGGAGAAGGAGGAAATGCGTTTAGTCTGCAAGAGGTGGAGGTTTTCACGTTGACCAGTTAAAGTAGACCCTGGCTACTTTTAGTTGAGTGGTTAGAGATGGATTTATCCAGGAGGAGGGGCATGTAGGCAACATTCAGATATCAAGAAGAATCCTCTACGTGGTGATAGGTATGGGGTTAAGATCTGTGGGGCAGTAGTCTGTGGCAGGCAATCTAACACCCGGTTGAGCACAGGCTGAAAATTCTGGGAGACTCAGTGGAATATCCACAAGCAGTGGAATATCCACGAGGAACCGCATTATGCTTTTGGTCAACGCTCCCGGAAGACTCCTGTAAAAACAGCTACAGCTTTCACAACCCCTATATATAGAGAGGCCTGGCATGTGAGACTTGTCATGTAGAAAGCAACTCTGAGTCCTCCCACAAGCAAATGAGGCACTACAAAGCCCCCAGACCAAACCAATGAGAGGTATCGTTGCCAAACCCCTGACCCTTCCCAAACAGAATATCAGACCATCCTGACCTGTATACTCTCCCTGCCTGCCCTGCCCGCTCCTGCCTGCCATCCAGAAGGAATAAAGGTGCGAAAACTACTCTGGCATCTGAGAGCTTCTGTCCTAAGAGCTGTAACACTTTCGGCCTGGTAAGAGATCCGCTCTTCTGCAACCTGAAGCCTCCCACTCTCCAGGCCGGGTCCTGGGGTGTGCGCCACAGCGGCTGCGGGTCTCACGGGGATGGCGCTGCAGCCAGGACCTGGCTCAGAGCAGGAGAGTGACCAAGGCGGCTCGCACTCGCAATCCACCCTGTCTCTGGCCGCCCGGGCCTGACTCTGCACAGGGTGGCAAGTGCAGCATCCTGGCATTGTCCAGGCCGTGACAGTAGGGACCGAGGCAGAGGAAATTCTGTCCCCACTCTCGCTCCCTCCCCCTTGTCGGGACCCTCGAATTTGGCTGGGTCAGAGACCCCCGAGGAAGACTCCCTGAGAGCAGCCCAACAAAGATCATGTACACTGGGGCTCAGGCCTTACAAGGGAAATGAACTTGCTGTGGTCCAGTCACAAAACAAGAGCAGAGACGCTGGGATGAGGAGGGTGTGAGAAAGAGGGAGAAGCAGAGAAGACGGAGCAGAGGTCAGGTCGAGCGGATGAGGCTGGGTTCTTTCATAAGCATCAGGAAGCATTTGAAGTGGGCAAAGAGAGTCTTCTGGACACTCTCACTGGTCCCTTTGGCTTCTTGAAAGGATGAGTGTTAGCAAAAAGAAACCAGATACCAGGCAACAGCAACAGCAGCAATCCAAGGGACGGGAAATGCCATCCAGGCCAGGGAGCACAGGAGGGAACTGCAGCACCATGTGCCTAAGGCCAACCCACATTCCTGCTATAGCTTTGTGGGGTGGGGATGAAGGAGTAGGGGAGCAGAGATGGGGGGGTATCGTGAGGCAAGGGATGCTATGGACCAAACCTCTGGGCAAAACCAACTTCTTACAAACATTAGGTCTCATAAAGAAAAGGGTCTCTAGATACACTGGCTGGTTTTGTGGTCAACTTGACACAGCTGGAGTTATCACAGAGAAAGGAGCCTCCCTTGAGGAAATGCCTCCATGAGATGCAGCTGTAAGGCATCTTCTTAATTTGTGATCAATGGTGGGAGGGCCCATTGTGGGTGGTGCCATCCCTAGGCTGGTAGTCCTGGGTTCTATAAGAAAACAAGTTGAGCAAGCCAGGGGAAGCAAGCCAGTAAGCAGCACCCCTCCATGGCCTCTGCATCAGTTCCTGCCTCCAGGTTCCTGCCCTATGTGAGTTCCAGTCCTGATTTCCTTTGGTGATGAACAGCAGTGTGGAAGTGTAAGCTGAATAAACCCTTTCCTCCCCAACTTGCTTCTTAGTCATGATGTTTTGTGCAGGAGTACAAACCCTGACTAAGACACTAGGGTAAAAATATTTCACTCTCCTACAGATGGTAAGTTGGGGGCAGGTATCACAGGGTTAGGGTTAGGACATTTCTTCGACAGTGGCTCCTCCATCACTTTCGACTTGGGAAGTCAGTAGCCAACACCATGAGTAATCCTGATAGTCCTCAAGTTGGGCAGAAGCAAGGCCTGCCCTCACCTCTAACAGCCATGTTTCTGTGGTGCAGGTGATAGCTCCAGCCTCCCACACAAGTAAAGAATTCACTGTAGGTCTGCAGGGAACTTCTAGCCCTTCACCTGAGAGTTCACTAGAAGGCAAACTGCATCTGTATGTAATGCTCACACTTCAGTCTCCACGGAATTAACATGACTCTGCCTGATACCACCACTGGGAACCCAAACAGGTCCTATTTATAGTTTCTGTCAGGTCCATACAATAATCTTTCTGGGGCTATCAATGGCTTTAATTTTCTACACTGTGGACATGCCTATTTTGTCTTGCTCTGAATTAGTTGTAGAACAAACTCCTTACATCCAGCCCAGGGCATGATTGTTCTACAATTCATTTATGTTTCTCATTTTAACACAGAGTTCAGTATACAACAAAAATACTTAAAGAGTTGTTCCTGGGATTAGAAAGTGGTAAAGAAAAAAAAATCTGTATTTTTAGATGTTAACACAAATACTTGGGTTCTGTTTCCTGATAGCTATGATTATGGCAAACCATTAGTATTCCCTAGCCCTGAAATGGAGATCAGAATTGACAATGGCTTCATTTCCCTTACCCAAAGGCAACCAGTTAACCACATTCTGGAGATTTTATGAAGAATCCACTAAATCAGAATAGAAATTTCAGAACTCGATGGAATATATAACAAACTCTTCATGGTGAATTAAATCCTGGAAAGTCCGTGGATAAACTAAGGACAGCAACTGTCATTATGCCCTCAATGTATACAGTATAACTTAAACACTGGGAGGTTCAGTTCTCTATGAGTCTTTAAACAAATACTGCCTCTAAGTCAAAGGCAGTCTCTTGGTTCCCTAAAAGGAAGACTAAGGACCCCGGCTCTTCAGGAGCTGCCTTTTGTGATATTCCTGCTGCCTACCAGCGAGTTGTGCCCGTGAAAGAAAGGGCAGCTGGTCACAGGGGAGATGTATGCTCTTCCAAGCTTACTGTGACAGCTGGGGAACACACATGTCTCTCTGATGCAGCTAGGTCTGTGTACAATTCACACAGCTCACAGGACAGTATTTACATAGCATGTACGGTAAGGGTTGTCCACAGAGAAAGCTCAGTCTCTGTCCCCAACAGCACAGCTCTCTATCCGTCTGTCCATCCGTCCATCCACCCATCTATCCTTCTTAAGTTGTACACGTTGTTAAATCATGAAGTCTCCACTTGATCCATTTTTTTATTTCAGAATTGGACAATTTCCCTAACTTATGAGATTATATATTCACCCGTAATTCCATCGATTCATCAGGCTACCTGATTCTTTTTACTTAACAACTCAAGCAGTAGTAAATCAAACCTTTGGTAAGATTATATTTTTGCCTTAAAGTTTATTTTCTCTAGTACTCAATTAACTTTAAGTCCAGATGTGAAACCACAAAACCCTACCGTCTTCCTTCATAAGAAGAGGTCTGAGGGTAAACCTTCAGGATTCTGTCACAGGTTGTCCTTTAAAAAACATATGATCATAGCTGCCTCTAAAGAAAATAGAAATGGCATCATCAGATCTTCAACACCCCTTAATTTCACTGCAGTGGGCCTAAGCTTCTAAGTTGAGAAGTCTAAATGTTAGTTAGAAACCCTAGAATGAGCAGGGCAGAGGTCAGAGGTCACCTGTGTCCAACTCCACTGCTCAGAATTCCCAGGCGGTCCCTTTAAGAGGCCAGAGATGGAGACAGCCCACTTCCCTGCACTCTTGCCCAGTTCTATCTGGAAAGAACTTATTAGCAAAAAAAGAGATAAGTTTGGCACCTTAATTCAGGAGCATGTTTTTCCATTACGCAGCATCTGACTTTGCGTCTGTGAGAAATATGGCGTGAAGCACAGAGATGGAATACATTACAACAGGCTCTGTAAAGTCATCAGCTCCTCCCCCACCCCCAACCCGACAAGAGCTTTTCCTGGAGGAGGCTTCTGCCTCTGAACAGGTCTCTCACTTACCTAATTCACTAGGTTGAAGGACAGGGAGAGGGTTAAGACTAAGAAGTCCAACTTAGGCACCCAGGGAAGGGGGGCAGTATCTCTCCCCTTCTATCTAAGGACCTGGGGTCATGATACTGGTGAGTGGGTGCTGCCTCATCCCATGGTGCTGAGGACAAACAGAACAAAGATGGCTGCCTCCACTAACCTGTGTGTCTGGCTCCCTTTTGTCCAGGACAAAGATGGCTGCCTCCACTAGCCTGTGAATCTAGCTCCCTTCTGTCCATGAGAGCTTTTCCAGCAAATAAAACCTGAAGAATGAGTGCATAAAGAGCAGTCTGCTTCCCTCCTCTCACAAACACAACAGCACAGAGGGCCTCCGGCACTGTTGGAGCCCTGTTAATTCAAACAACAGGCAAAGTAAGCAGCTAGCCTGCCTGCTTTCTGAGGCCCTTTGCAAGTCCCAGGGCTTTGATCTCTGCAGTTAGCTCCTAACAGTAAGCTTCATGCACACCCCCCAAAACCTGGTCTCAGTCAGGACACATGGTGATAATTAGAAACAAAAGAGACAAAGAAAAGAAAGCAAAGTGCTGCTCAGGAACTCAGAGCGCCAAGCAGTGCACAAAGGTCGTCTTATCTCTAGGCGGTAAGTCCTGATAGACCTGTGCATCATGCACGTTACCTCGAATCAATAAATAGGAAAAAGCTACTCCCACTGCAAAGAGCAAAATGTGTCTAAAATCCCAGAAATCTATCTCTGTTTCTATTTAATCATGCGTGGTGGTGGTATTCAAGTATTCAACAGAACTAACATTTGGATATGGTGCCTCCACTAGCTCAGATGCTACCAAAGTGACTAAAGAAAACCACATCAGGTCTGGCGGTCTACTGAGCTGAGCAATGATGAATACAGATTACCAGAACTCAGCTCCTTTCTCTCACAGTATGCTCCTCTGCCTCAGTTACCCTTCAGTCTTAACATTCCCAAGCCAAGCGAATAGAGTTTAGTCTTTCTGGACGATCTGCAGTACAGCGTCTAACAATTAATTAACTTACAACTGCATCTATCTATCACGGCTCCTACAGAGAGAGGAAATGGGGAACTCTTCCGACCTGTTAGACTGCTCTACAAGCCGAAGGTCAGACAGACAATTGGGTTTTTTAATCTTCAAGATGAGTCCGAGGCCAACTGTTTAATTATTCTGATTTTATTGTAATTCACCATCTTATCTCCCTGCTAGCTAGAAGGGATGGACGGAGACTATACAGAGTGTTCTTATAAAGATTTCGATGGCATACAGATGAGGCGCTCGCAAATGGCACCTCCTCGGGGTCTCTGGAGGCTCAGATTGAGAGGATTCTCCTGTCCAGGCTGGTGTGTGTGTGTCAGGTCTTCATCACTGAGAAGGCTCCCAATTTGCACCTGAAATGGGCGGTCAGGAACACTTTAGAAAAGGGGCCCAGCTCCTATCTTCTTCCTGCCTCAGAGGGAACTGAGGCTTGTAAACCAGTGGCTTGTGATTGAAGCTACCTGCTGCTATCCTGATTACAGGGGCAGGTTGTCTCACACAATATACTGAAAAAATGATTGAACAGCTACAAGGTGTGATATTTTGTTCACATTACTTTTCTCCAATGGGCAACTAAGCCAATAAATAGCTCTTTCAATTTCCAAATCCACATATCTCCAGATCGATGACAACTCAAAATCTTCTGGCCAAAAGACACATTTGAAGGAGAACTGAAAGGCTGACCTGTGCTCATCTCTAGAACTCTTCTGGGTTCCTTAGTTCTTTGTTTAATGTCTTATCACAGCAAAATATGCTACCCTTCATGAGTTGATAGTCTTTAATTACTGTATTTTTCACAGCAAAGTCAGCTTAAATCCTTCAGCTTGTCTATTTGAGACGTTAACATGAAAGCAAGTTTGTCTAAGCAAAACCTTTATGTGTAGCACAAGAGACTCTGCACTGATTCTTCCACCCGCCCTACCATCCTGAAGGGTCTGCACACAGTAGGGGAGCAGTGTACTGACTCCTTCCACAGATCCCACCATCCTGAAGGGTCTGCACACAGTAGGGAAGCAGTGTACTGACTCCTTCCACAGATCCCACCATCCTGAGGGGGCTGCACACAGTAGGGAAGCAGTGTACTGACTCCTTCCACA
>CM052709.1:95290207-95373847 GCA_028551405.1 Uromys caudimaculatus | reverse complement strand
CTGCACACAGTAGGGAAGCAGTGTACTGACTCCTTCCACAGATCCCACCATCCTGAGGGGGCTGCACACAGTAGGGAAGGAGTGTTTGCTTTTCACAGTGTCCAGTGCAGAAGAAACTGCAAAGGATGTTGCTGTCCAAGGAAAAACTAGAACGGATAAGAGGGCATTGCTGGTTCTGAGGACCACGACACGGGGTTTCAGCCATCAGCCAAAAGTGCTGAGGATCACGCCATGGTTTTTTCCCCATTATTTTTGAAAAAATAATGTGAAGATTATTTTGCAAAACATATATTTGAAAAATATCTGAATATATTTAAAACATTTGAAAATTGTATTAGAAAAAAAATGATGTTCAAAATATTTTGAACAACAACAAAAAAAATGCCAATAATTTTTTCAGGTTTTCTGTAAAACAATACTTTGACAGTCCAAAGAACGTATGAACTGAAGGCTGCCCCAGAGAGCCACATCTTACATTTTATATTCTACAAAGGCTGACGGACGGAATTCCACTGCTGTGTGAGGTTGGAATGTTACACGTCCAACCCCTAATCACAAATTAGCTTGAACCTTCCCTTGCCTCTTTAACAGCTACTTATGGCTCATCTGAGCCTGACTAACGTCGCCATAGTGACTATCACATGAAACTTTGGGATGTATTAGTTTGACAGATGGCCAGCTTCCGCGAGCCCCAACACTGAGGATATCACCAGAGGTCTCCCTGCACTTACACCAGTGTCTTTGAAAGGGTTTTGATTTATGACTTTACCTTTTACTATCAAAACTTCACGACCTGTTAAAACACTGGAACATGAAATTTGGGGGGAAGTTAAATCACCGTTCACAGGCTATGGTTGCTCATATTTGGCTCTAGAATAAACTACTTCTTATACCTTTCAAGGTGGGGGCTGTGTTTTTGACATTGCATTATCAAAAACAAATTGGTAAAATATTTATTAGATACAAATAACAGTCAAAATTATATTTATCACTATATGTGCACACAGTACACATGCATGCTGTGATCTGTATGTTTGTATGTGTGTGAGAGAGAGAAAGAGAGACAGAGAGACAGACACAGACATAGGCAAATAGACAGACAGACAGACTGACTCTGTGTTAACCCAGAGGTTGCCATTGGGATGACTTCGTCAGTTGTTCCTCCAGTTTCATTCCTAAGACAGGGTCTCTCACTGAGCTTGTACTGAACTCAGCTGGGTTGGCTGGGCAGTGAGCCTCCGGGATCCACCCATTTCTGTCCCAGAGCCTGGGGGTGCAAGCATATGCTATCATGTCCAGCTTTTACAGGTAGGCATGTCCCCAGCCCCTTCAACATACTTTTAGCTAATAATGTATTCTACTACCAAGTTACTTTGCATGGAAATAATTACAATTTTAATTTGTTTGAATAATTCTGAAGCAAATCCTATTTATCCATCTTTGTTAAGAAGCCAGTGGCAGCACACAGCCAATGGAACTAAGCAGGGAAGGTTAAAGGCATGCAAGGGATACCGTTCTGGTCGTCAGCTCAGAGGCATCTCAAGCCCTGTTAGAATTTCAGATCCTTTAAGCCTAAGTATACATACTCAGAACCTCTGAGTGAAGAACTTTTTTTTTTTTTTCGTGTTTTTTCTTTTTATCATTTATTTACTTATTGTACTGGCTAGTTTTGTGTGTCAACCTGACACAAGCTGGAGTTATCACAGAGAAAGGAGTTTCAGTTGAGAAAATGCCTCCATGAGAGCCAGCAGTAAGGCATTTTCTCAATTAGTGATCAAGGGGGGAGGACCCATTGTGGATGGCGCCATTCCTAGGCTGGTAGTCTTGGGTTCTAGAAGAAAACAAGCTGAGTAAGGCAGGGGAAGCAAGCCACTAAGAAACATCCCTCCATGGCCTCTGCCATCAGCCCCTGCTTCCTGATCTGCTTGAGTTCCAGTCCTGACTTCCTTTAGTGATGAACAGCAGCATGGAAGTGTAAGCTCACTAAGCCCTTTCCTCCCCAACTTGCTTCTTGGTCATGATGTTTGTGCAGGAATAGAAACCCTGACTAAGACACTTACTTATCTTTTTACACTCCAGATTTTATTCCCCTCCCGTTCCACCCTCCGACTGTTCCACATCCCATTACCTCCTCCCTGCCCCGGTCTCTACGATGGCCTTCTTTTCCTGAGTCCTCTCCATTTCCATCCCTACAGTTCTTTCAGACAGGAGCCATTATCCGTTAGAGCTTTGACTGTGGGATGGTAACCCCAACCCTCACTTGATGCCCTGTCTTCCTGCTGGAGGTGGGTTCTACAAGTTCTCTCTCCACACTGTAGGGCATTTCATCTAAGGTCCCTCCATTTGGTTCCTGAGAGTCTCTCACCTCCCAGGTCTCTGGTGCATTCTGGAGGTCCCCCCACCATCCCCCCACCTCCTACCTCACCCCCCCGAGGTTGCCTACAAATATGGAAGGCTGCACGAGTCTGTGTGTCATCCTTGCACAGGGGCCATGCTAATCTTCTCTGTATCCTTCCAGTCTGAGTATGTGTGCTGCCGAAGCGAGCACCAGTGAAGAAATCTAACATCCCCATTGCTATCTCAAACTAAATCTTCCCAAGTCCCTCCATTATGGCCTGCATGCTTCCAGGATCTTAAACAACATATACTCGAAGCAACAACACACACACAAATCCCCAGGACTTCATCTCCTTGTGCTACAAGTCGGTCTTCAGCATATCCTGTGCCACGCCCTTCAAACACACCCAAAAAAGAGTGACTATCTTACCACTTATGGTGCACCTCTCCTTTACCATCACCACCGCAGCCCTCCATGCCTCTACGTTCAAATACATCTTCCTCAAACTGGACCTCCTCGCTTGGCCACTTCCTCCAGTAATTACCCACAATCCTGCACCTGACGCCTCCATGTTGAATATCTGATCTCCACAGTGGCACAGTGTGGAGAGGCTTTCTGAGGTGTAGACAGCTCACTGGAACCTAATCTTTGCCCTTTCTCTCTTCTCTTCCTGAAGGCCCCAGGAAAACAGCTCCTCTTAGTCCTGCCATGATGTGATGTGTTGTGCCTCCAAACACAGAACAACAGGGCTAAGTGTTCACAGACTGAAACCTAAGCCGTGGACCAACACAAGCTTCTGCTTGGGCATCAAGGGAAGCTGTCATGGTTTCATTTCACTAACGGTAAAACGGAGAGGTGGGGAACTGTTGGCCCTCTGTGGATGACGGCACATTCAGTCCTTGATCACAACCCATACTCTAGGGCCAGCATCGTGGAATGAGACTAGAGCCACATACTCCTGACATAGGGTGGTGGTAGAGACATTTCTCAACTGCAAAGATCCTTCCAGGTCTTTTAAAACAGGGCTAAATGATGGAATGAAGGCGCCCATGTCTGGGCCTTAAGAACTGCCTAATTCACCTCCCTGAAGCCTACACGGAAGGTTGACTCCCAAATGCAGGGAACCTTCATGACAGTTTGCATATTGTGATTGAATGAAACCAGACTTATAGCATAGCCTTAGCTAACTGGCATTGAAAATACCTGTAAAGTATTAAATGGTCCCAATGTGTGGAGGTTCTGAGTACTCCAGAGGCAACTAAGGAGGAGCACTTCATTCCATGTAGAGAAAAGAGGCACAAGTGTCTCTATGATTCCTAAAATCACTTTAAAGAATGAATCATCTGTCCCAAACCCTGACCCTCAGGGATTAATGTTTGTCTGGGGGCTAAAGAGAGCATATTAGCCAAGAAACAAAAAGCACAGAGCAACCAGAGACGCACACTAGCACTCAACATAGATAACATGTGGCTTGAAGCAATTTGGAATGAGCCCTGTCTTTCACACAATAAAAAACAAAGACACACATTAAAACACCAAAGATAACCCCTCACCAGTCACTGGCAGATTCATGTCAGTGACCCATCTACACGTGGCCCACTACAGACTGAGCTCAAACTTTATCTCTTGGCAGCTGTGTGAGTTTACATTGTGCTAGCTCTCTAAAAGTCAAATTGTATCAGTTGTAAAACACAGACAGAATACGTGTTAAGATAATAGGAGTGTGCCGAGTGGTATCTCACGTGGGGATATTCATAGGAAGCACCCAGAGAACAGCTGTCATTTTTAGATCAGGAGAACGTCTTCTATGCCCAACCATCTCCTGGCTAATATTTATGCCAGTCTTAATGAGAAAAAGATGGACATCTTGTTAAACTCAAATAATGAGTGCGGTCAGGTTCTTTAAAATTAATGAAATACTGTGCACTCTCCAGTACTCTCTAGGCTGTAAGGATCACATGTGCTAACATGATCCTAGTTAATATGAACTAAATTATGAGACAGGTTGAACTCTGGGTGTAGATCTGTCAGGACATTAACAGCAGCATCCATCAGTTTGGGGCAGTGTCATCTCCAGTGTCCTGCCTAGATGGCACCCCTAAAAGACTGGTCTTGGGATATAATTATCTTACCCCAAGAGCACCTCAGAAAGGAGATGAGAGTTAACAGTTCAATGAAGGCTGGCCTGGGTGCAAGAATCCCCTGACTAGCTAGGAAGACAATGGAAATAAATCTACGAATTAGAGCTACGAGTATGAAAATTCTAAATACCAGGGTCTACTTCATATCAATACAGAAAATAGGCTGTCTTCTTCATTTACCTTCCCAGAGGCATCAACAAACAACAACAACAACAAAAAAAAAAATCCTTGCCACCTCCCAAGCTGTACCCTCTCCTGGCAATGGGGAAGAGGTGCAAGATTTTATGGCTTCTCCATTTTTATATTAATATAGTCTTAACACCTTCAGAAGGCATCAAGTCCACTGAAGTATCTCATTTGTTCCAAAGCTTTTGGAAATCTGCCCTTTGCTTTCTGTTGTCTGGGCACGCCCCCACATTCCGCATTACTGTGTGCCTGCTTGTTACATCAGTCAGCACGGAGTAAGGATTGGAGCCATTGATGACCCACATGTGAGGATGCTCACAACAGTCAGACCAGGTAAGAGAGCCAATGCTACAGCGCTCACACAGCTGGCTTAACTATGACACCAAAGATGGTTATGAAGGATAGCAGGTTAATATTATTTGCTTCTCAGAGAAGGAGATAAGGTCAACCTAGCCATCAAGGTCCAGTTTCAAGGTCTCACCAGGCAAAGGCCTCAGAAAGTAATTACGGCAATGCTTTGCGAGCTGGGGTGGAGGTTGGTGGTAAAACCTGTATTTGACAGGCCAAAGGCTCTCGGTTCCAGTCCCCCCCCCCCACTTTACACACTTTCATTATCAGACACTGGTATAATGTTAAGAAATACCTCTTACATGATGCAAATGGCTTTGCCTGAAAGAATAAGGACCTCAAGATTTCCTTGCAGATTTCTGAAAACTGAGACCTGGCTAAGGAGACCTTGGGTTCTCATCTGATCTCAACCAGCCGCCCATGACTTTCAGGGCAAGAATCCCTTGCCTTGCAATGGAGGGTCATGCTACAGATGACTAAAGATGAGTTCCTTCCATTCATGAGCCCGATAGTGCCTCATAGCTGGGTCGGTCTGAGGCAGTCATCTCTACAGCTCACGAAGGTCTAATGAACAGGAGTATGAGGTACTGGGAGAAAAGATGGTGGGGATTTTTAAAGTGGAATTGAAGGCGTTAATCTTCCTGGGTTGGTACTCCATAATCACGTTAATTGAAAAGGACTCCCAAGAGATTGGAAGGTAAGTGAGCTGGCCCTAACCTGCACTTGCTCCAGCTGTGTGGGGGAAGGCACTCTGACCTACTCATCCAGAGTACTGGTAGTCAGTGTCCGCAGAGAGGGAGCGGGCTCTCATCCAGCCTTGTTCTGATGAGTGAAGTTGTTATTTATCAATAAGTGAAGTTGTTATTTATTCCCGCACCCTTCAACCATAATGATTCACTCAGTGTACTGGCTAGTTTTGTGTGTCAACTTGACACAAGCTGAAGTTATCACAGAGAAAGGAGTTTCAGTTGAGAAAATGCCTCCATGAGATCCAGCGGTAAGGCATTTTCTCAATTAGTGATCAAGGGGGGAGGGCCCCTTGTGAGTGGTACCATCTGTGGGCTGGTAGTTTTGGGTTCTATTAAGAAAGCAGGCTGAGCAAGGCAGGAGAAGCAAGCAAGCCAGTAAGCAGCATTCCTCCATGGCCTCTGCATCAGCTCCTGATCCCTGACCTGCTTGAGTTCCAGTCCTGACTTCCTTTGGTGATGAACAGCAGCATGGAAGTGTAAGCTCAATAAACCCTTTCCTCCCCAACTTGCATCTTGGTCATGATGTTTGTTCAGGAATAGAAACCCTGACTTAGACAAATTGGTACCAGCATAGTGGGGTATTCCTGTGACAACCTGACCATGTCTTGGGGAGGACTGTGGAAGGGCTTTGGAACTTTGGGCTAGATCCATTCTATGTTAAGAGTTTTGTGGGATGTTGTATAGGAGCTTGGAAGATAATGTTGAGAACAGTGCAGAAGATGGAGGCCTGGCTTGTGAAATTTCAGAGGGAAGATTAAAGACTCTTATCAGGGCCATTGCTAGTTTGATTTAAGATTCTGTAGTTTTGGTTAGCTGGGGCTGAAGATCAGCTGTGATTAACAAGATACCAGAACTACTAAAGCAAAACCATTGCATTGCTGGGACTATTGATGCTGGTTAGCTGGAGCTGGGAAATTGGCGGTGATTGGGAAGAGACCAGCATCAATGAGGTGAAATCTTCTGAGAAGTGTTTTTTGAGAGAGTTCCAGAGATAGCCAGGGTTGTACCTTCTGCTGTGGCTGGACTTGGTAATGTTTAAGAGCCACCCAGGTGCTGCTGGTTTTGAAGGCATGAAGGAGTCATGAAGAGCAGCTGAGGCCTGGGCGCTATGAGAGGCTGTGGAAGGCCACTGGTGAAGGTGCAGCCTCAGTTGCAATTGATGGCCCAGGACTGAAGGGGTCATGCAAAGGAGGTGAGGCTTGGCACCATGAAGAGAGGCTGTCGGTAAACCTAGTTGCAGCTGAAGACAGCAGTGTTTTGGAGATGCCAGTACCATGAGATGACCACCAAGAACAGCAGCAGTGGACTACAGGCATCTGGAGCCTAGAAGACAAGGTGTTTGCTACAAAGGGCAGAGCTGGAGAACTGACTCAAGCCCTTGGAGGAATCCAGAAGATTGTGAGTGGATCCTAGTCATTAGAGAGTTGGAGTTTGGTTTTGCTTTTGATTGTGACCGTGCCCTGATATATTTTCTCTCCTGAAGTACGAAGGTACTTTAGTGGAGCCCACAGTTAAGAGACTTTGACTTTTTAAAAGACTTTGAATTTTAAGATATTGGATGTTTAAAAGGGACTGAAATGTTAATGTGTAAGAATTTGCAAAGACTGTGGGACTTTCAAAGTTATTTAGATCTTGGGGATGAATAAGGAAGTAAGGGTTGAAGCTCATTGGTGATGTGTTTGTGTGTCAAGTTGACAAGGGGTCAATTGTATTGGCTAGTTTCATGTGTCAACTTGACACAAGCTGGAGTTATCACAGAGAAAGGAGTTTTAGTTGAGAAAAATGCCTCCGTGAGATCCAGGTGAAAGGCATTTTCTCAATTAGTGATCAAGGTGGAAGGGCCCCTTGTGAGTGGTACCATCTGTGGGCTGGTAGTCTTGGGTTCTATAAGAAACAGGCTGAGCAAGGCAGGAGAAGCAAGCAAGCCAGTAAGCAGCATTCCTCCTGGCCTCTGCATCAGCTCCTGCTCCTTGACCTGTTTGAGTTCCAGTCCTGACTCCCTTTTGTGATGAACAGCAATTGGAAGTGTAAGCCAAATAAACCCTTTCTTCCCCAACTTGCTTCTTGGTCATGATGTTTGTGCAGGAATAGAAACTCTAGGACACTCAGTAACTCATCGTTCAGAAATATGTACAGGGGGTCTTCACTAGCCACAGGTACTAAAATCTGTATACCCAACCCACCACTGATTAAAAATACCATGAGCAAAAACTGCATCTGTTAGAGTGTATGCAGCTTTCTTCTGTATTATCATTCCCTGTAGAACTACACATTTATACTATATCTGGTATTATAAGCAATCTGTCGGTGATTTAACATAATCTGGAAAATGTGCACAGGTTATAAAAAAAAACAAAACAGTTAATCATTTCATGCAAGGGAGTTGTGTATCTGTGGATTTTGGAATTCTCTCCATGGATCCTGAGGGATCTGTTTACTACTACTGTATCCTAAGCATGCAAGGCTCTGATATTTCATTTTCAGTTTGCCGTATTTTTTTTTTTTTATTTTTATCACTGAATATGTTACATACTGCAATTATTAAAACCTACATGCAAACAAGTAACCTCCAACCCCGACTCTGGCCTGCACCACTAGCACACACAATTCCACTATACTCCACATGTTTCTAATAGGAAAATCAGAGAAAGTTGGTATTGCAACCTCGATTTTAAAGTACTGGTTAGGAGCTGACAAAGGACATAGCATGCTGGTACAAAGAGAAGGATGGAAGAGGGAGCAGATCTGGGAAAAAGTAACAGAAGGAAGACTAGTGAAGAGTAGGTTTCTGTGCTGCAGGACAAGGAAGATCGGGGCCTAGATGACTATATAACACACATGTGAAAATAAGGGGACCTTTAGGAGGTAAGAAGAACAGGGTCACTGCCATCACCACCAGTGTTTAAAAGGGAGGGCTGTATAGACACCCTGAGAGATAAACCTTTTAGTTCCCCATTCCACATACTTCCCATGGCTAGGTTCCCACCCATATAAAAAGGCTAAAACCAGTATGGAGACACGAATGAGAGGACTCTAGAAAGGAATGGCAGAGCATCTTAGACTCAGGAGAACATCTTAGGGTGTCTGGCTATGAATGGGCAGTGAGCTCCACCTCCTTGTCCCAATGGGCAGTGAGCTCCACCCCCCTGTCCCAATGGGCAGTGAGCTCCACCCCCCTGTCCCAATGGGCAGTGAGCTCCACCCCCCTATCCCAATGGGCAGTGAGCTCCACTCCCTGATAAGGAAACCAAGGTAGAGAACCACAGTGCCCTCTCTCAGACATTTTTCTTTCTCTTCTTTCCAGGCAGGGCCACATTCTAGTCACGCTGGCTCCCATCCCCTACTATTATAGTAACTAATGGCCCTTTATAAGCCCTGATGCCCATAGAGCCCAGTAAGAAATGGATGTTTTTTTAAAGGTGGTGGTCACCACAGCAGATTAACTGCCTGCTCTAAGGGACTGAACTGAAGAGGGCAGCCACGAATTTTACAAACAGAGAGAAGATAAAGCTGGTTGTATTTGTGTTGAGTCTGAATTACCTAGAAATGGAGAAAATGTGGGCTGGTTCAATGGAGACAAGGTAGTGGGGGAAAATGATAAGCCCTTTCTCTTGTCTCCTGTGTGCTTGGAGCCTATTACTGTACTCCTGGGAGACTTGGCAGGGTAAACCAGAAGTCTGAGCCCTGCAGTAATAGAAATCAACCACCTCGGCAATTAGCTGTGTGACTTAGGGTAAATAACTTAATTTCCTGGTACCTTGGATTGATAAATGGGGATATCAGTCATATTCACAAACTCAAACAAGAATCACCAGTTTTTGAGAATATAGAGACAATACAAATTCTTTTTTAAAAAATCGATAGCATATATTATTCAGGTACCAGATATTACTTATTTATGTATAATGTTCTAAACCCAATACATGCAGAAACCAAGTTGATAATCTGACAATAAAAAAGGATGAAGCAATGCTAAAGTTCCATTTTTTTTCCAATTTTTAAAATCATTTGTTTGAAATATCATACAATGTATTTCGATCATATCTCCCTATAACTCTTCCCAGATCCCCACCCTCCTAACCTTGTTCCTTTTTAAAAAGAAATAACTCAGTGACTCCAACTTGTATTTCCTATATGCTCCTGGGTGGGGCATCCACTGGATGTGGCTCATCTACCAGGAGTCACACCATTCGAAGAAGTCCCTGCCAGATCAACTGTTCATTGCTCCTCAGTTAGGGGCACCGGCTCACGAATCCCTTTGCACTCCATTAAAGTCACGTTTTTAAACTTTAAGTTCATATCCATTAAAAAAGTAATAAGCACTTCATTCATGTCAGCGCAGAAGCATAATTATAAGGTTGCAAAAGTGGGAGAAAGTGAGCATTTCTCCCAGCATGTCTTGTGTATTAAATTACAACCCTTAGCAGCAACGGAGATGACATCAACCCTCACATGGTGATTATTTCAGTATGGAACGCTTCTTCTGATTTCCAGCCCCATCTCAGCTGAAACAGAACGCCCAAACATCTGGCAATACTTGCGTTCCGTGTAAGACTCATTCTCCCCTGATGCTGCGTTAATGCACGCTTATATGGGATGCGGATAGCAAATGGTATGAAATGTTCTTGTCCTGGTTCTGAGCAATTCGAAACGATAACCAAGCTCGAAGCTACGCTGCACAACAGTGGAAGCACAGTCTCCTTACCGGGACGTTCTTGATACTTTCTTCCCCCATTCATACACAAGATGAATGTGCATGATGGCTCATCTGTACAAATATTGCCTTTATATCCAAAGCGATGGTCCCTTCTTTAGACAAGAAGTTCGAAGACCTGGCCTTATTGGCATGGTAAACTACTGACATATCGGTTTTACATTTATCAAAAGGCCTGAAAACTGGTAAAAGCTGAAACAATATAGTTCTAAGTGAATTTCTTATGAAAACTGCTACGACTTGGGTGTGTAGTACCTCAGGGAAATCACTGTCGCTTTGCTGGGAGTCCTTGTGCTTGAGTTTTTATTTAAAAAAAACAAAACAAAACAAAACGAGACAGAATACTTCTCACACCGGATGTTAGAAGGTGGGATTTCCTTCATGCTAAGAATCATGAGGGCAGGCAGGGTACAGCTGCACCCGTAATATCCCGATATTCCAAATAACCTTATCTGATATCCCTTTCCTCAGCTACCTTTAAGTTAACATGTACTGGGTAAGCCAACGCTTTCACTGCAGAATTCTAAACTGTAAGCATGTGTCCCCTTGCTCCCAGACCTCTGGAGCCAACACTTTTAATAATTGGCCATCAATCTATTATTATCAGCCATAAGTAGAATGATTCTGCAAGTGTCTAAGGCCAGCAAGTGCTGGATAGGACATGTTATTTTTATTCTACATGGACTTTGGCTCCCTGGTGCCCAAGGCAAACAGCTGTCATTTGCTTCAGGCCTTTTGCTAATACTTTCTGAAATTCCTGAGGGGCTTCCCACACTATAATTAGACCTGCCAGCTGCAGCCGTGGACACTGCTGGGTATCTCGGAGAGGTCTCTGCTTTACTGCGTTCCCTACAAAAACCCTCTGAGCTGGAATCACACTGCTTGGGATTCGGCTTGGATAGAAAATGAGAACTCTTTAGCCATTTGCTACGAACGAGTCTGTTCAACAGCAAGGTCTGCTTTGATGTGAACTCTGGGTCAGCCGCATGGGAGAGGAACCGAGCACATGAGAAAGGGAAGAAAAATGCAACATTCTAAGCTCCTGACGTGAACATGAAGACAGCAGCGGGGCTGTGTGGGTTACAGCAGTCCTCTTGGGGATTCGAGTAGTTCCCCTTCCCAGACATCCGCATCAGAACTGAAATGACACAGCAAGAATGAACTAAGAGAGGCAGGCCAAAATCTCACCCTATTTCCAAATCCTTCCGGTTCACGATACCAGAGCAAGAGAAAGAAGCAAGATTTAGGTTTAGAGTAACTCCTTCAAATAAAAGGTAAGGAAAGTATCTTTAAAATACAGCTTAGCCACTCACCACTGTGGTCATTCAGCCTGAGTGTCCTAGGAAACAAAGGCTCAAGGAAGATCTACCCTATTCCTCCTGAGCCACAGAGGTCTCACAGACCCTGTGCATCTGCAGAAAGCAGCCTGTGCTTCAGTGCCATCTTCCACCTCAGAAGGCTACTGATGCCCTGACCATGAAATCTGCCAGAACCTGGGGACAGAGCTCATTATCGATAGTTCAATCCCCAACATCAACAAAATAAAACAAAACCGAACCCTTGCTTACATTCTAGGAAACCCAGATGCCTAATAGCCAATAACCTATACAAAGTTAGGCAGTTAGATACAGTTACATGATCTCAAGTTCCTGGTACCGCAGATGTCTGTAGTCTGAGGCTCAGGCTGAAGCTACCATCCAGGGAAGAGTGCTCCCAAAACCTGCCATGTTTGTCTAGCACAGCTGTGTTCCCCAGGCAGGTGATCTCTGTCCACTACTGGGAATCCACTGAGCTGTGAGGTTCTTAGACACCAAAGGACAAGACAAAACCATGGCTCCATTTATTTTATGGGAAATGTCAAAAAAGCTTGACAAGAGGTGAGGGTATTTTTGTTAACCTTCTGTGACTCTATCAAATGCCCCAAAGCATCATCTATGGAGAGAAAAAGTTCATTTTGGCTTGGCTTTGGAGGTTCCCACCTGTATTGGGCAGATCAGTTTTGAAGGTTCTATTGAGAGCCCAGGACATTACAACAGAAATGAGTGGGGGACAAAACTTCCCCAGGAGACTGAAAACAAGAAGGGGTTGGGGTCCCACTGTTCTCTGGGTTCACATCTACAAAGACATGAAGACCTCAAAAGCAATGGTTCTCACCATCCCTACTGCTATGACCCTTTAATACAGTTCCTTATGTTGGGGTGACTCCCGGTCATAAATCTGTTTTCCTTGCTATTTCTCAACCATAATTCTGCGGCAGTTATGAACTGTAATGTAAATATCTGACATGCAACCCCCCAGAGGGGGGGTTGCTCCCCACAGGATGAGAACCACTGTCCTAAAGTTTCCACCCCACCCCTACAACACGAAGCTTAGGTACCAAGCCTTGACAGCAGACCTCTGGGAGCAATCGGTACCATGCAATTTACAGGAAGGTTGCACTGGGGCTCTTACTCCCGCCTTCTGCTGGCCAGTGAGAGGATTTCTCAGGCAGGATGCCATATGGTAGCGGGGAGGAAAGTACACATGAGCCATTCTCACTTGTCCCTAAGAGATTTTTTCTCCTAGACTGATAATTTATTCTTTCCAACACCAAAAGATCTTTAAAATCACCTGCAAGGGAAACTCGGGAAATATTCCTAGTCTCCCTCTTGCTTTTCAACCAAGAACATTCAACATCGAATCTCTACCGTTCCCACAGCAATGGCTGGACTCTATGGTCCCAAACGCTGGCTGCTAGGAATGGAGACATGTAAATTCGTTTTGGCCAAAGCAAAACAGCAACATGGAAAAACTGTTTTGAACTTAGCAAAAATAGGTAACGTTGGCCCTGGTGCACATTTCTATTACCGGAGATAACCTACAACTATACGCTAGAATATACTAGTTATTCACAAAACCTGCTAAAAGAGACAATGAAAATTAGAGCATAGGAAGCCCCCAGTTTGCCAGCTAACTATGTTAACTCCAACACAACTTTTATAAAATGATTACCGAGACCTAAATACCATTTTTACTGGAAGCGTTAAATCAGTCTAGGGAAATGTTTCATGCCTCTCTGAACATGCTTGAAGTCTTAGGTAACACAGCACAATATTCTATCTCATGGTTTATATATACAGTAATATGTTTTCTTGTATACACACAGGCACACACCACACACACACACACACACACACACAAGGAAGGGACTAAGACTTATTTTTTTTTTTTGTTTTTCGAGACAGGGTTTCTCTGTATAGCCCTGGCTGTCCTGGAACTCACTCTGTAGACCAGGCTGGCCTCGAACTCAGAAATCTACCTGCCTCTGCCTCCCAAGTGCTGGGATTAAAGGCATGCGCCACCACTGCCCGGCTTAGGGGCTGAGACTCTTAATGCCGTTCCATATTAATCAGGGAATTGTGTTTGTCAGATTTTATGGGTCTGTAACAAAAACCCAATAGAACAATTTGAAACAAGAAATTATTTTAGTTTGGCTCACAGTGTCACATATTTCAGTCCATAATCCTTAATTCACTGGGAAGTGAAATTATGTGGCAGAGCATCATGGGAATGAACTCATGTGGCAGAGACTGCACACCTCATGCTAAACATGAACACAGAGACAGGAAAGTACCAGGAACCAGGCACAATCATGAAAGGTATACCCTCAGAATCTACACCCCCTGCCCATCCGGGAAGACCCTGCCTCCTAAAGCTCCCATAACCTTACAAAATAGTGTTACCAGTTTTAAGTTGGTCGACCAAGCATTCAACACATGAGTTGGCTGGGGACATTGCATATTGCAAACATACAGAGTTTATCAAGACTGTGTCCATGACAGCAATCCTAGCAGAAATGTCTCTTCCTATACAATAGGTCTTAGGCCTCTAGAACCAGAATTATCTTCATTTCTAAGGACAATCTGTTCACCTTTTCATTTAAATGATAATTTATAGCTTCCCTTTGGTGTGTTAGGACCTGCATCCTCTGTGGTTATGCCTGAGTAAAGTAGAATTATCTGAATATAAAATCTGTACTAGCATGAGTGTCAGGCCTGATGATGGAACTGTCTGCCGAGTGACTAAGGAAAGGGAAGTATGCATATCATGGATGTAACAGACAAAGGGGTGAATGACATCTGAGGGGGACAGAGTCACATGATGCAAGACTCACAACAGGACACAATCCAAAACTTACAGTTCTTTATTTCTAGAGAATTCCACTGAACGTTTTTTGGTTCATTGTTGCCTGTGGATGGCAAACTTCAGAAAGTGAAGCCTCTGCTAAGTACGTACTATTTTGTGACAGTGGAGAGTGAAGTTTTCAGCTCTTGCTAGTCAGTAAACAAGTTGATCTTCAAAGGCTTCCCATTGAAGTCCTATCCAGAGCAAATATGAACACTGCTTAGTAGACTCTCACAGACCCATGTGGATGGACTCCTTAAGCTCTGTGGGAGAAGCCAGCCCGATGTCATGATAAGACACAACATTTGTCTATTCCGCCCATTTCTATCAGCACATGTTTCAAGCAATTTCTGGAACATAGGAGGCACTCAGACTACCCCACCTGGAGTTCTCAAAGTCTGGTTAAAGTAAGAGGTTGGACGGCTTCCACATTCAGGAAAATATGAAGCAGTTCCAAGGAGATGAGGGAGGGAGGGAGGGAGGCTGGGGTCTTTGTCAACTCAAGAGCTTTCCTGGAAATAGCCTATAGATGCACCTAAGATGAACCATGACACTTGGATGGAGACGCCCCCACCTTGCCCTACTACAGCCCCAGTTTCACATCAGAGAAGAAACATCAGGTTCTGAGGTTATTCCTAGGAATGTGCTCATCATATTTAAGCATACCTATGTGTACAACACACACACACACACACACACACACACACACACACACACACACACAGAGTAGATAAAAGAGAGGAGGAGGAGCAGGAGAAGAGGGAGGAGGAGAAGTTTGAGGAGTAGGAAGAGAAGGCAGAGGAGGAGAGGGAGGAGGAACTGGAGGAGGAGAAGGAGGAGGAGGAACTGGAGGAGGAGAGGGAGGAGGAATTGGAGGAGGAGAGGGAGGAGAAGGAACTGGAGGAGGAGAGGGAGGAGGAATTGGAGGAGAGGGAGGAGGAACTGGAGGAGAGGGAGGAGGAACTGGAGGAGGAGAGGGAGGAGGAATTGGAGGAGAGGGAGGAGGAACTGGAGGAGAGGGAGGAGAAAGAAGTAGAGGAGGAATGGGTGCAGGAGGAGCAAGAGAAGTGGGAGGAAGAAAAGTTAGAGGGACAGAAAGAGAAGGGATGGGAGGAGGAAGAGCAGAAAGAGGAGGAGGAGGACAGGAAGAGTGGGAGGAAGAGCAGGGGGAGGGAAGAGGGGCAGGAGGACCCAACCTACAGGGCTCCTCGCTATGCTGTTGGCTATCACTTTCTTCCCCGTTGATCAGTTCGTTCCTTAAGAACCTGTGTGCTGGGCCTTGGGCTCTCCATCTTCCTCACTAATGGATGACAGCCCTACGATGGGTTCGCAATCTTCTCTGTGCACTTCTCCCTCATCCCCTTTCTCACTGAGGGAGCACTCCATGGATTTGCTAGAGGTTTCTGAAAAGGTTGGGTGAGGGAATCCCCGTGGCTGATGCTTCCACCAACCTCCCATGATTCCCAGGGAAGCCATTGCCTTCCACTGGCAAACACAGCCTTCCTGTATGTGGTTCTTTTTGAATGATATGCCATCTGTCCTAGAGCCTCACCTGGAATGTCCCAGACACTAATGGGCTCACTCACGGGTTTTCCCTAAACTGTTCCTTAACTGCTCTACCCAGAATCTCAACAAGCCCCGAGTCAGGCATGCTGGTCTCGTGATAACTGTGAGGAGGCCATTCCAGCCACGTGATAGAGAAATTGGTGGGAAATGACAGTGTGTGCTCTTTGTTTATCTGCTTGTGTAACAAATACAGACTACATGGCCCTTATTTGCCATAAGGTTGCTAGCCCTTTCCCTGGCTTTGTCCCAACCCCATGATACTCACCAGATCTCATACGCTGTATAGATTTTCTATTTAATTTCTATGCCCCTCCTCCGTAGTATAAACAAGATTCTTTTAATTTCCTTTGTCCTTTAGCTGTTCAGTTCCTAAAAACCAGAACTCGGGGACTGAACACTCATCATCTGAACACCCCAAATTCAAAATGTCCTAATACCTAACACCGACACACACTACAAAAAGACAATCCTACAGCACGTCTCGAATGCCAGGCCACACCGAACAGACTAACAACATCCCATGAAGCCACCCTCAGGATCTGCATTAGATCCATGGCAAGCAAAGGTGAACTGAAGTCTCCATTCTAACGGCCTCATTGCCAACATATCTCATTATGTATGAACATCCCAAAGTCTGAAAGAAGGTCTAAGATGCAAAACCCTTCTGGTCCCATGCAATCTGTATTTGTTACACAAGCAGATAAACAAAGAGCACACACTGTCATTTCCATCCGTTGTGCCACCAGCCTCAGGAGCTGGGCATCTGGGATTTCCAAATCACTTCTCAGGAACAGAAATGCAGCCTTTCACTGAACAGACATTTGCAAAGAAGGGATACAAAAATGCAAACCGTGGGCTTTGCCTTCCATGATACATACCTTAAAATTTAATAATAAGCAGAAACGCATTTAAAAGTGGGTAAACACGTCTGTTGGCCTACGAGCAGGCAATCTGTTTGCTGGGCCAAGAGACATCTTAGATTGTGTCAAGTGACATCCCACAGTGGATTATTATGTTAAATTATAGGTTTGATAAAAGAGATAAATTACAGGGAAAACTTCTCATGTTAAGCTTTGTGGAGCGGAAAACACAGCATGGAACAACAGAAAACCCACCAACCGTTGTTTTTGGTAAAGGCATGGATCACATGTCTAGAAAAACAAAAAAAAACCAAAAAACTGCGCTTGTTTTCTGGCAAAGCATTTGGCCCCCTTCATGGGAACCTGGCAGAAAGGTATCGAGGATGGAAACACTCAGGTCTGATTGTCAGACGAGAGGACATCTGTCAGAACCCAACTGTCCCCGTGACAGAGCTGGCCCACATTGAAGCTGCTTCCCAGCATGCCTCACTGCTTCCTCTTTTTCCCTTCACAAAATCCTCAAGGAAGAGCCGCTTCATTATCTGCTACCACAAGCAGCACCAGACATCCACGGAGCAAGTGCCAACTGTGTTTGTAGAACAGAAGTTGGTTCCCTGCAAGTGTTCCACACGCCTTTTGCAGAAAGAGGTGAAGGCATAAATGGAGTCTCCCACACAGAGGTCCCCCTGGCCCCCACAGCTGTAGCCACATGTCAGCCAGGCAGAGAACAGGGGCTTGCCCTACTTTCAAGGCAATCACCAGCACTTCCAGCCTCTTCCCTGCATCGGAAGGAGCTGCAAGCTCAGTAATCAGTGATGCGTCATCTCCACTTGTCCTTATTCCACAGACTCGCTCCATTTTCAGGGCAATCACACAAATGCAGACTGGCATCTTAAGCACCGTACACATGCCGGTTAGCGCAACGCAAGCCTAAAAGGTCGGTGTGGGATTCGCAGGGGCAATGGATTCTCCTCGGTCCTGGAGTTTTCTTTCTGAGGCAAAGCTTTGTTCATGATGTAGTGTTAAACTTCCCAACTCCACTGCTGGGCCCAGGGCACCGACTAACAATGCAAGTTAAATTAACCTTCAACTTCCACTTTTGAAGATGTCACATTAAGACTCAGTCCCAAAAGAGATGCACCTCCAATCAAGGAGAACATTATCAAGGCCGAATAAACTAGTTCACTGGATTTACCTCTGAATTCAGTGAGTTGGACATGTGTCTCAGTATTAACCTACAAGAGCAATCATACTGCCCACCTCACATTATAGAGGAAGAAACCAGAAACAAGGCGATGGTGACCAAACACTTCCTGGTGAACTACATTGCTCTCTTCAGATAATGCCACAATACGATAGGCTATTTTCAATGTGGTTTTTGTTGTTAAGCTTGTTAATAATCGCAACATCTCAAGCCAACATTTACTTAGTTATTACACAGATCAACACTTCTGAGAGACAACACTCTTACTGGTGTATGGTGTAGGATGCCCCCTATAGACTCATGTGCTTGAATACTTGGTCCTCAGCTGGTGGAACTGTTTGGGAAGGATTGGGAGGCATGGTCTTAGAGAAGGTGAGTTACTGGGAGGTGGGCTTTGAGGTTTCAAAAGACCCAAATCTCATTCTTTCTCTGTGTCATTTCTGTAAACTAAGATGTGGTGATCTGTGAGCTTTCCCTTTTCCCCACCATCATGGACCCCAACCCTCTGAGATCGTAAGGCAAATTAAAGACTTTCTTTAAAAGTTGTCTTAGCCAAAGTGTTTTATCATATTAATACAAAGTGACTAAGACAGATGTCTATCATTTAGTAACACAGATAAAATTGTACCTAATTAACACCTGCTTTTCCCTTCTGAGTACTATTATCCTTGCACCATGGAGATGTGTGTGTATGTGTGTGTGTGTGTGTATTTAATATATATAATATATATATTTATAATATTTAATATATTATATATTGAATACATATGTGGTAGAGAATATATATATATATATATATATATATATATATATATATATAATGTAACAGACACCTGACACAAGATTAAAAAATAACCCCTAAGATTTGAAACTCTGGGAAATTCAATTCCTGCTGTACTAACTAGATTATTCAGTCACCAAAATAAATAATAGGGCAGGGAGCTTCCACTGCACAAGGCTGGTGGTCCTGAACAGGACTGTACTCTTCTAGAACTTTTGTTAATATAACTTATGATTGGAAGCCCTCAGTAAGATAACCCCAAAAGGCCTCTCAGCTTTCATAAAAATAAAAGACTAAATTTATATGTTTAGCTTGTCAGAACTAAATAAATATGTTTTGAAAGAAAATATTTTTCAAAATGGGGCCTCAGTCATAGGAGGCAAGAAGAAACAAAACAAGACAAAACAGAAAGCTGCACACTCTACAAGCTCCGTGTCACTCAAATTTTAAAATTAAAATGTTGTAAGAAATTACCAACATTACCAGAAATAGCTATGATCAAAACTAAATAAACTAAAACTAAATCAAACAGTTCTAGAGGGTTGACGAGATGGCTCAGCAGTTAAGAGCACTGACTGCTCTTCCACAGGTCCTGAGTTCAATTCCCAGCAACCACATGGTGGCTCACGACCATCTGTAATGGGATCTGATGCCCTTTTCTGGTGTGTCTGAAGACAGAGATAATGTACCCACATACACGAAATAAATAAATGTTTTTAAAAAAAATAGTTCTAGAATCCTTCAGATTTTTAACAGAGACTCATTCATAAATAGGAATTCCTTTTTTTGTTATTCAAACCTAAATGTTTTCAATAAGTGGCTGATAAAGAATGAGCCAGGCACTGATTAATTTTCTTTTAAGCATTTCATCTAAATTATTGACTAACATGACATATTCTTCATTAAGGTATGCTCACCTTGGAGCACAAAAACAGCACATTGCCTAGAATTTCCTTTCAGATTTCTTGGGGGGTAAGATGAGTGTGCCAATTGGAAGGATCTTGGCTGAGTCTATATTTACCTAACATATAGCTCATCCAATTAATCTCAAACACTACCTGATTTAACACTAAATAGGAGGAGCTTGTCAGAACTATGTGTATTACTGGTCCCCAGTCATGTGTGTGTGTGTGTGTGTGTGTGTGTGTGTGTGTGTGTGTGTGTGTGGTGTGTGTGTGTGTATAGTATTTACATGACAGTAAATACTATCATGACAGTGAACATGGCTAACTAAAAAGTGCAAGTATCAAAAGTAGGATGATCTCAAATTCTAAATCTGTATTTGCTATACAAATATTATTGGACAACTCATTCAACTCCTTAAAGTTCAGTTCCCTGTTGTGAGAACCAGGAGGATAACAGTTAACAGACTACTGTGTGGTTACAGCTATCAAGATCCCATTAGAATGGAAATTCAGCAGAGGCACACATATTTGCTTTTGGCTTACTGCTATGCACAAAAATTTCTGGCACATAATAGGTGTTTAAGAAGTGTTTGGGTGAACTGATGAATAGTATAAAATTATCATACCAGGGTGCCAGAGATATGCTCAACAGGAAGATATGCACCTGCCTCTGACTAAGCCTGCAGACCTGAGTTCAATCTCTGGGACCATAGAATAGACGAGAAGGAATTTCTCCATGTTGTCATGACTGCCCCACTCACATGTTGGTGTGTGAAAATACAACACACACACACACACACACACACACACACAAATAAATCTGATTAAAACATTTAAAAGACCATTTCACCTGGCACTCAAAGTATCACTGGATTAAAACATTCAAAAGATATCAAAATGTTGGTAATTAGTCTCAACATTAATATAAGAACCTTAATCGGGGGCTAGAGGGATAACTCAGCATATAAGAAGACACACTGCTCTTCAAGAGGACCTGAGTTTGGCTCCTCATGAACACATCTCAAAGTTCACAACTGTCTGCAACTCTAGCTCCAGAGTTCTGATACCGTCTACTCATTTTCATGGGTGTGTGTAGGAGTGTGCACGCACACACACAGAGAATATTACACAAAGACACATATGAACAAGACTTCAAAAATAACCTTAATTAGAATATACATCTGCCTTTTAAAATCTGTAGCAAGGATGCAACCAAACACTGAACAGCGAACCCCATGGGGTTATTACAAGTAAGAGTGTTTTCTTTGTCCAACAAAATGATCTCTTTTTGAAATGCCAAATACATTACAGTTGAATTATAATACAATTTGTCTATGAATTATGATCCAGACGGAGGTAAACATTTGTCATTTCTACACCTAGAGGCTTCTGTTTTTTTTCTTTCTTCTTAGACAGAGTCTAAAGTACACAGGTGCAGCCAACAGATGCTATGCTGTAAAATATCACACAGCAGGCACCTAGATGTTAGGTTTTTGTTTGGTTTTTTTACCAGTACCTACATCTAATGAGCCAGAATGGGGGTGGGGCGTCAGAGTTGCTTTTAAATACCACCTCATGATTGTGGGGGAATCTTAAACAATAAAAAAATCAGAGAAACAGATGCAAAACAACAGATATGCTTTCATTCCTTACTACAAGAACCATACACCAACTTATTTTAATATTGGAAAAAAAAAGATAATGAGGTTCTAACCAATATCAGCAACATCTTAGGCTTTAACAAGCAGAGATATAGAACACATGTGACTCTGATGGAAAAACAAGTTCACATTTATTTAGCTGGGGGGGCGGGGGGGGTGAGCACGTGGAACAGTGTCCTGCGGAGGTCAGAGGACAACTTGTAGTAGGTGGTTCTTTTTCCAACATGTAAGCCCCAGAGAACAAACTCAGGACATGGCCAGTTCTCATGACGGTCTTCCCCAAGGGCAGCCTGTTCTGACATGACTGTTTCCCACTTGTAGACACCACAGACTGGTAATGCAACACTGTGTGACACCAGAGGCATTCGAAATAATGCTGAAGCAGAATATATCCATGCTGTGCTTCTGAGTAAAGGCTTTCAAAGTGTCAAGTCTTTATCCCTCTGTTTTCTCAGATCTTCCCTTGACTTTTAGCCACCTCATGAACTAATAACCTTACCTCAACATTCACAACTTCTTTTATAACACAAGACTCCACCCTGATTATAATATGTGGAGTTGTTACACACATATAATAAATATAATAAATATGGTTACTATCTGTTATCAGTAATATATAATAACATAAAACCTATATAAATTTCAGATATCTCTTTAGAACTGGGGAGGAAGAGAACGGTTTCAGGTAAAGCAGGCTTCCTGCATTTTTAGTTGCCAGAGAATGTCTGGGTTGAAGTCTCTTTGCTAATCAAACTCTCCCACCATGATTACTACAGAGGCCTTAGTATGCTCGCCCCATTCAGAAGGACGCCTATGGCATGTTCATCACTTCCAAGTGCCATGACGACACTGCACTTCTACTAAACATCTTTCCATCTTACCCCCTCCCCAAATGGACAGTCCTGTCAGAAAGTTCAATTCACAGAAAGCCATGAAATATTACACACTCAATGGAGACCCTAAGAGCTTCTGTTAGCAAACTTACTGCCCCAGGCTTGAGACCAAATCCTGACCATCTACTTCAAGGTACAGTAACTTCGAGTTGACTCATAATTATGAGGCATTCTAAACTCAGTGAGGGCAGTGTCAGGTGAAGACAGAGAGTGTGAGCACCTGCAGTCCTCCTTCAGACCTCCTCGTGTGGCTCAGGGCTGGCGTGGTTCACAAGGAAGACTGAGCAGAGGCTGGGTCTCACATACTTCCAGTTAGTAGAGAATATCTAGGTTGCCATCTTTACTCTCCTAATTCTCTTCACAAGACAGCTGTATGGTAACCACGACATTAACCCTAGACCATCATTTAAGAACAACTGACATCAGAAACAACTTAGTGATGGAATCCAAATCTAAGAATGAACTAGAACACTCAATTTCACCTATGTGCAGAGAGATCCAGGATCTAAAGGGAAATTCTGTATTTGTGCCCTCCTGAGTCTAGATGTGATGTGAGATTTAATGAAACTTTCAAGTTTCTAGAAAAAAGATAAGGCAGTGAAGTCATCCTTCTGGATGAGAAGTTCTTGAAAACTAAGTTTAAAATCATTTGGCCAGAAGGAAAACACATATACATGTCTTTAGACTTCAGAGCTGTGCCCTAACAGAAGTCTGAATGGAAATGTACTTCTGTTTCCTCAATCAGAATTCCCATCCAATCAAACTCTTGTTTGTCCATGAAGTGCTTAAGTAAAGAACTCAGCAGTGAGAACCAACTGCATTTTGATCTTCCCAGCACTGGGTATAGAAGTGAAAATTAGGTACACTTACAATTTTTCAAATTATAAGACAATGGGATATCCATTGGTCAGGAAAATTGTTTTTTCTGAGACTGTGGTAAAACTGGAAGACCATGACATGGGCAGGCCAGATGGTACGGCAGAGAAAGTGCTGGCTCAGCAATGCTCATTCTTAGGGAGCACGGAGATTCCCAAGTTCCGATTAACTGACAGTGATAAGCATGACCACTCCCAGTGCTGTGTGGGCAAAGTCCTCTCATACCCCTAAAAAGCTTCCGGGGGGGGGGGTACAGGCAAGCTCTCCTCCTCAGGAAGACCCATATTGAGGTCATATTTAAAATTAGAGTCAAGTTGTTTTAAACGAAGCCATTATCTTTCAATGACAATGTCAAGGATTGATGAAGAATCTCCCTTCGTAAGTTTATCAAGACAGATTTCATACTGTGAACTCCTTTATTTAAATATTTACTGAGAATGGAGGGGCAGAGTTTGGTGATGCTTAGAATAAACAAAGCCAGACATGATTCATAGTCTCTTCTCCCCTCTGCTACACTATCTCCAACCCCCAAAATATAGATGCCAAATTGTATTAAAATAAAATTATGATTTTTTTTTAAGAGCTACAGAGACAGTGCCTATGTCAGAAAACAAATGCATGATTCTGAAGACAGAAAGGAAAATGCATCAGCAGAGTGACAAGCAAGCGGGAGAGGGTCTGGGTTGGGTGGGGTGAACAGCAGAAAGAAAAATGAAGCCAAGGATTGTTGGAGACAGAGCACAGGTTTTTCGAGTACACTGGGGGAGGAGGTGCCAAGCTCAGGAAATATAAGCTGCGGCCACATCTGGTTCTTGTATGGTTAGCAGGGATCTGTATTCAAGTCCTCACTTGTGAAGGGTGAGGTACTTTAACAACTGTGTTATTTCCTAAGCCCCTGGTGAATCTCAATCTCTGCCCCTCTCCCTCCCTCCCTCCCTCCCTCCCTCCCTCCCTCCCTCCCTTCCTCCCTCTCTCCCTCCTTCTTTCTCACCCTCTCCCCTCTCTCTAACGAGCTAGGACAAATCACCATGATATGAGAATGTTGTGCACACCCACGGGCTGAAAGCAGTATCGGCTTACGAGAAAGCCAAACCGAGATGGTTGGTTTATTTTGTGCTGCTGTTTCTTCAGGTTGAGAGACACTTGAACTTGTCATCCAGAAACAAGATAATTCGAAAGTTGGCCTGGATTCCTCTTGAAGGACAGGGAAAAAAAATCCACTCAGATAAGGAGCCTAGGGAGCTATCTCTGATCAGACCAGTAATATAGGCACTTGACCACACTAATGTGACCAAATAAGACATTTTACAATTCGAGCCAGAAGAGGCCCTAGGCAAGAAAAACACCAACCTGAAATCCAACTCCTAAACGGGAGTCAATACAATTTCGTTTTTCCCCCACAGAATATTTTCCTGAAAATTGAGTGGGGAAAGTTTAATCTACTACTGTATTTATATATTTTATTCTCGACTGCAGGGCCTTTCAAGGATCTTCTCCTTACGGTTAAGGTATTCAATAGAGGAGGTCTCCATTTTGGAAATGTGCCTTGGAAAAAGAGAACCAGAGGGAAAGAAGCTGATGTCCAAAGGGAGAACGGCAGCTCATAGGTGTGACAGTCCAGCAGCAGGTGAGGGCCAGACTCTCAGGAAAAGTCCAGCTCCCATGACCAGATCACTATAGTTCCAAAGGCTGTCGGTCTCCTATGGATTCTCCTTTGAATTCTAAGGACCAACCTGGATGTAATTTATGGTGACTTTAAGGGTCCCAAGGTATGGCTCACATTAGTATGTGTATCTTCTCCAGATATGAATAAAAGGGAAATAACCACAGTGTACCTGTCCCCTTCACCCCTGGCATTAGTAACACCAAATCCGACATCTGCAACGAATAGTTCTGACCCCATTGATTTCCATATACATAAAAGCTTTGTAAGACTAGAGAGTATCTTCAAGACCCAAACAGCTCCTGTGATGACCTAGCTTAGGGCTCTCAAGGCAAATGCTTTATCGCCAAGTTACACGCCAGCCATAATTTTGATCAAATAATTCTATCTACTCAGACAAGTGTCTTATCATCAGGGTCAAGGAAAATTAACTCCAGCTGCAGACATATTAAAAGCACATATTTTCAATTTGTATCGAATCCTTTCTGACCAGCTGGCTATCTAATTGTTATCATTCCTATTTAATAGATAATAAAATCAAACCTTTATTCTCCTTTTTTTAAACTTAAATTTTACAGAACTTCCTGGGGCAAGTATGGGTTACAAACGGTAGGCCAGTAGGCCATCCATAATGAAACAGACACTCTGAGTCAAGTCCAGGGCTCTTTGCTCAATCTTTGACTCTCACTTAAATATCAGTACTATTAATTTACTACTTGTTTATAGTGCACCATCTCCCTCGAGTAAATGCTCACCTAACAACAGCCAGAACGCTGGTGAGTCACTGAGTCCAGAGTCCCTAAGGCAGTATCACTGAAATGTGTCTCAGACCCAGTTCTATCAGAGGTCATGGGAGACTCTAGGATGATGGCTGCCCAGACTCAACTCCAATCACACTAAAGGCAAATCCATGAATGGCCCCTAGAATTTCCTTTTTCACTGCCCCTCCCCCCGATAATTCTATCACATTTGAAAGCCATCCTGTCTTTTCTTTGCAAAGCTGTACTGTCATTTGGAGTCTTGTACTTGACAGAAATTCTATATTCTGCTGGACGATTATCGTTTGGATTCTGGGAACTTCACACAAAGCATCACAAAATTATCTTTGAGAGTCATCCTTGGATCAAAATTCCTAATGTTTGCCCCTACGAACAAAGTAGAAAAATAGTACATAGTAGCAGAAGAGGGAAGGCGTGCACAATACCTACTCTCAACACACACCTAGAGATCCAGTCAGCAGGTCTCATTTGACCCTTCAGGCAGCACCAGCAACACTTCAGAGCTGGGCGGCCTTGTTACAGTGATGCGGTGAATTGATGACCAGCTCCAGGTCACCAGATATTTCCATCAGTGTTTCTCTAACTCACGGCATTTCCTCTAATCATCAAGACAGCTGTCCTCTGTGGGTTTCTCCATCTCAAGAACTTCAAGTGTCTTAAGCTAAACAAGTAAGTCCATCCCATTTTCTAAGCCGAATAGTTAGCCCAGACATAAAGCTATGATCAGACTGTTCAATGTCCTCTAAAGCCTTGGTTAGCAGTCTGCAGCACTCATCGAAGGTGGTAGACCCTTTAAGAAGGGGGGGGGGGGTCCAGGAAAAAGAAGTTAGGTCAGCAGGGCGTGGCCTTCCAGGGTGTAAGCGCTTTACCATTTGAAGCCTCCCTGAGGTGAACAACTTACCTTCAGCACACTCCCCACCACAAGGCGCTGCCTTGCCACAGGAGGCCCAAAGCAACTCTAAACTAAATCTGAAGTCCTGAGCTTGAAGAACCCTTTCCTTCTCATAGGCTGGTCAAGCCAGGTATTCCTTAACAGTGGTGAGAAGATGACTAGCAAAATTATTAGGGTTGGGGGATTAATTCTCTAAATTTAATTGTCCTGTACCCTGTATCGCTGTGATGTAACTCTAGGTACAAACAACCTCAAAGCAGACAACTCAAGTGTGCCTGAGAATGTGCACCTCCTTAACAAGGCTTAGCAGAAACCTACAGCACCATTGCTACTAGCACCACTTCAAGATCTTAAGAGTATGTAAACTGAAGACCCTGTATTCATAAATAACAGAGCCTATCTCTCTGCACAACTTGTATGTGATCTGTGCATGGAGGCGTCCCTCTGTCATCACAGTATTCCTGAGGACAAAGGACGAAGGGGACCAGAAGTCAAATAAACACCAAAAGCCATAGGGAAGCTTAAGTCTTTGTCTCTGGGACCCAGGATCCCCTCTACACATGCGCGCGCGCGCGCACACACACACACACACACACACATACACACACTACCCCCAGATAAGGAAATGACTCTGTGAAGTCTACTTCAGGGCAAGCTTCTAGTCTGCTGGCCCTTGGGAATGCCAGGAGGTGCAGGGTTGGGGGCAGGACACTGAGCACCGAGGAACTCAGCGTTAGAGTGAGCAGGCTGTGACCAGCCGTCTATGAAGAGAGGACATTAAAACTGAAGAAACTGGGAAATGGATAGTGGGTGTCTGGTTGTTTTCACTCGTTAAAACTAAATGTTCACACATAGCAGAGGTATACATATTTGTCCTCAGAAGACTTAACTGTGCTTACTGTTGTGTGTCAGGGAAAGCCTGCCGGTGTGCAGGCTAGAAATAAACTATGAAAAGAGTAGATAGAAAGAAGAAACAAAAGAAAGAAAGAAAGAAAGAAAGAAAGAAAGAAAGAAAGAAAGAAAGAAAGAAAGAAAGAAAGAAAGAAAGAAAGAAAGAAAGAAAGAAGCAGAGAGAGGCGGGGCCGGATGACATGGCTTCTTAACACTCATCAAGGTAATGATCCTTTACCAACACTGTGCAGGACTGAGAGAAAATATTTACTTATCATTAAAGAAAGGGATGTGAATAAAAATTTGTTTAATAACTCTATAATATTAGTCAGTTCCCTTCCCTTCCTAGTCTCTTTACTCACTTATAAAAACGCCCATGACTTTTACTGTCTAAGATCTGAGGGTATACAGGTATACATGAAAAATGTTCTCCAGAAATTCTGCTACACAAAGAGAATGGCTACAGTAACACTAAAGGTAGAATTCTGTTGGACATAAGCTAGGATACTATTCACGTATATGAATCTACATGCATGAAAATAATATTACTGATATTTGTACTTAGGATACACTACGCATCGTGTGCAGTGTCTGCATGGGTGGTAACATTTAACCCTCACGTCTTGGAGAGTTAAGAGTTCTGGAAATTCTATAAATGAGTAGAGAGACTAAGAAGGAAAGGGAATTGACCAACATTGTACAGTTATTAAAACACGCAAGGATGGGGAGCTCACACCAGGTGTGTCTTCTTTTCAGACACGCTGTAATGCGTTCGGAAAGATGCCTACCAAGGATGTATCTCTGGACGACAAGACCTCCGTGTTTTCAGTGCTGTCAGAGTACATTTTAAAGTGATTGCTTATTATTTTTTAGAAATAAAGATGTTTTCATTGGAAGGATAAATAAAGAAGAAGAGTTTCCCATCTTCTGTCTATCCCATTTCTGTCTCTAATGATCCAGAAGTAATATTTAATCTCCAACTACATGTGTATGTATATGTATATTTGGAATTAATTGCCAAAATGTCAATCACTTAGAAGAAAATTTATTTAATTTCTGAGAAAAAAAATAAAAGGATTAGTTCAATAAGAAAAACCATCTTTTCTAGACCCTCGGTCTGGTGGTTCATCCCACCTGGATCACTTGATGGTTTCCTCTCTACCCACTCCTCACCACACAGCAAATCCAAACCCTTCCACAATCGCTCATAGATTCATCTGTCACTGCTACTTCCTGGCACGAAGGGTAAGTCTCACTGATCTTAGGCTCTCTACTTTTGGAATGTCTTCCCAATGCCCAATCTTAATCAAAGCCAAACTGTCCACCAGGGTCAAAACGCAAAGCCAGAAACAGCAGACGAAGGGGGCAGTCTTCCTGCAAGACGGCACATCTAAGAAGGGTAGTCACCTCACACACACACAAAGACACAAACGTAAACACTGGATAATGTAGTGCTAAAAATGCGCAGGCTAGGACTAAAGAGATGGCTCTGCATTTAAAGCAATGACTGTTCTTCCAGAGGACCCGGGTTCGATTCCCAGCACCTACATGGCAGCTCAAAACCATCCCATTCCAGGGGATCCCACAATCTCTCTGGTTTCCTTGGGTACCAGGCATTCACAGGGTACACAGGCACCATATACATCAAACAAACAAACAGATAGATAAATAAATGCAGGAAGTTTTGTTATATGTTGCCTATGATTCAGATCTGGAATGGTCCCCAAAGGCCCATTCTTGAAGCACTGGTCCCCAGGCTGGCGCATGACTGGACCCTCGAAGAGTAGGGCCTAACTTGAGTGAATTGGGCTGAGGGGAGGGTCCTTTGGAAGGTGACATTAGGATCCTTTCTCTTTCCTTTTACTTCCTACGGCCTTGAGGAACTTACACCATCAGCCCTCCAGTTAAGATGCACTGTCCCACCTAAGTCCAAAGGTCAAAAGTCAGGGACTGAATCCTCTAAAACCTGGGGTCAAAATAAACACTCCCTCTTTTTAAGGCAACTGTCTTAGGTATTTGTTACACTGACAGAACCCTACCATAGTTCATAAGCATGGCAAAACGTATTGATGTAGATTATGACATCAGGTATGAGGCAGCATTAAGTCACACGGCACGCCTCCAGCTGAGCTATGACTCCTGCATTGTTTTTAAAAACCAGAATTTTAAATCTCGACTGGTTTAAAGAACTCTGGGACTTCTGTAAGTATCCGGTGCATAAAGAAAATGTAAACAAGACGAAATCATCTAGGTGTTTATAAAATTACTATATACTGGGATTCTACATCTTATGACTGCACAGTCACCCACTGCCTATGCTTTCTGCATGCTGCCACCTGTTTGTCACTAGGAGCGCCACATGCATGCTGCAGTACATTCTTTAGAACGTCTGTAAAAGCAGTTGGTATCCAGTCTCCGATTTTTAGCACACAGACCTAACCTGAGTTAGAGTCAGCACTCTCTCTGCCGCACAACTGACACTGTAAAATAAAACCTAATGTTTGAGACTTTATGTGGGGGCAACTGGGGCTTTATGTGATGAGATCTGGGGCTTGGATTAGATAAATATATACTACTTGAGAATACAGACAATGTATATATGTATAGAAATAATGTATTTGTACATCTTGTATATATGCACTATATACATACATATTACATATATACACAGGAATAATGTATGTGTATGTCTTGTATCTCACACATACACACACACACACACACACACACACACACACACACACACACACACACACACACACGGCTTTCCTCCTTTTGTATCATAGGCAGGACCAGTACTGTCTCCCAGCACTGAGACACTTCAGCTTTTGCCCTGCTTCCATCTGCTACCTCCCTTCTGCGTGAGCAGCACCCTACACTACAGTGGTTCTCCCCGACCCTGATTAGAGGTGGCGGGAAAGGAAACAGAGTACCCACAGTCCTCCCCTTGAAGGCACCACCCTCCTTTGTGCTTAGTACCTCGCAGCGTGCTCTTCTCTGATACAGCAAACCTGCTGGAACCTGTGCGCTTTAAGCTGCAGCCAGGGAACAGGGTGGCTATGCGGAGGATCTTTCTATTAAAAATAACAGCTGCATATGTGACCAGGTACTTCAGTTTTGCACACAGAAGTGATGCTTCTCAAGCATTTCTTCTTAAGTAATATGCCCAAATTATTTCTTACTCGGTTGCATAAACACTGAATGCATCAGGAGTTACGACTGTTTGGTTCAGGGATAAAACCCAGGAAGAATAAATCCCGACTCATACCATGCACTCGATCTAGTATGATTGGAGGGAAAACAATATAATCACAGGGAAAAAGTTAAACAATGCATTTGTTTTCTAGACTTAACACGCGGCTACCTCCCTTTGTGTGTGTGTGTGTGTGTGTGTGTGTGTGTGTGTGTGTGTGTGTGCGCGCTTGCGTGCGTCTGTGTGTGCATGTGTGCATATGCTTATGCGAGTGCACATATGCGTGGTTTGTAAGAAAGTCTGTAAGAACAATGTATCAAAATGTCAGCGATCTTAAAATTAAGTTGTCAGCCTTTCTTCCATACTGCAAATTACAAAAGAATTAGGGGTTTGGAGCTAATAGAAGCTTCCAGTCCTGCAGTGTGCAATTTAACCAATCATCGAAAGGTCTAAAACCACAGTACCGAAGACATTTCACCAGTGATCTGCAGGCCTAGCACCTAATTTAGATTCCTCTACCTCCACTGTTCTCAAATCTGTTTCTTCTCTCTGCTTCAGAAGCATGTCCTGGAATAGCCGAATCATTTAGCAGGAACCACCCTGACTTCCTACACCGTTACCTCATCAAGGTGAAAGCATTGCATTCAACTTTGCAAAGACTCATACGGAAGACATCTGCGACACAGACATGGCTCGTCCTTTTTCCCTGCTGAGATCATAATCAAAGCAGCGGGTGCACTTTATAATCTATAAGGTACACAGTAGAGTATAGGAGGAGCACTCTGAACCTGAGCGGCCTCTTACCGCCTGTTAGACGCTAATTTGGACGAGACGTGTCTCCACACTAGAATTCTATAAGGATTAAAATGTCAAATTATAAAATAATATTAGTAAATAAAGCAAAGTTATACTGGAAACTAATGACCCACAAATCATGACAGATAGCGCCTACATCTGTGAAGTCTCTAGCTTTTCTATTTTCCCCCAGTTGCCAACAGCAAGCACATCCGGTAAGAGCACATAAGACATTGCCAACTCGGAAAGTATAAGAGATACTAGATATTTTAATGATGGCCCTAATAATCTAACCCCCAAAATTTAAGTACAGTATTGCAATAGTACAATAGTTCAAGCAGGGTGAACTACTGACTTAATAAGTTTAAAAGCCTGACTGGCTGATTCTTTAATTTTTAAATGACCCTTTAAAAAAAAAAATCCCACAGTATGTTCTTATGGAACAGAAATAGTCAATGATTTTTACTACTTCACATCCATACAATACCTTGTTGTGCTGTTCACCGTGAAAGCCTCATTAAAGGCATCTGCAGGCTTCAATGGGACTCCAATGCTTCTGCCTGCCCCACCCTGGTTCCCTCTGAGCCATAGTGATGTCATAGCCCCAGCCCAGCAATGATGTCACTGCTCCAGGCCCTGCCTCTGGGGACATAATCCTTTGTATCTAGGACAAATGCAATGGCACAGGAGCCCTTCAATGGCCCTGAGGTGTCTGATAAACTCCCAACAAATTAGCAACCAGTGAGCCTTCTGAAAGGAAGGGGTGCTGAAAATAAACCTGATTCACGGCTCTGAAAGGGGAGTCTATATTCCATCCTAAAGCTGGCACTCAAAGGGGAAAACTGTGATGGGAACTTGGAAAAGACTCTGAGAACAGAATTATTAAAGATGGCCAGCGGACTCTACTTAAGAAAATTCTCTTCGTTACACTTGAATTCTCACCCGAAGAAAACATTTCTCAGGCTACTCTTGGAGTCGACTTTCACTGCCCTGTAAATCACAGATTTATCAATTGTAGAACTTTTGCGGCGCTAACATTAAAAAGATGGCCGCATGCCCTACAAGAGAAGAAAGCACTGCTAAGCTCATCCCTCCACACATACTCCAGCCCAGCTGGAAAGGGCAGCGGCAGAGGCAACGGATCTCTGAGGTCACAGGTGGTCTGGTCGCCTCTCTCCTACCTCAGTGCACCCTTAGTGGCTTTGCCATTGGATTTTTCAAAATAAGGTTTTCTCATAATGTATTCGTGTTTACTTTGTGTGCACTGATGTTTTGCTTGCATGCGTGTCTCTGTGAAGATGCCGGGTCCCCTGGAACTGGAGTTATGGACAGCTGTGAACTGCCATGTGGGTGCTGGGAATTGAACCAGGGTCTTCTGGAAGAGCAGTTAGTGCTCTTAATCCCTGAGCCATCTCTTTCAACCCTGCCACTGGATTTTTAAAAAGCAACACACACACACACACACACACACACACACACACACCACACAGACACACCACACACACAGAGATACAGACACACACACACACACACCCCAGATCCAGTCAGAGAAATAAACCTGAATCTTATATTTCCACAAAAATCAAAGTTGGCCTCAGTCCAAGGACCCAATGGGAACTGGCAAATGCACTCTCTAATCTAAACCATATTTACGCCTAGGGAAATTCTTTAAAAATGTAAATGTAAATATGTCATCAGGATACTGGCCTTTGACCTTTAGCTCTACAGTCTTTGGCCTCAAGGGTGTTTACAAGCTGCAGGGGCCACTCTTCTGGTCTCGGACAAACCTCTCAGAAAACATGCTCTGTTTCTGCAAGAACTCGTATGAGACCAGTTCAAGCAGTGGCTTATGCTTCTAATTATCCAGCTTTTTCTAGATCATTGAAAAAATCATAGTGTAAATAATTCAATACTCAGCATTCAGCTTATTCCATCAGTGTTTTGGAAATTAACAAAGGAGAGGCAGGTTTCTTCAATTTAGAAATTATTTCCTCTCACAAGAACTTTGTTACTCCGAACAAAGGTTTAAAAGTTTGATGCCACAATGACCATGCAATTCAAAGACAACAGTAAAGCACCATTGCTGAGTCAAGATCATCAAATCCCCTCCTTGTCCTCAGGTTCACTCATTCTAATCCCCTCTTTACTGTAATGGTGCTGCATTCATGACCTCCGGATATATATGGAGTTTCATCATTTTTGATTCCTGGGGGCTTTAAAAGGCAGCGTTAAGGTGCAAAAAGAAATTTCTTTTTAGCACTGGATACGATGAGTCCTTTACTTGGTTAAGTTATGCTACCAAGAGCAACCCCCAGAACATCCGACCGCCCCACAGATCCCGAAACGGGCCCCTGAAAACCACAGCCAAGGATGTCTGCAAAAGCAATTCCATAAAGTAATGCAAAAAAGCTGAAACGCCAACTTAAACACGTAATGGAAGCATTGCGTTCTTAGCAGGATTGCCTGGCCCTCTCAGGACTGCCCAGCCCCCATGCTTAATTAATACCACATGTTCCCTTTATCATTTGATTTGTTCTGTAGCACTCTTCCCAACTTGAACCCTGGTCTCTGCAAAAACAGGAAGGTAAATTTCCCTCGACCCCCATGAAAACTTCCGATCAGATCAGTTAATCTAAAAAGAGAAAGAAAGGACAAGAATGCTCCCACCAGAAGGACCACACTTAACAATCTGCGGGGTAACCACACCCACCGCATTGCAGAAGCTGTGAACTTGGCACTGGGTGCTGGGGGTAGGGGGAAGGGGAAGAAGTAGGGCGCGATTAGAGAGGAACCCGAAAAAGCAAGCCCCCCTGGTGCAGGAGCCGCAACTAGCAGGGACCGGAGTCCTGCGGCCCGCAGCCTCCCTGCCCCCCCCCCCCCCCCCGTTGACCCGCAGTCCCGAGGGCGCCAGGTGAGCCGCGCCCGCCCGGGTGCACGAAGCTGCAGGCCGGGGCGCGTTCCCGCCCTGCGCAGGGAGCCGTCCGAGGGGCGCGCGGCCGGCAGGTGCCCAGGCCCGGAGCAACCTGGCTGGTGCGTAGCCGGCCCGGGGACGCTGGCCACTCGGGGAAGGAGGCAAGTTACGTAAAAGCGGTCGGCCCCGTCGCGGAGCCGGGATGCTCCGAACCCCGCCGCGCCCGCCCCGGGCGCGGACGCAGCGGCAGCCGCAGCCTCGGGGCACACGGCCCCTCCCGCGCACAGCCCCCGGCCTGGCGCCGCAGTGTCTCCCCCCAGCCCCGCACGCTCCGAACATGGCGCCCCGACCCCCGGCTCCGCGCCGATGGCCGGAGAGGGAAGCAGGGCCCGGTCGCCCCCAGGGGCCGGAGCTCGGAGAGAGGCCCCCAGGGCGGAGGCCGAGCTCGGCAGGCGCAGCGCACCGGGGTCCCCGAGCCCCGTGCGCCTCGAAAGCCAGCCCCCCTCGGAACCCCTTGGCCGCCAAGGGCAGAAAAGTTACCTGGGGGCGGCGGGAAGGCCGGGCGCGCCGCGGCGTGGAGACCCGGCTGGTGCTGGCGTCCTGCTCGGCGGTGCGCAGGAGACTCCGCGCGGGAGGAAGCCGCAGCTCAGGGCTCCCCCGCCCCCCTTTGCAGGAGGCACGGAGGCTCCGCGGAGCTGCGGCGGGGCCCACGCCCAGACACCGAGCGAGGGGGGCCAACCTCGTCCCGGCTTCCCTCCTGCGCGGGGGAGGGGGCCGCCGCAGTTCTTCAGGACACCTAGGTTGAGCAGTCCTCTAGATCCTAGCTTTGGGGACCGCGACCATCAGCTGCCAACAGCAGTAGCCTTTGGATTTACACTTGGATTATTTCAGGGCCTCTGGGTCTCCTCCTCTCTCTTTACAGATCCCCGCGGGAAGAGTGGAGGGAAGCTTTTTTTTTTTTTTTCTTGACCTTCCGGTGAGTTCTCTATCTGCTTGGGGACTGCAGTATCTCCCCCTCTCTCCCCCCAACCCTCCCGTTTTGAAATTGGAAGTGTCTCAACACAGGTTCGGTACCCCAGATATTTAAGTTCATAGAGAAGACCCGAGTTAATTAGGATAACTAGGTTTTGGGTCTGTCAGCAGCTCCCTCCTTCCTGGCATCTATAAAGCTCAACCTGAAACTGAGAGAGGCTGACACACATCCTGACTTGCTTAGTTCTCTGGTCATCTCACACTCTGGGGCTCAAGCCACCCTGCCATATTTCTTCTAAGACTTCTAAGGCCTTTCTCGAATCACCTAGTCACTGGCCTGAAGTTGAGACTCATTAAGGGAGAGAAGAGGTTCACAAACTATTGAATTTACTAATGGATGGCACAGATACGATGCAAAATAAATGTCTGCAGCAGAGATGAGTGGTGGCTTGCTCTGTGAGCAGGCCTGAGGAGAGGGGGAGGCTTGGCCTGGGGAGCTAGAATATCTACAGTGTCAGGAGGAAAGGGAGGGGACATCCCATTGCCTTGGCTGGAGAGGAGGGGACTTTGATACCTCCTATGGGAGAGAAGGTTAGGAGTTTCTGTTACTGGTCTGCTATGGAGTTTAGGGACTGTGTTTTGTAGATGTGCAGCTCTGGAAATTAAAATTCTGAGTGGGGTAGTCTGACTTAAGTCATGCTTATGGGAGAAAAATATCTGTGGCACTGCATAGACCGTAGAGTAGGTAGCAGATTCCAGGCTGCAGAGAGGAGGATCCTATGGTCCAGATCTACAAGCCAGAGGTAAAAAAGGGCCAGAGTTCTTTACAACTAACATTTAACGGTTCAAATATCTAATATGTGCGAGGGCCACCTATGTTAGTTTTGAGACATGTGTACCTGTCATATGTACACATCTGTGGCTCTATTTCATAAATCCATGAATGGAGGCAGGGTGTGTGCACGTGTGCGTACACCACACACACACACACACACACACACACACACACACACGCACACGCACAACGAAGGCCCCTTCTTTGAAAATGGACAGGAACAAACCATATCATTTACAACAAACACAAACCCAGCAATATCATTTGAGACCCAGATGGCTCCGAGCCTTTCATTCATTTTGATGCAATATTTTTGCGATTTTTTTTTTTTTTTTTTTTAAACAGTTGAATGCAGACTGTTCTCTCTGTGACTCATGAATCCTCGTGGATAAATCAGTGGTGGCATGTGGATGACTACTCTCCAGGGAAGAGGAAAAATAAAAAAAAAAAAAAACCCAGTGGGATGCTAAGTATTCTGTTTGAAAAGTCAGGAATACCTGGCTAATTATCCTAACAATCTGCAAGTTCAAGGACTGCCTTAAGAGCTACAGATGTAGCTAGCTCGGTTGATTGAGACCTGGCCTAGTATACAGGAAACCGCAGTGCATGCCAGATTCCTAATCTCAGCACCCAGCTCGGATAGAGGCAGGAGGATCAGAAGTTCAAGCCTTCCTCGGCTACACAGCAAATTTTAGGCTAGATTGTCTCGCATGAGACACCATCTCATCCTCCCTCTCCCCCCTACACACACACACACACACACACACACACACACACACACACACACACACACACACACAGACACACACACGAAGAATTGGAGTAAAGCCTGTATCCTTACCTAGTTGAAACCCAAAGCTGAGGAGCAATTGTTCTAATTCTCTTTGGGCAGGACCGAGACTATCAGCTACTTCTTTGGCATATCTAACATAGGGAAAGAAAAGAAATGCCAAACAGGCAACTCACAAGCAGAGCGTTGCTCCCTCAGCAATTTCCTTGCATGTGCTTAACTGAACAGTCTCCTTCTGCCTTACTACTATCTCACAGGAGTCATCTCTGTCTCCCCACAGTGCCTCACTGGGGACATTGCAAGTCAGAACCCATATTTTTGCTAAGTGAATGACTATTAGCCTATGCTACCTCTTTACATTGAGAATCCAGACTCCTTATGTAGGAAACAGCAGAGTATTTTCAAAACCCCTTAAGCTTCCGTATGCTAGGATTCTATGAAGTTCAAAAGACACCATGGACTGAGGAGCTAGCTGCTCAGTGCTTGCCCTGTAGACATGAGGACCGAAGTTTGAGCACTCAAAACCCACATAAGGGATTCATAGACGTGGTACCATATTCTTGTAATATCAGCACTTTGAAGATGGGGACGGGGTGGGGGGGAGGAGAAACAGCTAGAATAATGGTTGTCTTCCAGGCCTATCAAAGACTCTATCTCAAAAAACAAGGTAGATCAGGCATATAAGGAACAACACTCGAAGTTGACCTCTGACCTCCACAAGCACATGGACACGCACAGATCCACCTACAAATAACATATCACACCTTAATACCGACCGAGTAAAAGTAATATATTAATAGCCCATCTACCACTCATTGGAAAATAAAATACCCAACTCTTCCATATAGAAAGGAGAGGGAGAAATAGTAGAAAATAAAGTTGGAGTAAAGTGATAGTCACAGCTGGAGCAATCACAGCTGGATTTGCTTGAATTCTTCACGAATCCCTTTCACTATTGCAGATAAAGCAGCTCACACCTCAGGGAAGCCCTCACTTCTCTAATACAGAAACCTGCTGCATCTCCAACAAGTTACAGAAAAGTAGTTTTGTAGTCTATTTCTAAGTGAGATTTATAGCAAAGCTACCAGGTCAAAGCCTTTCGCATTGCCCCAGAGTTAGTGGCCATTTTACAGGAGAATTCTGATTTGTATAGACAGCATTACCTGGGACGTTATGTGAATGTTAAAGTCTACAAAATGTGGGGAGAGATTCCATCTCTGCAGCTTAGGTCTCAGGATTTCCATTCTGTCCTCCTCCTACACACCCTGGCTTGTTCTATATCATTTATGTTATTTCTGTTTCCTATCATTGCCTTACTGCACATTCTATGTATCACTGAAGGTCAACAGCCAGGCAGGAATTCAATCCATGGTGTGACCTTAGGAATGCAGCTTAACTCAGATACAAAATGAAGAGGCAGGGTACCCCATGAAGCTCCATCCATATTCGAGCAGCAGTATAAGACTGATTCATTGGTACTCACAGCCCTCCACCAACTGAACAACAGTGATTTCTCCCACTTCATAACCAGGGCAGGGCAAACAGAATTTTCAGGGTTGCGCTGGCAGCAACCTTTGTTGGCTTCATGAACAAGATACCAGAAGGAATGACGGGAATCTGACTGTGGACCCTATCTGAAGATCTTCCAAATATGAAGAGGAAGGAAGACTGGAGTTGGAGCAAATCCCAGGTGTGCTGCTTCAGTAGGCAAACACAGCATTTCTTCTCATTTGTTCAATTTAAGCTGCAGGCTTAGTAACATGTTACGGCCTTTGAAGGAACCCGTCGAGGCCTGCTTTACCTTCAGAGGAATGCCAGGCAACCGAATCGCATATCAAATCCTTGAAATCAGGACACGTCTTTAGTCACAGCATTATCGAAGACCGTAAATAAGAAATACGAGGATTAATGCATAATTCAAAAGCAACAAGCATCTCCTTCTGAAATAAGAATTCATTTAAGAGTTCCTAGTGTCTGTCTAGATGCTCAGAATAGTGCTAAGCTTATAGCTCATTAAGGCTTCCAGATGCTGGTTCCATCGGGGTTGTGTGTATTGATCAGTTTAGAGGCTAAGTAGATGCATGACACAGATGGAGGCATGATTCTAAAACCACCAACAGCTACAAATGCAACACAAAGTGTACAAAACAATGTGAGCATTTGCAAAGGAGCAAGTTTTGACATGCTGATATGCCATTAAGGAAAGTCACTCCTGTTCAGTGGAATCCCTTACTTGTCTACTTTCCTCCGGACTTACAGAAGCTAAAACTTGGGTCAGTACACCTTGTGTTTCACTTTATTAAAACATACCCTCGTAATTTTATTTCTCTAAATGTTAGAGCTAGGTCTCAGTGCTTTTCAACAGGGTAATTTCTAACAGTACAATTGTAAGAGTTATTTTAACACCCAGTTCTTTGTAGAGCTGAAATAGTAAGTTTATTCTTCTCTTAAATAAAAATAAGAATCCATCGTGAATGTTTTCTATTTGGGAGCCTGGTATATAGTATAAAGAATGAAACTGTAAAATGTAAGAGTTGGGAGTTGGAAGTGTGCAATTTCATTTGATTTCCAGATAAAATAAATATATGCAGAATGTTTTACTCTTGGGAGTTCTCTATTTAAGGTAAAACTATTGAGAATGGAAGATGCTAATATGTACTATTATGAAATTAAACTCCCGAACAGATGACTTGCATTAAGCGGTTCTGAGATGTTTAAGATTTTTATCATTTTCTACCCTCGCTACAGAGACACAATAATAACACCAGCAAACCTCCATGCCTCTCATAAAGTTGTCAATGCTCCTAATCACCAATTATATTTCTTTCAGTGACTAGCAACAGTTAAGGGAGGAGTGAGGAGTGAGAGGCACCCAGAGGCTGGCTTGCTGACTTGCCTGCCATCTCCAGGTTTACATTGCCCTCTTTAGGCAAGTCTGTGATGGTGGCTCAAAAGAGACAGTCAGCTTTGTGTCTTAATTGATTCCTGATGTCCAGGACTTTCCCCCTTCCCTGCTCACTGCCTGTTCTTGTCCAGTATGGGCCCACCCTGAAAATGTGATTTCACTATAACTCACAGCTTCTAGAACACTCTCAGAATCAATGAAAATGATGCACAGGGTGTCTGTGTCACTTAAAGTCAAATTTCAGTGCATTTCAAAACAACCATAGTGGTTGCCTCTGCCCTTATCAAGATGTGTATCAGGGATATATCCGAATATTTATTTGCAGATGTTCGAGATGGGGAAGAATATCAAACTAGATTGTGCACAAACCACTTTCTAAGCTGTTTCTGTCTCAGGAACAAACGTAATCACAGCATTTATGTCAGACTCACCTTGAGTCTGACATATGACTAATAATGAAATGTTTTGGGTGGCAGCCAGACTATGCAAATCAGAAGACATGGGGTAACAGTTTCCCAAGTGATTATAAATCACTTAATCTTGATAGCCACTGATCTAGGTGGCCAGTGAAATGTCCATGGTGGTCCCCATGAATGACAGATGTTTCACAGAAACATAAAAGGGCACAAAGTATAAGAACTTTGCATACTCTTATGCACTCACGTGAACACATGCGTGCACACACAGAGACAAACTACATACACACACACCACAGACACACACACCACAGACACACCACATACACACCACACACACGTATACACATACCACACACACACACATACTACACATACATGCACACACACCACCTACACATATACACACATACCATACACACACACATACTACACATACATGCACATACACATACACACACCACATGCACACACATGCACACATACCACATACACACACTACACATACATGCACACACATATACACACACCACATGCATACACATGCACACACACCCCACATACACATACAATTTGGACTGGAACAGCCTCATTAAGACCCAGAGGTGAGCTATGTACACAGCACCCATGCCACACACATATACACGCATGAACACAAACACACACACACTCCATATACACACCACACATCACACACACCCCATATACACACCACACACACATCACACACACATACACATGAACACACACCACATACATACACATACACACAGGATCTGGACTGGAAGAACCTCATAAAGACCCAGAGGTGAGCTATGCCCACAGCACCCACACTACGCAGTCACTTCAGATTTTCCAGAAGAGCTATTGCTTGGATCTTGTCCTTGGATGCATCAGCCTGCAACAGCAGTTCATTAGCAGTAAGTGCAGCAATAAATAACAATGAGAGATTGTTCTGTTCCCAGCCCCAGCAATAAGTGCATTAGAAGGCCATTTATTGAAGATTGCAATAATGGCACGTCCCTCACCTTAATTTCCAAGCACAGGAAACAACTTTACAGAATTACCATGGTGTGCCACATTTGAGATGGACAATCAAGGGCTCACTTCTGGCAGTTTGGGCTAAGTCTGGCATTTGACTGATTGAAACCCAAGAGATAGATTTACCTAGATTAATACATTTTGGATTAATGTACTCAAAGAGGCATTTCTTGTGCTAACTAGTGACCAAATTAGGTAAACTGATGAGAGGTTACAACTTTCTCCCCAAAAGCATAGCACACAGAATTTTCACAAAACAATGTTTTTAAATTAACATGCTGTTGATTTTTCTCTATGAACCTTGTACCTGTACATCAGTTTAAAGCACTCTTTGGTTTATGAAAGGACCCATAAGCAATAGAAATCAAGGTCTAATTTTACATCTATATGTGTTAAGACATAGCCTGTGGTACCAGTAATGTTTTCCTTGTTCAGGTAATGTCAGAGAATTAGGATTTGGCTCAGTAAATGTGGATGAATCACGGTTGCGATGTGATCGGGGCTGTCTTGAGAGCACTACATCCTGTGGCTGTACCATTCAAGGAGACACCAGCCACTACCTGTCAATGCGCCAAGGACTCCTCTGGCTGTAGGGTATTTGGGCAACAACATCCATAAAATGCTATCCAATTCAGAGATGAAATTGCTCTTCAAGAGTCTGTCACCCAGGATTGGGGGTTTGCCTGTATTCGCATGCCATGTGCAGCAGTAACTTTTAGACTCTGAGTTATTAAAGATTCCTGTACACATTTGTCTTAGTCAGGGATTCTATTCCTGCACAAACCTCATGACCAAGATGCAAGTTGGGGAGGAAAGGGTTTATTGAGCTTACACTTCCATGCTGCTGTTCATCACGAAAGGAAGTCAGGACTGAAACTCAAGCAGGTCAAGGAGCAGGAGCTGATGCAGAAGCCATGGAGGAATGCTGCTTACTGGTTTGCTTGCTTCTCCTGGCTTGCTCAGCCTGCTTTCTTATAGAGCCCAAGACTACCAGCCCACAGATGGTACCACTCACAAGGGGCCCTCCCCCCTTGATCACTAATTGAAAAAATGCCTTACCACTGGATCTCATGGAGGCATTTTCTCAACTGAAACTCCTTTCTCTGTGATAACTCCAGCTTGTGTCAAGTTGACACAAAACCAGCCAGTACAACATTATTTGCCTATTATAGATCAAGATACACTTGACACTGTGGTGGTGCTTTCCTCTGGGAGTCTAAAGACAGCCCCCACTTCCTCTTCCCTGAGAAGGACCTCACAGTCCCTCCAACCAATCTGATTTACTCAACTTACTGTCGCTCAGAAGACCTGTTTTTAATCTCTGAGCCACGCTTTACCAAGTTACCTCAGGTGGCTGGGTGTGATACTGTCTGAAGTCAAAGCGTACTCAGAATGGAAAACACGAAAGGTTTTTTACTGAATCCTTCTGAGTTCCTAAACTGATGATTGTTAAAATCCAAGAAACATATACATACAAATTACATTCTTATGAGCACAATTATTGTTGATAGGCAGAATACTAGATAATGTTAGGATCTATAGGCTTCCTGTTTTGACTTTTCTCAATATCATCATCCCTAAAAACATTCTTACCTTTTCTGTTTAATTAGAATAGAGTGGTGGTTCTGAACTGTGGATCCATAGTAGAATCCTGTGAGTAACCTCCTACAGCAGCTGAAGTTAATTCTTGTGGCTGGAGGCTGAGCATATGTGGTGTATGGAAACATTTTCCCTATGTGGTAGACACTTGAAATATATTACCAAAGTTTCAATTAGGAGAAATTTAATATAATGTGGACATGTCATGCCTAATCTTAAGCATCAACTTCACTGGGCTTAGATTGTCCTTGGAAACACACACCTCTGTCTATGACTCTAAAGATGTTTCCAAAAAGGCTTGACTGGAAAGACCCACTCAGTGTGGGTGCCACCAACCCAGGAGCTGGGGTCCCAGACTCTAGAGAAAGGACAGAACATAGCAGAGCATTCTTTCTGCTCCATAACTGCAGATACAATGTATCCACCTGTGTCACACTCCGGCTGCCATGCCTTCCCCGCCAGACTGTACTTTCAAGGAACTAAATTAAGCCTTCCTTCCCTGAGCAGCTTTTGTTAGATACTTTGTCACTGCAGTGATAAAGGGAACTGACTGGGTCTCACCATGTAGCTCTGCTGGTCCTTTGTGCTTCAGGTGTTTAGTAACAGTGAAGAAATGCTCACTAATACAGGCATTCAGTGTGTTTGTTTACTGAATGGAGGGAGGGAGAAATGAATGAATGGATGGATGAATGAGTGAGTGAATGAATATAAAATATTATAAAATATGAGACTCTATGAGAGATTATAGAAATGGAAAGAACATAATTGTGGAAATGTGATGCCCAGGACTGAGATGAGACACAGAAGATCCGGAAGGGAGAAACTAAATATAACATTAATAGCTGATGTACCATAAAAGTGTGTGCAGAGCTATATGGGACACACAGGACGCATCTATTTAGCTGTGGTAGATACATATGATACACACTGAAACCAGGGCCAGTATAGAACCCAATATAAGCTATTGCTCCTGTAAATTTAACTGTGGTAAAATTTAATTTACACATTAGATACAATAAGAGAATGATAATAATAAAATTAAAGTATTAGAATATACTGTAGGGCTGGAGAGATGGCTCACCTGTTAAAGGCTAGGCTCACAACCAAAAATATAAGAATATACTGTGATAAAAGTAAGAATGTGGTATGTTCACCTCTCTCTCGAGATAGCTTACTGTCCGCTCCTCATCCTCTTCCTATTAACTAGGGGTAACCTAAGCTTTACAAGTGAAGCTGAGGATAAACAGGGCTCCATACATTGCTTCTAGCCAGTCATTCTAAGAAGTACCCCATCCTTGCTCCAAAGACAACCCAGGCGCTACTGGCAGGGTCCTTCACTATGTACCCAGAGATGAACAGATCTGATATACTGAATGTGTAGATGCCCTGTGCACAAGCCACTGGGCCATTCTGTAACAGCTGGGGCATTTGACAAGCACTTATCTCCTCAGAGCAAAAGACAGCATGACAGGATCAGAGGGGACCGTCTTTGCTCATGTGCACAGACCGTGGAGATGACCACAGCAGTGGAAAATATCAGATCATCTGAGGCAGAAGTGTCTGGGCTAATATTAGTTTTCATATCAATGGTTGCCATGGTGATACCTATAAAGATTTAGCAATGGTCAAGCAGTTCACGGTTTTAAAAGAGACTGCTGAAGTAAAAGAAATTGCAACCCACTTTTTGTCCTCGAGATCACTCACCTCACAGGCTCCCATAAAACAGCTCACTTCTTTTAATTGTTTTGGCATGCCTATGAAAGGCCTGCCATTTGATGCTTGAAGGCTCTCTTCCCGAGTGGTTTCAAATTAAGGTTCAACTGGGTGGTTCTGAGCATTCTTCAAACATCACCAGGCCATTCGTGTATCTGCTTCCTGATCCCCACTTTTTTATTCTAAGAGTTTCTTCACTCCAATTTTCGGGCCTCGCTCACTTATCACCTTCTAGCGGGGCATATATATGTAGTGACCTTTATTAGTTACAACCAGCATGCTTCAGACATGTTGGAAGATAGCTTGGTGCCATATATCTTAATTCCTTGATCTCCACAAATAGAATGCCAGCTCTGAAGGACTTGTTCACACTACTGTTTTCCGGTGTAATAAGCCTAGTGCATAGATGATAAAAGAGGAAAGTCCTCAAACCAGGTGCAGTACAGGGTGAGAACCGAGAAGAAAAGTCATTAAGCCTGGGTCATGCAAGTTTGAAACTCAGGAGTTGTGCTACCTAGCTTGTCACCTTGACACATGCTAGAGGCGTTTGGAAAGAGGGACTCTCAGTTGAGAATATACCGCCATAAGATCTGTCTGTATCTGCTTATCAGTAAAGGGGAATGTCAAGGTGGGAATATGGGGATGGGTGGGCGGGTAGGTGGGAGGAGGAATTCTCTCACAGAGGCGGGGAGGGGGAGGGGAGAGGGGGTTTCCAAAGAGGAGACCCAGAAAAGGGGAAACATTGGAAATGTAAATAAAGTATCAAAAAAAAAAAAAAAAATCTGGCTGTAGGCAAGCCTGGAGGGCATTCTTAAAAATAAGTGATTGGTGCGGCAGGGCTGGCCACGCCCAGTGTGGGTGGAGTCACTTCTGGGCTGGTGTTCTTGAGTTCTATAAGAAAGCAAGCTGAGTCAGCCACCAGCAGCAAGCCAGTGAGTAGCACTCATCCAGGGCCTCTGTATCAACTCCTGCTTCCACACTCCTGGCCTGACTTCCCTCCGTGATACACCTGCAAACATAGGATGAAACAAACCCTTTCTTTCCCAATTTGATTTTGTTTCTGGTGTTTTATCACAGCGATAGTAACCCCAGCCAATTCAAATGTCTTCCTAAAACTTTATTCTCCCCAACTCTCTTAGCATATCCAGACCAAGTCCTTCAAACTTTACCTTGGATACTCTGGGTCTGTCCATATCTGGACCTAAGCTGCACTGCTCTCTCCTCTGGTCTCCTGTCCAGTTTCCCCTCACATAAGTGAATTCTCTGGTTACAAAGGAGATGTTCTCAGCTAGGCCTCCAGCCTCCATGTCTCATCTTCCTTGTGGCAAGGACATCATTCTCTGATGCTGAGTGCTTCCTTCCTTCACTTCAGTCAGCAGAACCACCTATCCATCTGCTTTTTCAATGTCATGAAGGTCACACCTCATGGAGTGTGGTCTTTCTGCTTTTCTAAGGCTACCACTGCACTTGTGCATCTGGGGACTATTTGATGGATCACCTTCCCTCTCCATTAACTGTAAGTTATCCTTAGGATCTTGGGACACTTCTGTTCATGTCCCCAACCTGTACACTGCCTGACGTGTGTGAGATGCACACTGGATGCTGTTGATAGACACTGATGGGTTTCCATCATTGAAAGCCGTACAGTATGTACAGTCAGGGGTCAGTCTGCAGAGTTGCTAGCCAGGGGCTCTCCACTTGCGCCACATACATAAGGGAAAGCCAACTTGCAGACAGAAGTCAACATGCTTTGTAGATTTTGCTCACATAATCTAGGCACACAGAAGACACTCAAAGATCCAAATATTTTCCCTTATCATTTGCAAACATGTATAGGACACCTGTTCTAGGAACAGGACAGGACAAGACAGGACAGGGCAGGAGAGAATAAGATAGGGCAGGACAGGACAGGACAAGACAGGACAGGACAGGACTGCTGATGGTGCTTCAGAGACCCAAACCTTGCCTTTCTTCCTAGCTAGATTGGGGCAGTGTTGAAATGCAGCTTCTAAAGGTCAACATAACATTCTTCACCCTGGCTTCTGAAGTCAGGTTCTGGTCCACACTCCACATGTCCTCCCCGAGAACCAGTGACTAACCGTGATTAGAAAGCCCAAGCCTGAAAATCAAAAGAATTGGGTATGATGGTCCTTCATCGGTTGAAGAAGCCTAGCACAGACAAGTTTCTCTGTCTGCCTATGGAGCTTGGGAAGGTCTGAGCAAGACTCTTGAAGAACCCAGACTCACAAGCTCTTCTTGTTCCTGTGCTAACCTTAGCTGGCCTGCATAGCCCTGATTTCCTTTACCTGTGTTCTTTTTGTTCACCTCATTGACTAGACCTGCTTCAAGATCATAGAGATGGTTAACTAAAACAGCTCACATAGCAAACACTGAGCTCTAAATGTCACATGGAGCTGTACCCCAGCTCATCCTTCAGCCATTTCCCCCTGTGGGACAGAGGTCTGGCGTTTTTGTTTGATCTCCATGGACACAGATATAGGACGGTGAACACAAAGCTCTTGTAGAGCCCTGTCTTTGACAGCGTGAAGGGGGCAGGCTCTCAACCTTCCTGAGTTAGGCTGCACTATCTCCACCTTACAGGAGAAAAATGCTGAGGAGATACAGTCAGGAGTCCAGGCAGCTTGACGGCTGTGACTGCTGACTTGGTTACTTTTATTTTGCTTGAGCAAGAGAGGCAAATGCAGGAAGTGCATCAGTTCGGAGACACCGGGGCTAGTATGGAACCAGCTTATGAAAACACGGCAGCGCGTGCTCTCCTGACCCCTTTCTCCAGCCTTGCAGCCATGTTTTATCTCACTCTTTTATTTATGACAAGATCTTATGTAGTTTGGGTTAGCCTAGAATTTACTTTGTATTCCAGGCTGTCCCCAAATTTGTGATTCTCCTGCCTCAATTTCCCAAGTGCTGGGTGCATGTTTGAACTATCTATTTATTTGAGAATATTTCTAGACACTACACATTGCAAATATACCAGATACACATGCTGTTGAAGATGGATCTTTTCTCTTTTGTTTTTGAGGGATCCAACATGGCTTAGCACCGGGATAAAGAAATAAAATGTTAAGCATGGTCGGAGCTCATTGTCAAAAAAAAAAAAAAAAAACCCACGAAACAACTGAAACCAACAAAACATGGACTCTACAGAGCTTAGCTGTATAATAAAAAATTCTTATAATAGTTTGATGAGCTACTCCCAGAAGAAACTCAAATGTTAGTTTCCAGAAAAGTTTTAAGCAACAGAACCATCTCTTCCCAAAATAACCTCCCTTCATTGTTAAGCACTTAGTAGGTGACAGGCTCAATAAGTACATAGTAGGTGACGGGTACTCTGTAATCACTGTACATCCTATCGTTTAAGTGTCAGATAACCCCTAACTCCATCATTCTTACCTCAAAAATGAGAAGTTAACCAAGTGGTCTGAGGTCACGATAGGGAAATGCATTTACTGACATAGGTATATTTCATTCCCTACTGTGACTGTCTGGCCTCATTGAAACTGTGAGACAAGAGAAACCTCTTGTCCCTGATGGTGCTTCAATCAGTCAGTCAGTCAGTCATTTGGAAGTCATGTGGGAAGTGACCCCCTCCCACACACACTCCTGCACATGTTTGAACACATAGTCCATAGCTAGTACTAGAGGAGGTTATAGACTCTTGTTGGTCAAGGGGCTAGCTGATGGAGTAGACCACCATGGTCGGGCCTTTGCAGTTATGTCTTGTCTTGCCTCCCATCTGGCAGTCTCCTTCCTGGTCGATGCCATGTGAGAGACCACCACTCACAAGCTCATGGGCTCCTTCCAGACTCTGTGCTCTCCCTATTGTGATTGATTTTGCCGTCAGAAATAATGGGACAAAAGAAAGTGCTCTTCCCTCAGGTGCTTCTGTGAGCTACTTGGTCACAGTGATGAGGGAGACGAATAACACCACATTTGAGTTTCTTGCCTACATATTCACCAATCACAGATCAAAAATACTCAGAAAAATAGAAGCCTCTGCTCCGTGCCTGCGTAGACTTCTCTCCTCTCATTATTCCTAAACTACGAAGAAAGCAACCATTTACACAGGAATTACACTGAATTGGTATTATGAGTGGTCTAGCTATGGCTTAAAATATATGGGATATGTGTGTTGGTTGAGTGAATATTCCATGCCGTTTTATAGATGAAGCTTTAGTTCATGTCTCAGGATGATATCATGAGGTAGCCTCGGAACAGTACCTCATGGACACCAGAGGAACAAGTGTGCTGAAATATTGCCCCCTCTTCAAGGAGACAGCATCCCTTTGAATGAAGACAACTTACTGTGTTCTGTTTTCTAAAACCCTTTTATCCTTTACTAAGTGGGCTTCCCTGAGCCAGTACACAGCACCACTGTGGAAGATATGCAGAGACCTTTGAGTCTGTGAGAAGAGAGCTTTGAAAATGCGCAGCATGTCCTACTGCTCAGACGAACAGTAACGAGAGTCTTCCCAATGGGAGGCAGAAACGAGCCTAATAGAAGCTTTTGGGGGGGGGGGGAGGCATTTGTATCCAGGCATCACCATGCTTTTGTGGAGAGATTAAGGCTATCATATTTATAAAGAGTATGTGTGTGTTGGTTTATTCAGTTACATAGTAGGTACAAAGCACTCAGTGTGTACGGTCTGGACATTAAGTGCTGTGATTGATAGCAAGAGTAAAGATTAGTAATAGTGAGATTAGACCTCACTAACCAGTTAGTGAGTATTAGCATTCCTTTAGCATTCCTTCTAGGCTCTACCCCACAATGACCTGGCAACAGCCAGGTGTTCCTGATTCATTATAAAAGGGGCTGATTGCCTCCTCCTCTCTCTCTTACTCTCTTCCCTCTCTGTCCCTTCTCTCCACATTCCCCTCCCCCTTCAATGTGTTCATGGCCAGCCTCTACTCCTCTAGTCAGTGTCTCTCTCTCTCTCTCTCTCTCTCTCTCTCTCTCTCTCTCTCTGCCTTTTTCTGTCTCTACTCCCTCCTCAACTCCCCTCCCCATGCCCTAAATAAACTCTATTCCATACTATATCTGTTTATGGCTGGTACCTCAGAGGGAAGGAATGTCTCAGCATGGGTCTACAGAGACATCCCCTTCCACCTCTACCAAACATATCCCTGGCTTCCTTCTCTTTTTTATAAAACACAACAGTGAGGCCTATGTTCACACTTGGTTCAGGGAATTGCTGGCAGTGAAGGAAATTACTGAAGCCTGAAAACCTCATTGTCTACATCATACACTGTATCTCATTGTACAGTGAGGACGACCAAGTGTCCTCTTTATGAGATTGCCTGGGAATCAAGGTCATTGAGCATATCCAGCTGTGCCTAAACTACAGTGGTGAGCACATTGTGGTGGTTTGAGTGAGAATGGCCCCATAGGCTCATATATTTGAATGCTTGGTCCTTAGGTGGTGGAACTGTTTGGGAAGAATTAGGAGGTGTGGCCATGTTGGAGGAGGTGTGTCACTAGGGGTGGGCTTTGCAGTTTTAAAAAAGCCATGCCACATCCAATCTCACTCTCTGCCTCCAACTTGCAGATGAGAATGTAAGCTCTCAGTTACTGCTCCAGCACCGTGCCTGCCTGTCTGCTGCCATGTCCCTTGCCATGAAAGTCATGGACTCACCCTGTCAAACTGTAAGTAACCCCCTCACTCCCATTTAATGTTTTCTTTTATAAATTGCCTTGGTCATAGTATCTCTTCACATCTATAGAAAACTAAGGCACAAATAAATATATGTTAGTGTTGTTATTAATATCTGTGTAAGCACATTAACTTTTGTTCATAGTCATTATCTGTAGGCGATCATAACAGTGCGTTTGTCTTTGAAACTGGCAGGCTAACTGAATTTAATTTAATTGGACTACATTAAATATGAGGAGTTTTTGTTTGTTTAAGATTAAGAGTGATTTCTTAGTCAACATTACCATGTCTGAGATTAATGAAAAGATCCTCAGACCATTCTCGTATAAGTCCTGGGAAAGAAACCATCTGGCGTGTGCTCTTCAGAACATGAATGAATGTCTTTACTTTCCCATGGAAGACTTTGTCATATTCAGAATGCATGGCCACAGTTTTATAATATTTTACGACAAAGTTGCAGGCCAGGAAAATAGAGGAAGTATTTTCTCAGATCATTAGCCTTGATCTTATTAGAGGAAAATTCCCTCATCAAGAACATTCACATTCTGCAAAGAGAGAGGTATGGACTCTAGAGAGTCTTCTCTGAGCACGAGAGCTCCCTCAGAGACCTGAGGGTGAGGTGGGAGGGCTCGACTCACAACAGCCATCAGATAGAACAGGGAAGGCAGATGTCCCATCTCAGAGAGAAGGGCAATCAATTTGGTGTGACTGACATCAGGCAGTTTTCCCGTACTTCAAACATGCCGTGGGTTTAAAGGGCTTTTGTCCAGTTGCTGTCCCAGTTATTTGGGATATCAACCACTAAAATAGCCTTTTAAAGAAAAGATGTCATCAATTTACAAATGATCAGACCGTGAACTAACCTGTAGACATGAGAGCTTATGAAGCCACAGCTGATTGGTATAAGGACACTTTCTTTCACAGCTGGTACCACCCACACAGGATTCTCTTTTGCTTCCCTAATGATGCCCATGCAAGCTTGACAAACATCTTCAAAGTTTAATGGCCGTCTCAGATTCTTTGTATAGGATCCAAGTAAAATATATTTTTTTTCAGGTTTTGCTTTCTGTTGTTCCTTTTCACTTCGTATTCTTTTAGAGATTGGGCAATTGCTGTGTAAGCCTTACTAACCTGGTGCTCAGTGTGTAGCTCAAACTAAGCTCTTGCCTGCGCCTCCCCAGTTGCTACCATTACAGACATACACCATCATGCCCAAACAAATAAAACACTCTCTATCTGTTACATAAGCACCAATAAGAGCACAAAAAATCTCTCTTGTCTATCTATCATCTATCAATCATTGATCTACCTATCTATCATCTATTTATCATCTATCTATCATCTATTAATCTATCATTGATCTACCTATCATCTATATATTTACTATCTATCTATCATCTATCTACTATCTATCTATTTCCCATCTATCACCCATCTATCATCTACCTATCTATTCAACCAATCATCAATCAATCATCTATCTATCTATCTATCTATCTATCCACCTATCTATCCATATATTGTCTCTCTATATATTTCTCTTTACCTATCTGGCATCTCTATTATGATCTCAGGTTTTATATATTAACATTTTGACATATGCACTCTTCATCAATAGCCCATTGCTTAGTAATTTCAAGTGATTTCTCTTTTCATCTTTTTTCTTGATCTTTTGCCCAAATACAGATACCATGCAGAAATGAAAGCCCGTGCATCTCCATTGATCTTGTCCAAAATGAGCTTTCCTAATAAAATCTGTTCCTACCAGTTCTATTTGAATTCTTTTGTTGGAGTGGAATTTTCTATAACTTTGAGTTAGAAAAATACTGAGAGTAATTTAAGGTGTTTTTATAGAAAGATGATATAAAAATGGAAGTAGTAGTAGAACTGATTAAAGTGAAACCTAATATTACATGGGTTCCCTTGACTGATGGCGCGGCACCAGCCTGAAGAATGGTGGGTGGAGAACAGCCCTGCTCTGGGCTCACTCAGGGGTGAAGAGCTTAGGGGGCTCACTTTCAAGTTAATTTCAAAGAAGAATCTCCCCTCTGAGACACAGATGCTGCCTAAACAATTCTGGCAGCACTTTCTACGACTTGATAGTTGTTTTAACTTTTCAAATTTAATTCACTTTGAAGGAAGAGACAACTGACTATTGAGCTCAGTCAAAGCCTCAGGTGAGGAACAAGATTCGTCTAAATAGGGGCCTTATGCTCACAGACACTAAAGCTGTAACCGCTCAGCAGGCACCCTGCCATACCCTCCGTACCATTCCAAACATCGGCATTTGTTTGGGTACATCTATCAGGAAGGAGAACATTTGCACAGTTATTGAAAGCAAATTAGATGGCAGGCATTGAGACATGATTGGAATACCTACACTCCACACAATACCAGAGAACTGCCAAGACTTTATGCTGGGGGCAGAACCTGGGGAAGTACAAGAGTTACTGTTTCTGAGGTCACTTGAGACAAATCTTTCATAAGAGATTCAAGCATCTAAAAGGGCAGTAACTGACCACAGGAGGCAGCCTATGAGAACTCTTTAGAGACAGAGTTTTATTATGTATCCTCCGGTGACCGCAAACTTGTAACAAGTATCTTGCTTCAGCCTCCCACATTCTAGTGTTACAGGCATTCACTGCTGCCCCAGGGTTCCTGATAATACATATTAGTGTCTAAGTATTGACATGAAGTTGCAATTAAATTTTTAAGGTTTTTAATTAAGTAAAAACAAAAACAAAACAAAACAAAAACACTTTTAAAAAACTTTTTTAGAAATGACAATCTGAGGGGTCTATTGAAAGGACCCTGAAGAGTTCCCGATGGTGAGGGTCAGACCATACAGAAAACTGTGATATAAAGATAGCATGGACTCAAACTCAAGGACAGAGGGGTATCCATGAGTTGAGGCTGCTGTGAGTGATTGAGGAAATAAAGGAAGGGGGAGGGGCGTGTTTTGCTATAGAAGATTTAACTTAAAATCTGCAGGAGGAATGTGGAAACAGAAACTTCAGAAGAGCACACTAGTAGTCGCTCCCAGGAAGATCTATCAATGCTAACACCAGTGCTCAGATGCTTGCCTTGTCTCCTTTCAAAATGTCTCCTCCATTCGGGCATTTCTCATTTGCAAGGGAAACATACTGACAGCACAGCAGAGACAATCACCACCCAACACCCCCCATCCCCCACCCCCGGTGATCAAAAGTTTAACACTTTCCATCATCAGACGCATAGAAGCCACGGAACCTGGATGAGATGCATACGGACAAGGGACACCATCTCTGCAGACTTTTCCCCATATGGCCTTAGTCCATCCTTCAGCAACCCAGGGCAGATCCAAATCAGAGGACATGCTATAAAATGCCCTAGTGGGTTAGGATTCGATTTGCCAAGGTTGAAAAGGACAAGAAGAGATTGAGAACTGCCACTGAGCGAGGGGAACAGGAGATCTCGTATGCACGGTGGGATCCCGGCCATCATAAATCAGACAACAGAAGGAAAGGAATGTGGATTAAATCTGTTTTTAGTTGCTAGTATTGTACCACTGTCAATTTCTTAGTTTTAATCATTGTGTCTGAAAAAAAAAATCACATTAGGGTGGATGGTGTGGGTTTTAATTCCACATAAATAGAGGAATGTGCCTGGCACATCCCAATCAGTGTTAAACACGCTAATGGCAGTGATACAGACATGTGGACCCAGTGTGTGATTGACACCGACATAGATCTTCTCTGCAGCCCTGACATAACCCATCTCTCCACTGACAGAGACCATCCATTCACAGTTGTTTTCCCACATGGTTTTATTCAAACACTACCAAGTACCTGCTGAGTAATGGATGCTGTATTAAAGTAGCCAGTGCACAGGGATAGGAGAGACTTGGTCTCTAAGGCTGTGTTCTGTCGCTATACTAAAATACCAGAGGCTGGGTAATTTAGAAAGGGAAGGATTATTATGGCTTACACAGTTCTGGAGGCTTGGAAGTCTAGAAGCATAGTGAAACCAGGTTATGACAAGCGATGATGATGATGGCGGTGATGATGATGATGGTGATAATAATAATAATAATAATAATAATAATAATAATAATAATAATAATAATAAGTACAGAGACTGAAAGAACAAACTGAAGGACTGCTCCCTGCTTCATGATGACATACTTCTATGGTAATCAATGTACTCCTGACAGAAGGAACTTGCTTCCAGAAGACCGGCATTAATGCCCCTTAACAACCTAATGACCTCTTGAACCCATTTCTTCTCAATCACATTACACTGAGAATCAGATTTCAAAATGAGTTTGTTGAGGGAAAGGCGCAGCAAGGAACCTCTGTGCAGGAGAGAAGGCTGTGATGGAGACAGCTCTCACATAGCTAAGCCGAGCCTTGTGGGAGACAGGGACTTGGACAGCAGGAAGGGATGGGAAGATGGCAGGAAGGGATTCTAGGCAGAAGCAAATTTCTAGGGTCACTGAACTATCCATTAATGTGGGAAAACCTGTAAAAGAGAGGGCCGGAAATGTTTGAACAGGACCCGGGAGGCTCAGGGGATTGACAAGGGTGTATATCAGGGTCAGACTTTGAATTGCACCTGTAGGCGGAGAGTTGTCTACGCTCATATCTCAGAAGTACCATCTGGGTGCGTTTAGGAGAAATAACAGATAAGGTTACAGCAGAGACACCAAAGGGTCATTTTGCCATTATTTAAGCTACAGGTAACACCAATATTTAAAAGCACTTATGACAATTTTCATGTCGCTAAGCTGTGATTCAGGCACCAACAGCAGGGACAGATGGAAGCAAGATGAAGAAGCATGCTAGAGGAAGAACACTCCTCGGGGATTTGGTGTACCATTTATTTTCCTTCTTCTGTGAATCGGCAGCTTAAATCTTTGTTTGACACACGGAGCTATATTTATTTGTGGTGTTTACTTAATGTATATGTGGTGTGCAATGGTTTGATCAGCGTAACGAGCCTCTTGAACATTTGCCTTTTCATATTGAACGACTACAAATCTTCACTGCATCGTAAAACACGAAAGCTGTCATCACCTGTAGTCACACTGTGTGTTACAGAGCGTTAGAACACACGTCTCTTTTATGCTCCTATCTGTATTTTCAGACTCACAGTCTGGCTCTCTCTAGTTCCCTTCCTTTGACGTCAGGTCCTTTGCACAGTGTTGACCTTGTGAACTTCTGACTCTGGGAGGAGGGGTCTGCATTGAGCCTACCAGGTTTCCAGACCAGGTACTGGCTTACTTTATCAGTGAAAGAGGAAGAGTAGATGAAGAAGTGTGTCTGGACGAAGAAGGGAAAGAGTGTCAAATAAGCTAATAAAATCCATATTAAGTCTAAGTTATTCCTGTGATATTTAATTCATTTTTTTAAATAAATAATTGATAAAATATTTACCTGTGGCTCACAGGGGACCGGGACTAGGTAAAAGCTAAGCCTAGGAGCACAGGAAATGTCACCAAGAGGCAACATGGAAAAAAAATAACTTGGCTAAAGAAGGACTCCTCAGGAACAGCATCAAGAAATAGCCATGTCTTTTAACAAAATTAGCTGAAGAGATTTTTACAAGATTTAGAATCTAAAAGTTACAAGTGACCACATCTGAGAAATTTCAATCGAGTTGGAGTGTAAATAATTCAGTAGATTGAGGGAAGAGACCAAGACCGAGGCTCCAGACCTGGTAGAATAGGTCTCTAATCCTAGGTGTTCAGGAGCCAGGAGCAGAGGCAAGAGGATTACAAAACTTAGGATTTCTTGGCTATGGCATGGGTTCAAATCTGGCTTGAGCAACAGTCTCTAAATTAAACCTCAGAACCTGCTCTTGGTGTCCTATTCCCTCGAGCAAGGCCACAACCCCTATACCTACATAAACAGGAAAAAAAGGAACCCACTTACAAATTATAAAGAATGGAGAAAAGGTCAACTTGTCATTTTGCCAAAGAAATTAAGCTGCTTGTGCTATTTCCCCATTCTCTTCCGTCCAGCTCCCTTCCGCTGCCCCAGTGACCATGAGGGCTCCTATGTCACAGGGCCGACCAGTGGGGAGGTACATGGACATCAGAATTCTACCCCAAAGGACAACTACATTCCTCGTCAAGAACTACTCTCCCAGAACAAGCAGCCACATGAGAACTATTTATCATTTACATTGGAGAGTGTGTTCACCTGGGAGCACCCAGAGCGCTCAAAGAAACATGCCTAGACTTGCCCAGTCTTATCTCACTCTGCTTGGCTTTTTTTTTTTTTTTTTTTTTTTTTTTTTTTTTTCCTTTAGTGTTGGGAATTGAATCCAGGACTTGTCCATGTTGAACAAGTGTTTGTCTCATTTTAAGAGGCTAACTTTCCTCTCTGGAAGAGAGCTGTCAGGAGGACTTCCTCTCTCCTCTCTTCACACCCTTCCTTTTCACACTGGAGGCAACAGAGGCAAGTCAGCCTCTGTCCCATCCGTGCAGTGTCTTGGGAAATGACCTCCAGTGGGCAGAGAGGGGACCGATCTTCTCCAATACTTGTGCCAGATTCAAGAAAATTACTTTCATCACTAATTAAGAAATCCTCCACACCTCAGGTAAGCGACTGCTTTTTCCTTTCTTTCTACAAAATTGAAAGAGAAAATGAAGTAGGCAATAGGGTGATTCAGAGACTTGAAGGGTAGATGGTAACATAGTTCTTCAACTATGGCTGTTTTCATACCTTGATTGTTTTATTTGTGCTTGTCTTTGGAAATGAGAGGGGGAGGGAGGGAGGGAAGAAGGAAGGAAGAAAGGAAGGGAGGGAAGGAGGGAAGGAAGGAGAGAAACCTTCTGAACTCTGTCTTATTTTAGCGAAATGTCAGTTATCCACAAACACATGGAATAACAGGAGAAAACACTCTGCTTGTATTGATACTTTTTACCACTCTGCTGGGGTTTGTTTGTTTGTTTGTTTGTTTGTTTTTTGTATTTTATAAGTATCCATTTGTAGCATATTCTGTGTTGTTTATATCTAAGTTTACATCACTAATAATTATGATTATTCCATAACTCAGAAGCTATTTTTAAAACCTTGAGTTTTGTTCACATACAATAACAATCGAAGTTTCTCTCTCTCACTCTCTCTCTCTCTCTCTCTGTGTATGTGTGTGTGTGTATATGTATATATATATATATATATATATATATATATATATATGTTGTATCGCATTAAGTTACAAGGTAATTAGCCAAATGCTTCTTCCAGCCTAAAAATATTGTTAAGGTAACATTCTGTAGAGGAAATAGAAGGCAAATAAAAGTTGTTAGAGGTAAGAACCTATGCACAGTATCTTTCTAAAATATCCTCCCGTGCTTGTGAAGTATATGACAGTAGTTGATTTGCTATGGCATTTAAAAGACGAATAAAAAGTGAGGTGTGTGTTGGCTATCAAAAGTAAGACACACACACACACATGATGTCTGAAACTGCATGCTGTAGGACTATTTAAAGATAGAAAATCTTAGGTGTGGATTTTTAAACATGTAAGGAGTATGTAGTTTCATCAAAGTGGTGCTCAGTAGCCTACAGTCACCGCAGGAAAGAGGAGGGGAGAGCAACCCCTCCAAGGTCACCCACAATCTCTCATCTGCACTGTGACTCCCACCAACGCCCTGAGATGGTATAATGAAAGGGTAGGAGAAAAGGCCAAGGCCCTGTTGATGTTCCAGAAAATGTTCTGGAATGGTACATGGCTCTAGCTTCCCCCCAGGGGACACCCGAGTTTGCCAGGGGCCCCACGGGGCACACACAAGTCCTGATTAGATGCAAAACATCTGTGAGTGGCACTGATTATATATCAACAGAAGGAGAGACGAACAGAGCTGCAGGCTCCCCAAGGCATCTCCCTAGCAGCGTGCGTTCCAAATATCCACAGGCTTTCTAATGGAAGAAGCGTGTTCTTAGACTTGTAGTTTTGGACCGGCTGATTTTTCCAAATGAAGAAGTTGGTATGTATACATTGTGCTGACCCCTTTTTTGTGTCAGAATATTTTACAAGCTTTGGCATGACACTGACGTGCTTCAGGACTCTTGTAAGAACTTGACTTAGAAGCCACGCATGGTAATGTTCATTTTCTGTCTTTTGGGAGGTTGAAACAGGTATGCTGTGAGTGTGGGGCCAGCTAAGGCTAAATGATAAGACTCAAGCTCAAACAAAATAAAACACAAATGAAACCAGCAACAGCAACAACAACAAAAAGAAACTCAGATTGAATACCTAGGAAAGAAAACTCAAAATAAATAGTCCTAAAAACCCCACAGAAGTTGGTTTGAGATATAGCTCAGTGAACAGAGTTCTTGCCTAGTATGCAGGAAGCCCTGGGTTCGAGGCCCAGAGTTGTATGACCTGGCGTAGTAGTTCATACTTGTAATCCCAGCATGCAGAGGTGGAACCAGGAAGATAAAACTCAGCCTCATAGTGTATCTGTAGCCAAGCTGGGATAGATGAGACCTTGAAACAAAACTCATTAAAGCACTGCAGAGTCAAAGAACCAACAAAGCTTGGTTTGGTCCTGCTTCTAGGGTCTCCTGAGGCAAACTTCCTTAAGTCCAAGATTACAAAGTGTATCTTGAAGATAGACCACAGGTAGACACATGACTCTGTGCTTCAACAGGACTACACAGTGCTCAGAAAGAATTTGCACATCTGGAATTACAGTCAGGTCCTTCTGGTGTGGGGCAATGTACAGAAGTAAATGAGATGAGACAATGACAGCATCCAGGTGCTGGCTAACTGTCTCCACTCAGCCTGAGGAGGTGTGGGCTGATGAGTGTGTTTTTAGTAAGTTTCCGTACATATCCTATAGAGTTAATCAAGTGCTCAGTACCAATCACTCACCTTTTAATTTGGAATTACTCTTACCGCTGCATGCATAACAAAAACAGTAATTATGAGTCTGCAGGGTTCACGAACAATTAGATTAAAGTGTTGCTGAGGCATAATATATAAAGTATTCTCCTTTAATTGGAGGTACCCCTTGGGAATGAGTAGCCATGTGAACTGGCACTTGGACCAGAGTGAAGTGAAGAGGTATATGCACAGTCTTGGCTTCCTTGGTGACAAATGGCTTTACAAAAGATTTTTAGCGACCCCTTTGAGGCGGGAATTTATCTTCTCAAAGGTGAAAACATCTCTCTGCATTCCTCAGAGCAGGCAGTTTTCTGTTAGTATTCACTGTCTATAAGTGGGGGATACATATGCGACATTTCTAACTTCAATTCATAATAAATTTGTTCTGACATTGCTTATGTTACAAGTATAATTAAATTATAATTACATAGGAAACTTCAACTTATTGTGCCTTATACATTAATTTTAGGTTAGCATACATAATAATAATTTTCATTCTGGTTTTTCCACACATATATGTCATACATATATGATATGGACTATTTGGGCCTGGGGTAAGGAAGAGAGTCAGACTGAGGTGGGCAGAAGGCATGGGGGAGAGGAACAGGAAAGAGAAAAGAATGAAAATGCAGTAAAGTTTGCCTCTGCACACTCCTGAATTCTGTCATCTAAATTAAAGAGGTCGGAATCAATGCTATTTTCAATGTTAACCATAAAGAATGCAAGCTTTCCAAAGTACACGATTGGGAATCCAGAAATGGAACATAATTTTATTTGCTATGATTGTTCTTAGAAACAAACATATCAACCCAATAGTGCCTTCCAGGATAGCCCAGGGTGACCTCCAGTTCACTTTGCACCTAAGGTCAGCCTAAAACATCTAGTTCTCCAACCTCAGCCTCCTGAGTTTTGGGGATAGCAGGCATGCTCCACCAGTTCTGTGTGGTTATGATAGTGTGTGTGTGTGTGTGTGTGTGTGTGTGTGTGTGAGAGAGAGAGAGAGAGAGAGAGAGAGAGAGAGAGAGAGAGAGAGAGAATGTGTGTCTGTGTGTGTGTATGTGTGTGTGAGAAAGAGAGAGAATGTGTGTGTGTGAGAGAGAATGTGTGTGTGTGAGAGAGAGAGAATGTGTGTATGTGTGTGTGTATGAGAGAGAGAGAGAGAAAGAGAGAGAGAGAAAATGTGTGTGTGTGAGAGAGAGAATGTGTGTGTGTGTGAGAGAGAGAGAATGTGTGTGAGAGAGAGAGAGAATGTGTGTATGTGTGCGTGCGTGTGAGTGTGTGTGTGTGTGTGAGAGAGAGAGAGAGAGAGAGAGAGAGAGAATGTGTGTGTGTGTGAGAGAGAATGTGTGTGTGTGTGAGAGAGAGAGAATGTGTGTGTGTGTGTGTGTGAGAGAGAGAGACAGAGAGAGATAGAGAGTGTGTGTGTGTACACACACACACACATGAGCGTGCACATGCATGCCAATGTTTGGGCAATCTACCCCACATGTGTACAAGTTAGAGGACAACTTGCGGAGTCAGTTTTCTCAGCCTAACATGTGGGTCCTTAGAAATGGATCCCAGGTTTTCAGCCTTGGTGACAGCCACCTTAACCCACTGATCTACAGGTATGAAAATTCTTGCATGTAGGAAGCTTTCAGGAGTTCTGGATGTGGGAGCTGCTTTCCACATCTGTGAAAGGCAAGAGACAGCTGTGCTTTGACTGTTAACAACATTCAGTGCCCTCTCTGGTCTCATCTATTAGGGGTCACGTCTTCATTTTGTCTGTTCCTTTTATCACCATCTCCACACCCTATAAACCCAAAAGCAAGACTTAAGAATGTACAGAGTAAGAATATGTCTTAGATCTCACCTAGCTAAGACACTTCGCCCATAACTAAGAAGGCGTGCTCTGTACACAGACTTTATAACACCTCTTGGCTGTTCAGTGGTATTTCTCATTTCCTAGAATCTGGAATAAAAGAATCATCAGTTTTCTAGATAGTGAAGGTATTTCTGTTCAGTGTTTCAAGAGAGTTATGAATTGTATAGGCTTATCATGAGTAGATTAGGTACATGAAGAAAAATGCTTTTAAATCCTTAAAACCCAGCTTGCCTGCAGTCCACTCGTATGCTGGGAACTTTAGTTACTCAGGTTTTATTTTGATGTTGTTGCCTGGCAACAAGATGTGGCCAGAGATGTCAGAGGTCAGGGAGCAAATCAATGTCATGGAAACTAGCCCTATCAGCATTTGCCATCAAACTTTGGAATCTTTGCAGTAAAATAGGTTTCATTGTATTAAATGCCTGCATTTTTTTTCCTTATCAAATGTCAAGTTTTTAGAGACATTTTTTCCTTTCTGGATATGAGACCATTACACATGGGGAATTATGATTGTGTGCATGGCTTAGTGACAGGCTTCTCTATTACAGCAGACTACTTTGAAGGTTACAGTGAACAACGTCTGGCGTTACGAAGCTGTGGCTATAAGAAAAGTAAGTGGCTGTGGACATTTTTGCGGATATTCCAAGTATTAGAAACAATCATCCCCTCACTGGGAAGCACTGGTTAATATCACATTAAATTTTATTTTGAAGTGTAGCACTCTGCTTATTAGGAAAAGTAATTAAAGTGATCTAGAGCTTTCCTTGCCTCTATTTCAGAATGGGAAAAGTGTGTTCATGATTTAAATATCATCCTCAGTTCAATTTTTCAATCAATTCTTTACCACACTCCCGTGGATGCATTGCTTGGCGTAGTAAATGAGATTTTGGTAGGATGCAGTTTAAGGGTTATTTTCCAGTCTGGATAATGCACTAGACTTCAGTGACAAGTCATTCTAAAGAATGTTCACAAACCCTGCCCCAAATGCCTAGCTTTTCCAAATTAACCTCAATCCAAATTTGAGTTAGAATCACATTCCTTATTGGTTTAAAAGAGATCTCTAATGGTTAGTTCCCTTTCTGAAAGGCTCGGGAAATGCTGACCCTTAAGTTCCAGCTAAGTTCGTTCTACATTAAGAACCTACATTGAGTAATTCTTACCAATTATAAATAATTCCTATTCATGAGACAGTATGTTCATGAGTATAATTACCTAAAGGGATCTGTCAATTGTTCTCAAATTTCACCATTTCACTATTGTAAAGATGTAAAGACACCACGATGTCAGCTGTCTACTTACTCTTGCTGTCACTTCCTGCATTAGGGGACATGGGACTTCTCTAGTGTACAGGGCTGCTTTGAAGGTTAGAGTTAATGCGTGACATTACAAAGTCATGTCATATGTGAAAAGTAACAGTAGTTCTGTAAGAAGTAACAGAAGTAGGTGGGAGCTACACCAAAGATGGACAGGGAGACCTCATTCTGTGACGGCAAAGCATATGCCTGTGATTACAGGGTCACCTCTAAGGTCACCTCTAAGGAAGGACAGGAAAGTGCACACCTGAACCTTCTTGCATTAAATCCCAAAGTGACATTTAAGATCCTGACACATACTACATAGGAGAATGTCACTTGTGCAGTCCACATTTGTGATGTGGTTGTGTTGAAAACAATGCAAGACAATTGTCATTAAAGTCCTGAATTACAGCCCGGGGAGGGAAGACTCACTCCCCCATTGCATTCTAGCTTGGAAAGATTTTTGTTTTTAATTATATATATATGGAGAGAGAAAGAGAGAGACAGAGACAGAGAGTTTGTTGCAGGAGAGGAGTTGGGTTTCTATGTATTCACTGTCCTATGTCCCTCAGAATGAGGCATGTAAAAAAGATGGGAACTGTCTTGAGACACAAAGAGCCCCTTGTGAACTAGATGGAAAGATGAAAGCTTTCACCAAGAGAGGTTCCTGAGGTGCCTGAGTTTCTGCTGCCTCTCTCTGGTCACTAGTCACTGCTGACATCCACACTTTGAAGGGTCACATAAAGATCAGCACACACCCCAGGAGACCCAGGCATGAGGAGCTCTTTCCTGAAATAGCTGAGTTGGGTTTACAAGCAGCCACATCCTTTGATTGTTGGGGAATTAACAACCATGCATCAGTGAGGTTAGGTTAGCAGTTGTTTTTACAATTACTTACAAAATAAACTTAAATTCCATTACCCTATTCTTCTGTTTAACTCTTGGCATGGAATAAAATGAATCACAACTTGGGAGCTGCAGAGATGAAGCCCGAGTAGAAAACACTCTTGTCTTTGGAGAGAGTTCAAACTTTCTCTTAACTACTTCCTAAACTGTTAGTTGCCATCACAACTAGAAAACTGTTTTCAGACTGTTCAAACATGTTTTGCCAGAGCAGAGAATTCCTAACAAATGGGTCAGACTGCTGTGTACAAGAGAGGACAAAAAGCCCAGGTACGGTGACATTGTGGCTAAGTCCCATTCCCTGCTAAAACTGACAAGCACTGTTTTCAAATGAGAGGACTGGCACCGAGCAAAGTCACAAGCCAGCAAACATTTTAAGAGTATTATGCGGTAAGAATAATTTCCATGTTTCCCTTGTAGAATCCATGTGTCAATTTGCTGAATGGCTTATCATATTCAGACTCTAATTACAATTATAATTCCTAACCGCCATCATTCCGCAAAGGTATACATCCATGTTAGCAATAGAGAGAACATTTACCTCCAAATCCTAAGAGAGACTTTGAGCACAGATAGAGACAGATGAAGGAAGGCATGCTGCAGTGCAGCAATCTCAGCAATACGGTGGCATCCACACGCAGCAGCTCCTCTCCTCCAGGAGTACTCCCAGGGAAGCACAGAGAGCTCCAGGAGGTAACGGCAATGCTTTACTGCACTAGAATGCAACCTCAAAGATCAAGCCAGGAGCTAGAAGCTGTTAGTAACTGCATAGCATTTTGGAATGTCCTTGGATTGTGCTTCTACTTCTTCCCCAGGTTCCCGGTGTAGCGGCTCTGCATGACTGTGCAGTGTTCTCCAGAATGCTGTGGAAGGAGATTCTAGGAGAGACACGGAAACCCTGAACCATCTAGGTTTCCCTGTGAGCCTGGCTTCTAGGCAGCAGCATGGAATCTGGTTTGGTATCAGCTTTCCAGCTTCCTTGGGTATAATTTCAAAATCGTTTCATTCCCCAATCATCATATTAATTCACGCATCAAAAATCTACAGGCAAGCTGTTAAGATCATAGAGCAATTACAGCGAATTCCGCCCTTTATCTCTTCCTTTCAATTTGTTTCCTCATTGATTCTCCAAATAGGTCTGACTGTATATAACTTGCTTTAGTTCTAATGCTAGCAAAGATACAGTGGTTACACCAAACAACCACATCTCTCCTCTAAGTAGATGGGGCAAATCTCCAACAGAATCAGTCCACTGATGGTTGGTTCCTGTGGGAATGGGCAGAGCTCACCCAGCAACGAAGAAGTAAGCTTTTTCAGTGATCTAGGATGCTCTATGGACACATGCAAAGTACCATTTGCAAACACTAATTTATTTTCAAGTCAACCCTATGAACATTATATTATTATTCCATCGCTAACTGATGAAGAAAATATCTCCAAGCAGCCAAGTGATACGGCCCAACATATTCCAACAAACTAGCAAGAAAAAAGACAGCTCTGTTGCAAAACAGTGAAGCTCGGGAATAGACAGGTCAGGCTTGGAAGGAGATGAGCCAGTATGTGACAAGAAGTCTTCATCACCATCATTCATCAGAGAAAAATAAATTCAAGCTGCAACGGGGGGCAATTGCATCAAATAATATAAATTAAAGTTCTTATGTACATCAATTAACAAGCACCAAAGAACTATAAGAATTCTGAGTCTTGGGAGAAACATAGACCCACACTCTAATGATGATCTAATTAAGGCAGCAAGTCAAAGCTGGACATTTAAATACCCTGTGGTCCAGCAAGTCTACTTGATTCAAGATAACTTCTCAGACCTGTGCATCAGGAACCACTGTTCTAGTCAACAATGCTAAAACAGCTCACTCCTCAATAGCATAATCCTCAAAATACCAGTCAAAAAGACGGAGTGTAAATATCCAATATATGTTCCATACACAGCAGTATTAAACATAAGAGCAAACACGCTTTCTACACATACCACAATACAGGTAAAATTTCACACTAGAAAGAATGCAAAGATTATTATAATCATAAGATGTCTTTTTAAAAAGTTTAAAACAGTTTAAATTTAAAAATCCAGTGTTCAGAATAGCCATGAATGTCATTAGAGTGCAAAAATAAAATATAGGTTAGAGAAATGTGAATCTAAGGATTCTGTCTGGTAGAAACAGAGAATGCGATGGAGGCTGGCCAAAGGTTAGGCAAAGGTTGTTGTCAACATCTTAGGTTTTGTTCCTGGGAAGTGTTTTCATTGCTTGTTACAGTATTTAAACTGTCTAATTAACAATGAAATAAAACATAAAGAAGAAATACTGGTAAGACTATTGCTTTGACCAAAGGTCATTAGTACTTCAGTTTTGTATATCTCAGGTCCTAAAAAAATAAATAAGCAAAACAGGGCAGACATAACACAGAGAGACTGTCAGAGCTGAAGTTTCAGTCTACAGGCTCCGAGCCTTGGGCCACCTCCAGGGCAAGGACCAGACTCCCTTTTCAACATGACAAGCACAACACACACTATTCCATCCTCTTGTGATGCTGAGTATGTGTCTGTGAGGCATGGTTTGAACTGACAGCAAGTCTAAACAGATCCTGCTGGGCAATAGAGAGACTAGGCTAGGCCAGAACCCTTGGGCCATCTCACACCAACATCCCTCAGGGGGACATCACTGCCACTTTTTTTCAGGATGTGAGGGCTAGATATGTTGATAAAATGATGATATTGTGACTAACACTTTTAGTTCCATATAAACCAGCAGAGTTGAATATGATGTCACTGGAAGTTCTAGACCTACAAGGCATGAATTATTTTTCTTTTCAACTGAAAGATGAGGTGATTGAAAGCGAAAGGGGTTAAGAAATTTCCCCAAAGTCAATAGTTATGACGAAAGATGAGCATGTTTTTATCCCACCTTCCTCCTGCTATATTGTTCATGCCATTAACATCTCATATGTATGGCTGTGCAGTCCACACGTATGTAGACACATGTATAGATACGCACATATACACTCATATGTACAGATACACAAATGTGCACATGCAAGCACTAATATTATATATAAGTAAACATATTCACGAGTATAGGCCCCTGAGTATAGATGCATATATGTGCTGATTCACAGTCACATATATGTAAAGATGCATAACGTAGTTACTTTATCACTGTGAAAAAAATTCCTGACCTGACCAACTTAAAGGAGGAAAGGCTTGCTTGTTTATCTGTGTGTACAAGTATGTATGTGTGTGTGTGTGTGTGTGTATGTGTATGTATGTGTGCACGGCATGCACATGTGTCTACTTGTGTGTATATATGCATGTGTGCACATGTGCATGCATGTACATGTGTTTGTATGTACATGTGTTTGTGCTCATGCACTTGAATATGGAGTGGTCAGAGGACAACTTTTGGGAGTCAGCTCTCGTTTCCATCAGGCGGGTTCCAGGACCCACCAGGCTTCGTGGCAATGCCTTTACTAGCTGAGCATCTCACCAAATCTAGAAAGATGTACTTTGTCTCATGGTTTTATGGATTTGCATCTACAGTCCTCGGCTGCATTGATTCTGGGCAGAACACCACAGAGATGGGAGCAGGTGGTGGCAGAAGATGTTCGCCTTTTAATGGAAAGGAAGCAAAGAGTGAGGAGGGGACTGGGGTCTGGGCATGACCTTCCAGGTATGCTTCTAGGGACCTACTTCCTGCAGCCATAGGTCCCACCTCTTAAAGTTTCCAGTCTCCCAAGACAGTGACATGTTGTTCATAAATTACTGTGTGGGTAATATTCATACACACATATAGATAGACATATACATTCATACACACATATAGACATACAATCATGCAACTGTGTGGAGAACACATCCCTGCATATGTGTACAGTCACACAGGTGTATCTACATATACACTGTACCTCTTAATACAGAAAAATACAGAGAAGTGAGTATGTGTGATTGTGTGTGTGTTTCTACACCTGTGTGTGTATGAACACATCACTCTATATTGTATAGACCCGTATAGATGTATGCTTATATACACACTGATACCCACATATATACAGGTGTATGTATTTTCATATATGCACATACAGATACATATATGGAAATATTTAGATGTTGGGAACAGAAAAATAGCTTGGAAGTTAAGAAAACTTGCTACTTTTTCAGAGGACAGGGGTTTGGTTCCCAGCCCCCACTTTGGGTGGCTTATAATTTCCTATAACTCCAGATCTAGTGGAGCTGACATCTTCTGGTCTCTATAGGCACCTGCACACATACATGCAGACAGACACTGTGGCGGTCTGTATATGCTTGCACTAGGAAGTGGCAGTACTAGGAGGTGTAGCCTTGTTGGAGTAAGCGCGGTCTTGTTAGAGGAAGTGTGTCTTGTGGGGGTGGGCTCTGAGATGCCCCTCCTAGATGTTTGGAAGACAGTCTTCTCCTGTTTGCCTTTGGAACAAGATGTAGACCTCTCAGCTCTTCCAGCACCATGCCTGCCTGGATGCTGCCATGCTCCGGCCATAAGGATAATGGACTGAATCTCTGAACCTGTAAGCCAATCTCAATTAAATGTTGTCCTTTGTAAGAGTGACCTTAGTGACTGTGTCTCTTCACAGCAATGGTAACCCTAACTGAGACAGATACATATGCATGCACATAAAGAATAAGATAAATCATAAGAAACACAATGCACACACATTCATGAACGAGTATGAAGATCAATATACTTCCTTAAGTACTGACAATATTCATACATGTGTATGTGTAGATGAATACACCTATAGCTATATAAATATACATACATGGATGCACATAGATACACATAAACATGCACACATGCATAGATATGTTCACACAGGTATAGATAACACATGCGCACATGCACACATACACATGCACACACACACACTCGTCTGGTTTTGTTCTGTATTGCTCAAGAGGTACAGGAACTGGTGCTGAGATCTCTTTCCTACTCCACCTCCCCCCCAGCACGTGTTTCACAGTGTTAAACTTGACAAAAGCAAAATGAGTGCGATCCCATGGAGCCTTGAGCCCCAAGGCTTCCATTGGGGGTTACCTTCTTAAATCCACCATGCTTTTGTAGCACGCAGGCCCTAGCATGGCTTTGTCCCTTCATGTCAGGGGCCACAGGAGCCTATGGTTGTGTACAGTGTCTAATTCTCTGGAGAATAAGAGCCAAATCCATAAGTGGCTATACAAGATAAACTTAAAAGAAGGTAAGTAGCCAATATTTGAAATCATGTGTTTGTACTTTGGGGAAAAGTTGTGAAATATTATCTATATATATTTTAGTTACAAAAATGATTTATAGTCATGTATTTAAGACAGAGGCTAGATTAAAACCAAAATTAATAAGTAGCAATTTTAGCATGAAAATAACAAAAAACACTATTATTATTATAATTACTAATAAATTACAAATATATATATATACTTGTATAAGTATATAAAATTATTTTAAGGAACTATATTTGGCTTTTGTTATCTGTCTTTTTAAAGCTTAATTCTGGCGACTTTATCCTTAAAGTATCTAAATTTAAAGTTTTCTAATAGGATATAAAAACAGTGTTATAATTTTCATCGTAAGTGTCCCTTAAAGGTTCACACATTGAAAGATGGCCCTGGTGATGGTTTTACTGGAACATAACGGACCCTCTGGGAACTAAAGCCTAGAGTAAGTTGTTCATTGAGGTGTAGCCACCAAGAGGTCATGGATTCCAGGCTGCCCTTCTTCTCCTCACTTTCCTGAGAAAAGTGAGAGTTTCCTCCATCCTGCATGTCCACCATGATGCCCTTCTCCACAGGCCCAAAGGCCACGGCCAATCACCTGTGAACTGAAGCATCTGAGGCGAGCAGTGAAGCAAACCTCCCCAGCTGACTGTCTCATGCTCAGTCACAGGCTGGAAAGCCAAGGAGGAGAAAGGTACAAAAGAGAAAAGGAAGGGAGGCTATGATACCCTTTCCACATCCATGCTGATGTGATTAGTGAGATGGGTAAGAATCAGAAACAGAATGCAGAAATGCCAGTGCACAAAAGGAACCCCCTCAAATGCTCAATACAGACAGAAGCAAGAAACCATGTAGTTAGTACAGGAAGAAATGAGAATTGACAACACACACGTGTATAAACATGTATGTGTGCACACAAACATATGCATGCACACACTGACACACATATGCATGCACACACTGGCACACACACATGCATACACACATGTACACACATGCACACACACATGCATACACACATACAAACACACATGCACACATGCATATACACATGCACACACATGTGTACACACATGCATACACACATGCATACACATGCATACACACATGCACACATGCAAATACACATGCACACACATGTACACACACATGCACACACATGCATACATACATGCACACACATGCATACATACATGCACATATACATACACGTGTATATACACACATGCATATACACACATGCATATACACACATGTATACACACGTGCTCACATGTGCATACACACATGTATTTCCATATATGCATATACACACATGCACACACATATGCACACACACACATACACACATTATAGTTTACTTTGTCACAGTCTGTCAAATATCATGCAGGTCTCAGCATAGAAATCTAATTTCCTGAAGACAAAGATGCTGCATTCCCAGCCAGACTTTCAACATAAAATGCAGAAAAGGAAAAAAAAAAAAGATACATGTTAAGTTCTATCTCAAGCTAGAAATTTTGGTTTTCTGGTGTTTTTGTTTTTTTTGTTTTTTTGTTTTTTTTATAGAAAATCCCTGGAGATTTCAATTTAAAGAGCAAAGAGTTTTCTCTCAAACTCAGAGCTAGGGACCCCATGGTCTCTCAGTGGCTTTTCTCACATGACAGCAATCAGCAAATGGACTATATAGTCAAGGACTCATAGCTGCTGGGAGCTGCTGCCAGAGGGAGAGGCACATAAAGCTGCATGAACCATACAGTTCTTCATCTCAGATGAGGAAGAAGGCAAAGGAAAGATCCTGATGGAAGATTCAAAACTTGTTAGCTGCCTCGAGGCTTGTTAGAAAGCTGTGATTTAAATAAATACTGCCATAGAGAGTCGAACTACATCTGGAGTCTACAATTTAATTTCTCTCGGCATTCAACAGATGTTTACTTATTGAATTTTAAATAGAGTGTGTTTAAGGATAGTTTAAAACTAATGTTTTCTAAATACTGTAGATGAGACTTGGTATTTTTTATGCCGCTCAAATGATTTTTATCTTAGAACAACAATCCTAAGAAAGCCCAAGGCAATGAGCTACCAAGCCCTTGGTTCTGAGTTAGAGAAGCTCAGCCTCTGAGGGATAGGTGCTGGTCTGTACAAACTGTCTGAGCTGCAAGCGGAGTGGCAATGTTCACCTTAAATGTTTAAAATCTTATGAAAGTTTACATGCCTCCCTCACAGAATAAAAACACACATCATAAAGTGTATAAACAGGAAGTAGGACTATCTCCCGAAATCCAAGGGGCACCACAAGACTCAGCAACACCCAGTACAAAGCAGGGGTCTCTACCCATGTAAGAAAGAGAGGCTGGAAGCAGTTAGCCACGCCCACCAGCCACTGCAGACGTCTTGGCAGGGAGTACAGAGCAGCCAGGAAGCTGGCGGTACACTGGGGAAATTCAAGGGTCCAGGCGGTGAGACAGCCCTGTTGGACTGTGTGGGGAAAGCTGCTGAACACAGATAGGAAAAAAACTTGAAAAGATTCTAGAATTCTTGAGCTGCAAACAGAGAGGGGTGATTCTGGCAAATAATCATTGTCCACTGTTTTTAGCGTACTAGTCTAACTACCCAGTAAGGTGGCTGAGACCTATAAGCCACAAAATCAGTGCAGAACACGGTGACTATCAGTGTTTGTAAGCCCCCGCTACACCAAACCTAGCAGAGATCCTGCTGAGGTGCTGCATGATTTCTCCATCAATCTAATAACAGCTTTTTATTGAGGGGGAATTTGGGAGACAAGCAATCAGCTTCTCACTGTGAAAATGAAACCCGGAGACAGAGTACAGCCCAGTCACAATTTTGCACACGTCCACTTGACTGGGGCCCTCCTCCCACCCATCCACACACTCCCAGGCATCTGACCTCACTGCCATTCTCTGAGGTCACATGTAAATCTCTAGGCAGCCACTTAGTTCTGGATCAACAGCCTTTGCTCCATCTCTGTTTTCAGAATATGATCGGGGTAGCTGACCACAAGCGGAGAAGGTTGTCACCAGAAAACATGGCAGAAGCCCCTCTTTATTTCCTCTTTTTCCTCATCCCCTTTCCCGAGATATATGAGCATATTTGCACAGGATATGAAGCCAACATGGCGTCCATTGCTGTAGTGATTCTACCAGGGCCCGTTACTAACCACAGGCATCTTAGAAGAAGAGAGTTAGGCTATCATCTATCAGACAATAAATACCTTTGAAACGTATGGGCTGATAATTTTTTGAGATATGGCTATAAAACACAATTCTCAGGAATTTACCCAGCATGTTTCTGATCTCGATCAAGTCTTTTATGCACAGACTCTTTACCTATAATGCCACTGGAAACCAACGCACAGAAAAACTGGCCAATAACCCAACTGTATTTCCTATATACATGCCATAGGCGTGTTAGACAGATCCAAAATTCTTGGAATATGTTTGCCACATGGGTCAGAATTTTTTTTAATGGAATAATCACATTTTCATACACAGCACTCACTGGATATGACACGGTTCACTATTTTGTTAGCAAATGTTCAAATCCTTATTAGCTCTCGTTTAAATGCGTGAGTCCTGATAATAGCTTTACAAATTATTCGACTCTCTGAGGCTTCTTTTCTTCATCTTCAAAGAGGAATGGGTAGGCCACCAAGTGTTGTAAGGGTTAAAATATACCAACAAAAAATAATTTCAAAATTCTTTCTGGGGGAAAAAAAAGAGATACTAGGAAAGGACTAAATAAAATAAAAATGAAGAGATCATGGCAGGTGGTAGGTACTCAGTAAGTAGAAAATTCTTACCAGAGCAATTAATAAACATATGAAAACAACTTAGACCCATCTATGGTGAGACTTCCCAAAGTCTCAAGTTATTCCATCTGATTCAAAGTGAGACTCTGCAGTAAGTTAAAACCAAACGCAAAGTGCTTCAAAGAGGAGACGGACTTGTATAAAAGCAGGCGCTAAGCACGAACGGAGACAATGAGTCAGGCATTTGGATCGTGCGCAAAAACCGTGAGGCTCTTCCTGTGACCCTCAATGGCTGCCTTGTGCCCAGGAGCGAGCAATTTCCCAAAAATTAATACCATGATCTTTTTATCCCTCCAGTGTTTATCTGATACTTTTCAAAAAAGAGGACTCGAGAAAACTGAAATCTAAAAAAACAAAAAGCCAAAAAATACCTGGAACTAAACATGCCTAGCACTTGGGTCCGTTCTTCCATTCTTTTGCTCTACGGAAGTCTGTGCTCGTAAGCGGACGTTGAAGTCTAGCTGGAGAAAAACTATTGTCAATGTGAAAATCTGTCTACTTGCTACACACAGCATCTATGGCACGTCAGATTATGTGTATTTTCATATATGCATACTTACATGCTCGTGTGTGTACACACGTGTATGCATCCATAGGGAAGCCAGAAGTTGGCACTAGGTGTTTTTCTCCAATCACTGCCTCTCACTGACCCTAAAGCCTTCCAGTTCAACTAGTCTGGCTGGCCAGTGAGCTCCAGCATCTCAACTCTGCCTCCCCAGGGATTACAAGTAGACATAGCCACACTCAGATTTTTTTTTTTTTAACATAGGTTTTAGGGATCAAACAGCTGTTCGTGCATGTATAATAAGCACTTTGTTGAATAAGCCATCTCTAACCTCGTGTGCATATTTTCAAAGACATTTATTTGTGGAGGCCGCATTTGGCAGAGAAATGCAGACTCACTCACGTTATGGGCAAGTAGTCTAAAAGAGTTTAAAGAACTAATGAATTGTATTATATTGTGGTTGTGTACGGAGTTATTTGAAGTAAATAGGATTTCATGTATGGTAATTTAAGCTCTTCCTGAAGATAATTATTTGGCAGCTTGGTTATTCAGTCTGCTTCATGAAGCCTGAAAACACAGCATATTTATGGGCAGGTACTGGAAATACAGACTCTGTCTTTGAATCCTTAGTGTCCCAGATAATCAGAGCTATCAGGTTTCAATCTGTTCAGGAAAACTCAGTTTATTAGCCGTGTACATGTGTAACTAGGTAGCAAATCTTTAATATTCTAAAGCAGCCTGAGAAATTGGACGAGGTTGTGTTTCTTGGTTTATAGAATTTATAAAATTCCCTAAAATAGATGTGAATGTACATCTTGAACACAAAAATTCAGTTAAGTCACCATCTCTGCCAGATATCCACTTGTAAGGGTTATAACCATGCAGCTGTGGGGAACTAGACGTCTTCAGGGCACGGCAGGAAAGTGTGGAGGCTCAGTCTGGTGATTGCGGGTCTTAAAACTGGCACAAAGCTGAGAGAAGATAATTCAGGGGAAGTTATGTGTCAGTGTGGACCAGACCAGAAGCAGTCAAGAAACCTTGTCCTCAAGCAGTCAAGAAACCTTGTCCTCTCCCTGCTTCTGCCTCCGAGGTGGTATTTATAAGAATTTCTGGGCTGGAGAGATGGCTCAGCAGTTAAGAGCACTGACTGCTCTTCCGGAGGTCCTGAGTTCAATTCTCAGCAACCACATGGTGGCTCACAACCATCTGTAATAGGATCTGATGCACTCTTCTGGTGTGTCTGAAGATAGCTACAGTGTACTCACATAAACAAAATAAATCTTTAAAAATTTTTTTTCCAAATAGCATAAAAAAAAACAACAAAGTTTAATTTTTTTTAGAAAAGACAGTTATTTTTATGTGTTTGGTGTGTGTGTGTGTGTGTGTGTGTGTGTGTGTGTGTGTGTCCACAGGCGCCATGTACAGTGAAGGTGCCTGCAGAAACCATAAGGTATTCACTCTCCTGGAACTAGAGTTATACCCAATGATTGTGAGCTATCCTATGGGTGCTAGAAACTGAACCTGGGTCCTCTCTTAGAACAGTGAGTGCTCTTAACTGCTGAGCCACCTCTCTAGCCCAAATTCTAGGTGGTGGCAAGTCTTTCCTAATGCGACCTATTATAAGCCTTTAATGAAATGACATCATTCTGTGTGATGCAAAAGTGAGAACTAAGGTGAGAACACAAAAATGCGTCCATCAGGGTGCTGCCCACACGACAAGTGTAAACTGATTAAAAGGAAGGACTTACGTCCCTCAGGCAACACTGAAACTCCACTTAACAGGACCACAAAAGTCCACTGCAGGAATGCCCTGGAAAGCTGTATCAGAACCACAGACAAGGAAGGCAATGCAGAATGAAACAAGTATTAGGTGCCACTGCGCAGCCACTGAACTAGGAAGCACAAATTAAAATAACAATTCTCTTGTCCACAGGCGTTTCGAGGACTCACATAACCTCCAGAAAGTGTGTGTGGTGAGCTTGGAGAACAGGCATGTGGTAGGCTATAAGAATATTAGGGTCAACCACACCCCAAGATCCAGCAATTCCAACATCAGAACCAGTATCCTCAGGATGCAAAGAGGTTTAATGAACAAAGATATTTCTTAAAATGCTTTCAATAATACAAAATAATGGCCTTTTGCCAACTACAAATAAGGAAGACCAGTTTTTAAAAATAATACCTTCAACATTTAAATATGAAATATACACACTATATAGAAATTATAAAATTGTGCACATGTGTGTGTGTGTGTGTGAGTGTATACACATTGAGTCACAGAGTAGGAATCAAATAGTGCGTCCATTTCTGTATTCAGCAAATACCTACTCGGTGCTTCAACTCCCATCCCTGAGATTTGAGTTCTGCTCTCATATGCACGCTTCAGATGGGAGAAGTAAGACAAAAACGAAGTCTGAGGGAAAGGCGGTCCAGTGACTGGCCCAACTTGGGATCCATCTTAAAGGGAGGCTCCAAAGCCTGACACTATTACTGACACTATGGTGTGCTTACAGGCATGGCTACCCTCTGAGAGGCCCTACCAGCAGCTGACTGAGACAGACACAGATACTTACACCCAGCCTTGGGCAGCCATTGGGGACCCCTGTGGTTGAATTAGGGGAAGGTTGGAAGAAGCTGAGGAGGAGGACGACCCCATAAGAAGACCAGCAGTCTCAACTAACCCAGACCACTGAGATCTCTCAGACACTGAGCTACCAACCAGGCAGAATGCACTAACTGGTCCGAATACACAGACATCAGAGGAATGCCTGGTCTGGGCTCAGTGGGAGAAGATACACCTATTGGGGGGGACATTCTCTTGGAGACAGAGGGAGGAGGAATGGATGAGGAACTGTGGAAGGGCAGACTGGGAGGTGGGCAATGACTGGACTGTAAAAAAATAAAAGTAATTAAAAAAAAAAAAAAAAGACACAAGGAAGTCACACACATGCCCCAAGGTGACAGAGCGTGGGTTGTGAGTAATCTCCAGAGTCTGTGTCTCTGAAAGCTAAAGATCACTTCTCCACCATGATTAAGCAACATTGCTGTTTCTTTGTGTTTGGTAAACTGAAAAAAAAAAATAATCTAAGTACAATCTTGAGGCATCCAAGATAGGATTCATTAATAAGTATGATTTTAATTTTGTAAGAAAGTAATAGGTATTGCCAACTTTCCTGAGATTTATTTCTAGGAACTTAAGTATTTATGACATCTTAGGTTTAATAGAAAAATAAATGGCTGCAGTGTAGATGAGGAAATGTTTGTTATTTGAGAAGTGGATGTTTTAGTATCTGTGCTACGTTGTCTATAGCAGGATGTAGGCACGCTGTGTTCCCAAAAATGTGTAAGTGATTTGGCAGGTGACGCCGGAAGTTAACAGATAAAGTCATAAAAGTACAGCAACAGTCAAACAAAATAAAACACACTCTCCTCTTTTCATTGAGGAGAGCTCAAGTTAGTTTTATGATGTCCACCTCATTACACGGTGTACGCTTAGAAATGCTAATGGTTACAAGAAACCAGGGAAGTGTTCAGCAAACCATAGAAGACTTTCTTTCCCTGTCAACTTCCTGTGCCAAAAAAGTATTAGTGAAATTACTTAAGCTTCTTGTAAAAGATGCTTACATGTGGCAATTATAGAGTTACTTCTCAACTCAAGGTGGCCACGATCGGACTACCAAAGCACATCGCTCCGGTTACCGTTTTGGTTGTGACTGGGACACGTGTGAAGGTATGAGCTCCGTCATGTAAAGTTGATCATGTTTGTATGATCATGTTTGTGACATCGCTCTCACTCAACCTTGTGCGGGATGGAGTGGGGAGCAGGGCAGCCTTGCTGCCGTGTGTTTGCCGCAGACAGGCATCTCACGCCTGCGTCTCAGTGATCCTTTCCCACAGTCTACCTTTTGCCAGAATTTTCTTCCTGATTAAAAAAAATAAACACACAGGTATATGACTCTTCAGAATTCTATCCCAATGGGGGTTGCTATTGATGTACTGATGGGGACTCCTGCCAGGACAGTGACACTGATGACTCAAGGACAGTAGACAAAAACATGATATACGACTATGGTGCTGGGGATTGAACCTGGGTCCCTGTACATGTCTGACAAGCACTCTACCCATGAGTTGCTTCCAGCTCTGTTTCTACATTTTAATTTCAGGGAACCTCTCTCAAGCCTCCCAGGCTGGCTTAGAACCCTTCTGCATCCCAGACAGGCCTTGAACCTATAGTATCCTTGCCTCCCCTCAGAAGCTAAGAAGCTAAGAGTCTCCATTTTAGTAAGGATTTTTTTTTGCCTTTGTTTTTTAAATAAAACATCCATCAGGGTACCAGTCTTCCTTGTTGCCAGAATTAAAACTCGCAGTTTATTTAACAATTGGATTTTGTTACAAAAATTAGTGTAAAAATTAAGTACAATGGATCTCAATACAAAAAGCAGTATGCAAGTCTATAAACTCTAGTGCAGAGCTGCAAAATCAAAGGATTGGGAAATAAACAGAACACTAGAAGTCACATCAGAGGGATATGTGAGGCTGCCTAGTCCACACAAGTATCGTCAACCACAGTTTTGCATCACTACAGGGAACTATGGGTATCTGGAGACTTCTGGGAACAGCCTGTGCTATCTCTGGCTTTGTCTACTGTCTACTTTCAAATCAGTTGCCATTAAAAACCACTCTGTGCCTCTTGGCCATATCTCTTGGCATTGTTCCATCAGTCGTATTACTATACGAACTTGGCCCCCATGGAAGGACCAAATAGGCTAATGTTGCTGCCCTTGAGAATCACCCAGGCCCTTCAGAAAACCAAGCACCAGGGCCCAGTCTCAGGGGATAGGGACTTAATCACGGGTGGACTTCAATCACAATATGGATAAAGTAACAGACAAGCCATGGGGCTTTTCCTTGCCTGGTTGACTGGTATGTTGATAGACTTCTTAATTGCACATAACAAAGCTAGGATACTGAACTCTAACTGCATGTGACTCAGTATGAAGAGGTATATGGGAAAAGACCGTTTCTTGTAGGGGTCTTAAACTGAAGTAAAATACACAAAAAGGTATAGCACGTGCGCGTGCGCGCGCGCACACACACACACACACACACACACACACAACCTCAATGTTAGTGATATCAGTCTACATTTTGATAGCAAATTATATGTCTTTTAGGTTTGGGGTAGACAAAAACATGGCATACGACTATGGTGCTGGGGATTGAACCTGGGTCCCTGTACATGTCTAACAAGCACTCTACCCCTGAGTTGCTTCCAGCTCTGTTTCTACATTTTAATTTCAGGAGGCCTCTCGCAAGCTGCCCAGGCTGGCTTAGAACCCTTCTGTATCCCAGACAGGCCTTGAACCTATAGTATCCTTGCCTCCCCTCAGAAGCTGCTGAGTCACGACCTGTGCCTCCAGGTCAGCTCACCAAACTATTTAGAAGGCAGACATAAGAACCAGCTCTAGGGGAATAGAGAGATGGCTCAGCTGTTAAAGAGCACTGGCTGCTCTTCTAGAGGTCCTGAATTCAATTCCCAGCAACCATATGGTGGTTCACAACCATCTGTAATGGGATCCAATGACCTCTTCTGGTGTGTCTGAGATAGTGACAATGTACTATATACATAAAACAAATAAATAATTCTAAAGAAGAAGAAGAAGAAGAAGAAGAAGAAGAAGAAGAAGAAGAAGAAGAAGAAGAAGAAGAATCAGCTCTATAAATGGCTTGCCTCCTTCACACAGAGCTTAAGCAGCCCTTACTAACCCCACACACACACATTGGAGCCCTAATGTGATCTAGCAGTGAAGACTAAGGTTGAGCAATTAATCAAATCAGAAAAACATTTCCCTACAGCCCTTACTTCTTCCAGAATTGAATAATCAAGAAACAGTGCTGGGTGACATGAGGTCATCACGACAAAACTGTCATAATTGGGAAGGTCTATGAATTAACGAGAAAATTACCTTCCTTGCAGGAATTAATTAAAATCTTGTTAGAAGATTGTAAAGCACTACCTTCCGAACACCTATTAAGTATGTAGAATTAATGGAGTCACCAGGCGCCTTACTTGCCACTAAACTCTGAATGGTAAAATAGAACTGTTGAGAATGCTGAGCAGTGTCTTCTGGGTACACAGCCATAACTAACTCACTACGGAGGGCAGCCTAATTGTCGAAGACCCAATACCTTTAGTTGGGAGGAATTCTGTTTCCAGGAGACTCCCTGGAGGTACAGTAGGGACATGAGGAGTGCAGCCAATGTAGGATGATGCTTAACTTCCCCCCTCTTTAGAGATGTATACACAGCCTAGCAGGAGCCGGGGGTTCTCACGGAAAACTTCTCCATTGATTCTGACAACCAGCTCCTAATTGGCTTTCCACTTTCCATCCAAGTCTGTAGCCATCTTCTTAGCATGCTGAGGGACTTCCTATTCCTGTCCAACTTGAGAACCACCAGAAGGTCAATCCCTGGCTTTATCTGTTAAGAATCCCCTCTGCTTAGAAGAAGAAGAAGGGGTCTGTCAATCATCTTGTACCTGTGCTACCCACTTTCACAATAATATGAAAATTTATGAAGAGTAGAGCGACAACCCTTCCCAGGGCCTAAAACTGTGTCTTCCGTATTAGAAAGAGCTTGGTGCATAACAGTCAACAAGCAACAGAAAGGAGGCATTTAGAGAATGGGATCCTGCTTCATAATTCCTGGGCATGTGTTAACCTTGTATCAAAACATTTTCTAAGTCAGTATTACTTAAACCGTGATCTTGAGGGGCAGGGATGGCCTAAGGGAAGGCTGGAAACCTCCAGAAATTATACACAGCCATCAGCCTTCCCTTTCCACAGATTCCACACCTAGAGGTTCAACCAGCTGTGGTTCTAACATATCCATAAAAGATACATAGACATCTTCTCTCTTCCCTAAACAATATGGCAGAACAAACTCTCACATAATGTGCGACATCTATGTGACTCAGTGTGAAAAGGTAGATGGAAAAAGACTTTCTCTTGTAAGGTCTTGCATTGAAATAGAACACACGAACAACTATAACATATATATATAAAATCTCTCTGTGGCCTGATTTTAGAAGGTAGCCATAAAACCCAAATCTTTGTGTGCCTTTTCCTGCTCACACATCACTTAAGTCATATGTAGATGCTTTTAAACCTATGAGATAATGTGCATGGGATATAAGCCATTGGTATTTTATCTGAGGGATTTGAATGTCTGCAGGTTTGGGTATCTAAAGGTTTTCTAGAACATATTGCCCATGGGTACTGAGGAAATGTATTTTACCCACTGGTAAACATGATATACTTTCTAATATGTGATTCTCTTTTTCTCTCTCTGGAAAAGTTTACAGTTCTTTTTAAATCTTAAAGATACCTTAATCCTAAAGCAATTTAGAAACCACTGCTCTGTATTTTTGATAGTTATTCTCTCTCTCTCTCTCTCTCTCTCTCTCTCTCTCTCTCTCTCTCTCTCTCTCAAGATAGACAGGGTCTCACTATGTAGCTCTGACTGTCCTAGACTTCCCTATGTAAAGTAGTCTGGCCTTGAACTCACAGAGATCCATCTGTCTCTGCCTCTCAAGTGTTGGAACTAAAGGTATGTACCATTATGGCTGGCTGACAGCTATTTTCTTCTTTACTAATGTGTTTTTAATTGAAAGAGAATGACATTACTTTGCCCTTCGCTTTCCTCCCTCCAACCTCTTCCATGTACCCCTACTCTCAAGCTGATAGCACTTTTTCTTCGATGAGTATTGTTTCACATATATGTACATGTGCACAAATATATAATCTGTGAAGTCTGTTTTGCTCTAACTCTATTTCTATGTAGACAATACTATCTGAGAGCGTTGTGAGATGACTCATCAATGGGAGGGGACACCTAAGACAATCCCCCATCTTCTGGATAGTTCTAAAGTACAACTATCTGTTCTGATTGGTCCAGACAGCCACATCTCTCATCTTAGTTACTGATCTATTGCTGAAAGAGACACAGTGACCATGACCAACTCACAAAAGCAAGCATTTAACTGGGGTCTGGCTTGCAGTTTCACAGCATTAGTCCATGATTATCAAAATGGGAAGCAAACAGACATGGTGCTAGAGCAGGAGCTGAGAGTTTTACATCCGAATCCATAAGCAGCAAGTAGAGGAGAGGAGAGGGAGAAGAGAGAGAGAGAGAGAGAGAGAGAGAGAGAGAGAGAGAGAGAGAGAGAGGGACTAGGTCTAACCTGAACTTTTGAAACCTCAAAGCCTACTTCAGCGATACATCTCCTGTAGCATGGACACACCTCCTAATCCTTCCAAATGCTTCATCAACTGGGGTCAAGCACATATAAATATAATCCTATGGGTGTGTGGGATCTTCATTCAAACCATCCCATTCCTTAAAGCCAGAACAGGTCATGTGACCTCTTAGACTCTTAGGTTGAGAAAGCAACCCATCCAGTGGATCCCCAGCTGTAGCATGCACAGATACCTGTGAAGCACATGAAGGCACTTCTTGCCATCTCGCACCTCTATAATCTGCATTTCAGTAGGCACGGGAGGGGCCCATGATGCTGTTCTAACAAATTCCAGGTAATACTGATGTATGCTTCATGGACCACCGTTTGAGAAACGCTGATCCGATCTTGCCTCCTAGGTCATCAATCAGCAGATGGAGACCTTCAGTAGTGGAATGTGTTCTACTCAAAGTAGCATAGCCAAATATGAGACCAGGGGTTCTAACCACATTCTGATCTGGGACAACATCAGACATTGAAATACGTCTCAACCAGTGACATTCAAACTTGACCATGCCAACTTCCCGTGGTTCCACTGAGAGTGTGTAGAGAGAGGAATCCCTTAACCCATCGAAGAGTCTGTCAGAAGCCATGCCTTCCTCCCCCCAGCTTCCTAAAGATGAATTGTTTGTGGTTATTTTATTGCCGCAGCTAAAGCATTCTTTCAAAACTAAAAGTATTATGCCATCCTTCTGATAATGCAATAAGAAAACTTTTGTTATAGGTCATTTGCCTACAGCTTCAATAATTAAGTAATTTTCCATAAGCCTCCCCAATGCATTTTAAAAATTTTTCAGAAATCTATTTCCCAGCATTTCTCAGTGTCTTTTCCAACAAGCCTTCGACACCATTACGCAAGACCATAAAATGCTCAACATGCTTTAGACCAAATTCTTTCACATATCTGGGCAACATTCCCAAGGCAGGTTGCTAAGGGTCTAGCTACAGTCTGTTCTTCGCTCACGACCCACCTGTGACGTCATCAGATCCGTACACTCCCCGTTTGCTTTGGTAGCCCGGTGCTTCACGGACCTGTCTTATGACCTCAGTACTCTCCACCTCAGAACACTCAGACTCATGTCCTTGGACTTAGACTAGGACCTGGTCCCTCCCTCCGTGTGGCCTGTTGGTCCCTGGGCTTTCCTTTAACTGTCAGGCCTTGGGGTTCCCACCCACAGAGGGAGCTCTGGAGCCGCGGGTGCTACTCAGTGCCTGCTGTACCGAGCTAGCCTTTGCCTCCCCAGGAGTTCTGTTTTCATTTTCATGGTGTTTGTTTTCTATTATTTTAGGGGAAACTACTCATTATTCTGTCATTTGTTAAATATTGAATTCCACATTCAATATGAACACACAATATAAAAATCCATCTTTATTATATTTTGTTTCAGTAATACTGACTAAAATTCAGTTTTCTACATGTATTCAGATTTTGGGAAAGTCATGCTAACCCTACATACAGTCAGCCTCATTCTGGAGGACAGACAGAAGACTGGTAGAAGATGCCACAGAGCTGAGGGGAGGTGGACCTGCCCCTGTCCTTCTAGTCCCCCCTTAAGCTGAGTGGGACTTCATCCTCTGGCACTGGATACTGGGTGCCCTAGGCCAGAGAAGGCACATATCCTTGTCGACATCAATGCACCACTGGTATCAGACTTTACACCGAGTGCCTCTTCTGTGCTAGGTCTCCTGTAATAGGGCTGTGGGAGTTCAGGAGCTCCTAGACATCACAGCTAGTATATGGAGGTGAATGGGTCGGCCTCATCTGGAGTAGGCTAGCAGCTCACGACCTGGAATCCCTTGGATCGTCAAACCCCCTTCACGAAGCTACGGCATCGAAAGAATTATCGAGAAGGACCATTCCCAACTACATCCCAACGTGAAGCTGGATTTCCTTACTATACTTAAAGCAACACATATGGTAGGCTTGGTGGGTGAGAGCGCTTGTTACACAAGCAAGAAGACCCGAGTTCAGATTCTGGGAACCATGTAAAAAGTCACGGGTGTGCCTGTAATTCCAGAGCCGGGGGGAGGGGCAGCGATTGGGGCAGCGGTGGGGAGGGGCAGCGGTGGGAGGAGCACTGTGGCCTGCGGGGCCAACAGCTTAACTTCAGGTTCAGTAGGAGACCCTGTCTCAGAGGGATAAAGTGGAAAGCTAAAGACAAGGACACTGGTGTCTTCTTCTAGCCTCCATATAAAGTTATAGACTCATGCACCAGCACGTGTGCACGCTACACTACACACTATAGTAACATGCACACAGACACACACAGACACAGACACATACATAGATACACATACACAGAGACAGAGGCACACACACACACAGATACACACACAGACACAGAGACACAGACACACACACAGAGGCAC
>CM052709.1:95256271-95290107 GCA_028551405.1 Uromys caudimaculatus | reverse complement strand
ACACACACACACACACACACACTCATAACAGATTAAAGGCCTAAACCCAAGAGAATACAATTGTCACACAATTATTTTCTGTTAAGATAGATGGAAAAAATTGACTAAGCAGTTCAGAGCACACATTACTCTTGCAGAGACTCCAGCTTTAGCTTCCAGAATCCACATCAGAAGGCTCACAACCACCTACAAACCCCATTCCAAAGAATCAGACACCCTCCTCTGGCCTCCGTGGGCACCTGCAGACGGCAGTGCACATATACACACTCTAGTAGAAAGCACTTCAGCGTCATAAATAAGAGCACTTATATCAGCAAAGAGTCACACCTGATGGTGGTCCCATGATACCATACCACCCAAGGACATCCTGGGGACACCAGCATGGAAACCATCTCAGTTTGTGCTTCATAGTGTTCACTCAAGAGCAAAATCATCTAGTGACTGGTTTCTCAGAAGGTATCTCATTCAATGACTAAATTTACATCTTCTTGGAAGTCACTGGCTAAATTACTTTTCTATTGCTATGAAGAGACACCACGACTAAGGCAACGTATAAAATAAAGCATTTAATTAAGGGACTCACAGTTCCAGAGGGTTCGAGTCTGTGAGCCTCATGGTGAGGACCGTGACAGAAAGCAGACAGGCAGGCATAGAGCTGGAGCAATTGCTGAGAGTTTACATCTGATCCACAAGTGGGGTGGGGGGGAGGCAAACAGACAGACAAAGAGACAGAAACAGAGAAAGAGACAGAGAGCTCTCTGAGTGAGAATTGAGTGGGCTTTTGAAATCTCAAAATCACCCCTAGTGACACACGTCCTTCAAAAACACTATGCCTTCTAATCCTTCCCAAACAGCTCCTCCAGCAAAAGACCAAGAACTCAAATATGAGATGTTGGGAACCATTCTTGTTCAAACTTCTATACCGAACAAGCCATACAAGCACCTGAAGTTCCTCTCTGTGACAGCAAAATAGGAAGGAATCCGAATCTATTTTCAAAATTGAAGAAGTTACCATGCCAACTGTAGGATAATTCCATTTGGTTACTAAGAACACAAATCTGAATCATAAAGCTGTATATAACATAGGAGCTTTGCAAATATAATTTAATGACATTATTACAATTTTAATTAAATTGTCCATCAAGACATATTCCCCAGTTTACAACAACAAAGCAAATCAGATAGTAACTAGAAGCCAACTGGTTGAGCCATTTCAGAGCTTTTTAATTTTAAGATATCTTCCTTGTTTTATCACCAGAAAATTGCATCTAAATCCATTTACCACAGGCGAAGGTAACAATTACAATCTAAAACCAGAATTAGACACGCATGATGCAATTATTGCCTTTTTAAAAAGTCTATGAAATAAGAACTTGTGGAGAAACGAGGGACTGATTAAGAACTTTTCTGTGAGCCAGCACCATCGAGCTTGTAACCAAATGATAGAATCAACTCCAAGACTCCCCACACACACACACAACAAGCATATGCAGAAATGCTTTCTAAAAAAGAATGGCACCATAGCCACAATCTCCTGGGTGTTCAGAGCCAGGAAAGCACCCCGTGAAACAGCAATGTCTGTTGCTTTACAGTTTTGTAAAGAACAGTCAGTAAGTTAATTTTTGTCCCTTTCAAAATCCATGGGATTTTCTTAACCTAAAATATACACTAGGTGGCGCTGGCAGCACAAGCTTTGGATCAATTAAAACAAGGAAAAGTAAAAAGTCACTCCACATATCCTTAAACTATAGTTGAGAGAGAGAGAGAGAGAGAGAGAGAGAGAGAGAGAGAGAGAGAGAGAGAGAGAGAGAGAGAGAAAGAGAGAGAGAGAGATCTAATCACTGGAAGAATTAGAACTAATATTTCTGACACGTTTACTATGGAGAGACACTGGTCGCAAAGCTGCTATCTGCAGAGCCCACTCTAGATTGTGTGATTTGGGGACCAGGCACTGAGAGGTACACAGGATAAAGTCTTTGCGAATACCCCCCCCCCCCAATCAACTTAACAAGGTTAACTCTCTCATACATATAAAACAACTTGTGTTCAGAAAATCCATGACATTCCGTTGTTGTATCTATGTTGCTGGGGGCGGCGGGGGGGGGGGGGGGGGGGAGGGCACTTTCCCAAATTTACACTCAAATCTCTCAGCTTTTCGTAATTTGGAAAACTAGGAAGCCAGTATTCAGACCTTCTGAGCATGAATGAGGAAAGGCCACGGAAGGTACAAAGTACAGCTTTAATTCCAGATAAGCAGGTTTTCTGATGCCCCAGTGTAGGTGTGGAAGCGGGAGTGAGTGGGTGGGTGGGGGAACACCCTCATGGAAGCAGGGGGAGGGGGGATAGGTTAGGGGTTTGGGGGGAGGGGGACCAGGAAAGGGGATAACATTTGAAAAGTAAATAAAGAAAATAGCCAAGTTTTTTGTTTTTTGTTTTTTGGTTTTTTTTTTTAAAGGTTCTGAACACATGCCTGAGCCTGAGGTAGGCTCCAGCTAGAGCAAGAGATAAAACTTCCAGATAAGCAGCCGCTCCAGGACCTCTTGTCTCTGCAGGGTAGACAGAAGCAGGCCTACAAGGTAGCTAAGCTGGCTCCCTGAGCTATCTCAGACTGCCTCCCAACCTGCCAACCCTGTTGCGTCAGACTTGTTCAGTCCCCAGCACTTCTGCTGACACCCGCTGGACCTGGCAGGCAGTAAAATGTTTGACTCGTTTCTCCCCCCTCTGTAGATTTCTAAAAAATCGTGAGACAGGGAAGATGTTCTGCTGACAGCTGAATATGTGCCAGGGTAACCTTTGAACGACTGTGAGTCATACAGTTCACATGAATTCTTCCCAGAAGTCCAAGAAGCAGGTTGGATCAGGGTCAGATAAGCATGCAGGCACTGAGAACTGTCCCAGAAATGCTGTTCTTTGTGTGACCAGATTTTTATTCTTGTGATGGGCGACCAACCACTGTGTTTGCCTCATAGTTTGCAGATGTGAAGTGATGTTTTTCCTTTGTAAACTGTTGCTAAGTCAAAGAATCTAAGTGTTAACGCTACCACCATAAATGATTTATAAAAGCACACTGACAGAGATAAACAAGAATAGCGATTTGGAGTGTTTCGTCTTTGCTAACGGAGATAGCTCTTTTTGCTTTATTGTATGTATGGTAGGTCTCGGGTGCACAAGGTTGTGCTCATGTACAGTGGCTGCAGGAGAACACCCAGTGTCCTGATCTGCCAGTCTCTGCCTTACCCTCTAGAAATAGGTATGCTCACTGAACTTGGAGCTTGCTATTTTCACCTAGGCTGACTGACCAGCAAGCTCCCACCATCCTCCAGCTAACCCAGCCCCATACCTCAGTGCTGAAGTTAGAAGCAAGTGTGGCCACAACAGCTTTGAAAGTGGATCCTATTAGCCGGAGCTGATGGCACAGGTCTTTAAATCCCTGTGAGTTCCAGGTCAGCCTGGTCTATAGAGTTCTAGGACAGCCAGGGTTATATAGAGAAACTGTCCCACAAATCAAAAGAAAAGAAAGAGAAAGAGAAAGAAGGAAAGAAAGCTAGTCCTGGTGATATGAGTTCAGGTCTTCCGATTTGTACAGCCAGGGCTCACTGAACCATCTTTCCAGCCACATAGTTGATTACAAACAAACAAACTCCTATGGACAGCCTGAAGCTTTGAACTCTCAAGCTATTTAATGGCTAAAATTAAGATGAAATGAATTGGATAAATTTTTTAAAGTGGTCCTTTTCAATAGCTTTAAAACTGAGAGAGGCTTTCATGTAAACTGGCCATTAAGATGTGTATGTCTTCACACCAGTTCTCAAATGGATGGCAAGACAATTTAATTTGACCTACGATGCAATGGAATTTCCCAATTAGGATTTTAAATGGACTGTATGGGTGGGCGGGGAGCTAGCAGTATGTCCTGTGGTACAGAAAGTCCACACTGCCATAGTTTTCCTTAACACAGGACTCTTCCCACATGCCCTGCCAGTATAGAAGCTGGTGTCAATAACAGAATAACAGATCCTTGCAAAGAAAGGTACAAGTGATCCTGGTACCATATAAAGGTGAAGCTAAATCAATACAGATACAAAAATTTACAGCTCCCTAGGGGCCTCCTGTCTTTATCCCTTGAGCAAAGGCTTTGGAGTAAAGTAAGCGACAGATGATTTTTAAATATAAGGTTTTAAGAATGATAGGAAAATGACCGATAAATAAAGCAACACATAGACTAAAATAGATTTTAAAGTCCTGTGGATAATAAGCCCATTCTCTCTCTGGCTGGGAAGAAGAACTTGATGAATCAATTGTTTCTCGTTTTGCTAATGTTCACTATTGGCCCTGAGTGCAATTACTTTCTAAGCAAAGTAATGTTTAACTGAGTCCTTATCATGCTCACTGCCTCGTAAACATCTTTTAGAACTTTGCCTTTGTGCTCCAGGATGCTGGGCGGTGGTTTCCTTTCTACTAAACTTTTGAAAGAGACACATAGTATCTCATTCATTGGCACCATTTTTATCTGAGCAATAACTAAAGATACAGGTTGAGAAAACAAAGGAACAATATAACCACTGAAACTAAGAACAGGAGAGGGCGGGGGTAAGAGAACAAAGGTGGCTTCTTCCAGAACATGGTAGAAAGGATTAGAGAGGCCCTTATGTTCTGTGCAGCTTTAGTTCACAGAAACCAAAGGCACAGGTGAATCTGGGATTCTGCGCAAGAAGACTAGACCTGTGTGCAGAGACTGAAGACCCTAGCCTGGGCATGCAAGGTGTTTGCAGATCTAGGAAGCTTGTCCCTTTATAGGAATCAAACCCCAAGGTACTGAAAAGTGAGGGCTCTGACATCATCATTAGCAGAGCCCTGGTCTGTGCCTCTCTTTCATCATGCAGATGTGAGCCAAGGCAGAAGCTAGAAAAGCTGTAAAGAGTGTTTTAGGATGGAAAAAGTGACATTCCCAAGGTGTCCGATCACACAGACTAATACAACATAGCCACACACACACACAGATCCATGTGCATGTGTGCCAACCACTCTACATGGCCCGCCCACATTCTCATCTTTATTCTGCCAGCATGTACATCCATTCTCTGTGCATAATAATATTACAATTATTCTTCCATTTTCCTTATACTATGGCCATGTGCTCAATAATGGCCTTGTTGACCCGTTGTTTAAAACCCCCTTAACTCCCTGGTATTTGACTTAATTTTTAATGAATTTATAAACTTGAAATAATCAACAAACAGAATGAGCAAAACTCCATTTGTTTGTTTGTTTGTTTTGTGAGGCGGTGGTGTGTGTGTGTGTGTGTGTGTGTGTGTGTGTGTGTGTGTGTGTGTGTGTGTGTTGGGACTGAATACAAGGCTGGTCATGTTAGGCAAATGTTCTATCAATGCGCTGTATCCTTAGCCCATTTGGAAAGTTAACAACTGTTAGTTACTGCCTTTAGAGCCAGAATGCTTAATTAAATCTTTTTTTCTGTGTGTGTTTGTGTATGCATTACTGTTTGCATGTGTATAGATATGGATTTGTGTGTGTGTGTGTGTGTGTGTGTTGCTGAGGACAGAATGCAAAGGCTTGCACATGCACAGCACATACTCTGAACAATATCCCCAGGTCTTAATTAAACCTCAAGGGGTCTCTGAGAACCATATCTTCTTATTCAGAGAAAAACCCGTTTTACTGAAAACCTCTTCTATTAAAATTGAAGTTGCCTAATTGTTTCATTTCTCATTTCTTCTTACTCCCCATGCCCCAAATCCATAGGCATTTCTCCTTTAATGTCACAAAAAGTCCTGTGTACTAGGATATAGTTCCCAGGTCCCCTTATAGGAAAGGGTTCTTCAGTTGCTGGAAGTGCTACTAAGCTCACGGCCCTCAGGTATCAAGCTGCCTTCAGCAACTGCCTTAGCAAAGACAGACAGCTCTAGTCTACACTCCTCCAAGGACACCGACCTCAGAAACCACCAGTCAGTGTGGGCACACAAACACCAAGGACTTTCTCAGATAGAAATGGCTGGAGTTCAACCCAGTTCCCCACCAAACTGAGATTGGAACCAAACTGAAGCTTGGCTCTTCCTCTCCTTGTACCTGCTTTACTTTGATGTTTCCAGCCACACTGGCTAATAGGCTCAATGTCCTCAATGTCCACCACAAGGCCACTCATGAATCAGCTGGGATGGCCTACTAGGTAGAGGTGTTAAGCACACAGAAGTCACTAGAGATGCAGGCTCAGCTCTGAATTTCAGAAACCAACACGGGGTGAGGAAGGTAAGTCCCTCCCTCCTACATAATCAGCAAAGTTGGGTGAGAAAGACACAGACCTGGTGGTATAAATGTCTAGGGGGCAGAATCTGGGAAGAGTTGGGGATGGAGGGTGAACTTGGTCAAACCATGTATGAAGTTCTCAAAGAAGTTTTTTGAGAAATGAAGAATTCGGAAGGAGTCTTAATCCAGAGGGGTGGGAAAAGGAAGGTATTAGATCTCTGGCAGGAGCTGGCTTTAACAAACAGCACAGCTATTAGGTAAGAGATAGAAGAAAGAAGGCGCAGAGAACTGGAGACATGAGGCTTTCTAGGATGGCCAAGGTCAGACAGTTGAGTGGTCAGGTAGGGGTGAGCAGGCAGAGATTAACAGGAGCCTGGTATAGATGAACCAGGTAGACAGAACAGAATTGGAGAGAGAGAGAGAGAGAGAGAGTGTGTGTGTGTGTGTGTGTGTGTGTGTGTGTGTGTGTGTGTGCGCGCGTGCATGCGTGCATGTGTGAGTGCATGTGCGTGTGTGTATGTGCATGTGTGTGTTCATGTGTATGTGTGTGTGCATATGTGCGCATGTGTGTGTGTGTGCGCATGTGTGTACATGTGCATGTGTGTGTGCATGTGTGTGTACATGTGTGTGTATGTGTGTGTGCATGTGTGTGTACATGTGTGTGTGCATGTGTGCATATATGTGTACATGTGTATGTGTGTGCATATGTGTGTACATGTGTGTGTGTGCATGTGTGTGTACATGTGTATGTGTGTGTGTTCGTGTGTGTGCGTGTGTGTGCATGTGTGTATATGTGTGTGTGCATGTGTGTGCATGTGTATGTGTGTGTACATGTGTATGTGTTTGCGTGTGTACTTGTGTATGTGTGTGTGCATGTGTATGTGTGTGCATGTGTGTGCACATGTGTATGTGTGTGCATGTGCATGTGTGTGCGTGTGTGTGTACATGTGTATGTGTGTGTGCATGTGTGCGTATATGTGTATGTGTGTGCATGTGTGTACATGTGTATGTGTGTATGCATATGTGTGTACATGTGTATGTGTGTGCATGTGTGTACATGCGTATGTGTGTGTGCATGTGTGTACATGTGTATGTTGTATGCATATGTGTGTACATGTGTATGTGTGTGCATGTGTGTACATGTGTATGTGTGTGCATGTGTGTACATGCGTATGTGTGTGTGCATGTGTGTACATGTGTATGTGTGTGTGCATGTGTGTACATGTGTATGTGTGTGCATGTGTGCGTGTGTGAGGCTGTCTTAAAAAGTATGAAACTTATCTCACTCCGAGATACAGAACCCATGACTTTTCCATAGAAACATATTTCTAACCTTTTCACCTTCCAACCACTACAGAAATTATTTGGGAAAAGAAAAGCAGCATTAACCATTTGACATCTTTATATAAAATCATGGATGTAGTGACATCTATTCAACATGAAAAATTCTCAGTGCAGATTATTAATTTTCTTAGAAAGTCTTTTTTTTATGCTGGAAAAAGAATCCTACACTTTTATTCCAGACCTCCACTGACCGGTTAACATGAAAAGGCAAAACGTGTCCCAGTGATGACACATTATTCTGATTGAAATAAAGGAAATGCACAGATTGTAACCTCTTCACCACAGTGTTTATTTTCTTGCTTGCCTGTTTTCTTGTGCCTTCTCTCTTCCACTTACTTGGTGATGACAGTGATTGTCATCTGGGGGGTGAGCGTTGATGCGTCACTATGCGTGATATAAATGTTGGAGCTTTCTTCAGATTTAGTCTCTTTCTACCTATAGATTATCTATGAACAAAATTGCACATATAATCAGCATAAAATCATGTCATACAAGCATTGAAGAAACTCTTTGTGACCTGAATTCTTGGCTGTACCATGAACTTGGGCAATAGGGCAGATGTCAATTCTGATGACAGGAGACATTCTCTGGTGCTTTGCTGGCCCTGATACCTGATATCATTTCTCTCCCTCCTCTCTCTCCCTCTCCATCTCCCTCTCTCTCTGTGTCTCTCTCTGTCTCTCTCCCTCCCTCCCCCACAACTCACTAATACAAGGATACAAGTCAGGGTTGGCAATGTTGCATTGGTGGTAACCGCCATTCTAATTTAAAAGAAAAAAACTGTACTGAGCTTGTGAGAGAGCTCAGTTGGTAAGCTGAGCGACACTGAAGCACGAGGACCTCAGATGAATCCCCAGAACCATATAGAAAGACAGGCAGGGTGCTAGAGAAACAGCTCAGTGGTTAAGTGCACTGGCTGGAATAGCAATTCCAGAGTACCCAAGTTCAACTCCCAGCATCCACATGATGGCCTACAACCATTTGTTGACTTTAATTTAGAGAAAAACATGCCCTCTTCTGGCCTCTGAGGCCACTAGGCATGCATGTGATGGTAGATGTACGTTCAGATTAAAAAACATTCACACACTTAAAATAGAATATATTAAATTGATGATTATGATGGTGGTGGTGGTGGTGGTGGTGGTGGTGGTGGTGGTGGTGGTGGTGGTGGTGGTGGTGGGATGATGGAGCCAGACAGTTGATAAAGTACTTGCCACCCAAGCATGAAGACCTTGGTTGAATCCCCAGAACCCATGTAAAAAGACAGCCTGCAATTTGCTGATCAGCAAGCCTAACCTACTTGGTGAGCACTTGGTCAGCAAGAGACCCTTTCTTAAACAAAAATACCAAAAAAACAGAAGACATTTGAAGCATAATGCATGAGGTTGACCCTTGTTCCCACATGCACATGCATGTGCACACACACACACGCATGTACACACACATACACTCATATACACACTCACACACATACATATACACATGCATGCTTGAGCATACACATACATGCACACGCACATGCACACACATGCACGTGTATGTAAACACACACATGCATACACATACATACACATGTATGCTTGAGCGTGCACACATACATACACACATACACATGCACACATACACGCACACATACACATGCATACTTCAGTGTGTACACATACACACATATATGCACACACATGCATACACACACATACGCACATATGCACACACACACATCCTGCACACATATATATGCTTTAGTGGGCATACACACATATACACACATGTGCATACACACACATACATGCTCAAGCATGCATACACACACATGCACACACATGCACACACATATACATGCATGCTTCAGCGGGCACACATATATACACATGAGCACTAAAAGTACACATGTGATCACACACATCTTTTTTTTTTTTTTTTCCAAGGCAGGGTTTCTCTGTGTAGCTGTGTAGCCCTGGCTGTCCTGGAACTCACTCTGTAGACGAGGCTGGCCTCGAACTCAGAAATCCGCCTGCCTCTGCCTCCCAAGTGCTGGGATTAAAGGCGTGCGCCACCACTGCACGGCCACACACATCTTTTTTAAAATTTAGCATTCAGCTTATGAGGGCCACTTGTTGTGACACCCCCATCCGGGTTCCACCCCTTTCCGGGTTGCTGTAGTACCAGAGAAACACTACTAAAAGCAGCGTATAACCACTGGGCTGTTTGACGTGGGAGAGTATTATGGTCTGGACATGACACTGGAGGAGTCAGATGGAAGATGTGATGAGGGTAAGAGGAAGACAGTAGGGATTGTGACTGACACCACAAACCCAGAGTAGATGACCAGAAATGCGGGTGCTCTGGCCAACCCTCCCCCGCCACGGCTGGGCTCTGCTCATTCTTGTACTCACTGATGGAGGTTCTTGAAAGGAACATGAGGGGCAATCGACCAAGATAACGTTCCACTTATCATGTCTTTCTGATTTTGAGAAGGGCCTTATTATCTTGCCTAATAAAGCAGAAAATTAGCCATTAGAGAAGGGCCCGGGATTAGATTTAGAAGTCTCAACACTCGATGACGGGAGTCAAAAATCCAAATGGAATTTGTAGGTAAAGGATTTGACTGGGGCCTAGAAAAGGATTTGATTCTGTTTGCATTTGCCTGTGTGTAGTTGCACCAGCATATAAATATACAGTCAGATGCAAGGATGTCTGTTTATTTGGAGACAGAAGCACTCTGGGCAACACCGCCTTCTAACGTGCTTTATGACCTCGCCTGTTATTCATGCTCTGCCGCTGAGGCCTGGCCATTGTCTCATGGAAGACCGTGTAGCTAAATGCTTAACATAAGGCAGAATGAAGTGGGCATGACCAATGTCCCCTAGGATGTACTCGGAGTCTGTCTTGTTGGTGCAGAGGGTCAAGATGCATATGAGGCTGGTTAACAGAAAGTTTGTAAGGTAAAGGATGCTAGAACCCTGTGGTGGTTTGTATATGCTTGGCCTAGGGAGTGGCACTATTAGAAGGTGTGGCCCTGTTGGAGTAGGTGTGGCCTTGTTGGAGTAGGTGTGTCACCATGGGTGTGGGCTTTAAGACCCTCATCCTACTTGCCTGGAAGCCAGTCTTCCACTAGCAGCCTTCAGATGAAGATGTAGAACTTTCAGCTCCTTCTGCACCATGCCTGCCTGAATGCTGCTGTGCTCCTGCCTTGATGATATTGGACTGTGGGGTAGTGGTCTGTAACAGGCAATCTGACATCTGGTTGAGCTCAGGCAAAAAATTCTGGGAGACCCTGTGATAATTTTTTTCACAAGGGACCAGGCCATATTTTTAGCCAATGCTCCCGGAGGATTCCTGTACAACTGGTCACTGCCTTTACAACCCCTGTACAGAGAGAGGCCTGGAGTGTGAGAATTGTGTGAGACTCGTCACATAGAGAGCAACCCTGAGTCCTGAGCAAAACAAGTGAGGCACCAATAGGGTCCCCAAGCTGGCCAATGGAAAGTATTGGCTACCAAACCCCTGTCTCCTCTCAGAACTATAAATAGAACACCTTGACCTGAGTAGCTCTCTCTCTCTCCCCTCCTTCTCCACCCGCCTGCCCCATGAGCGCTGCCCACCATCCAGAACAAATAAAGATAAAAGCTATTTTGGCGTTGAAGAATTTTGTCTAAGGGGCTGTGACACTTGGGCTCTCGAGGAGACCCGCTCTACGGCAGCAGAGCGCGCTTAATGGAGGGGGCACAGGGCATCGAGTGCTCTGGGCACAACAGAGCTGGAGAGTGTCTGAGGCTAGTCTCTATCCGAGACCCCTCCCTGCACCGCGGCCAAGCAGCTGGCAGCAGGTGCACAGCGGTGGCGGCGGCTTGGGCACCAAGTTGGCAGATGCCCCTACATCGGGGCCTGGCTGCTCGACCCTGGCATCTCACCCCCATGACGTTGGGCCCCGTGGATACTACGCAGCTACAAGTAGGAGGGCCGCTGCGGTGAGCCTTGAAGCCTAGGGCGCACAGGTCCAGCACAGGAGCCAGGGGACCCTGCCCGAGCCTGCGTTTCTCCCTGCCTGGGAGAGTGCAGCACTGGACTGAACCTCTGAATCTGTAAGCCAGCCCCAGTTAAATGTTGTCCTTTATAAGAGTTGACCTGGTCATGGTGTCTGTTCACAGCAGTAAAACATTGACTAAGACAGACCCTAACACTGAATCCAACTGTCCTGATTAAAAACAGGCTCCTCACTTTGCTTCTTCATGTCCTTCAGCAAACTGACCTCTGTACCCCAGTCTGCTCTCCTGTCAAGTAAGATAATGCTAATTCCTATAGCCAGGTTGAATGATCATAAGACTCATATCAAGTCTAGAACCTGGATCTTAGGACCCTGTAGGAAAATGGTGGTGACTGGGCTCATGGCCCTGTGACAAACCCACCAACCGTTCACCCTTTGCTGGTGAACCAGTGCAACCTGTTCTCTGTGTCTGGTGGAAGAGTAAGAAACCCAGAAAACCTCAAAATCAAAAGATTCCTCAGTAGAAGGACAGAAAGAGGGGCCAAGGAGGAGTCATGTACATTGTAACAAAACCCAGGAGAAAAATAACAGGAAGGCCAGTGGTCCCTGTCCTCTGCAGTGTTAGAATCGAGGACCTCCGAGGGTTTCCTGAGCATCACGCGGCCTCAGAAAGCACTCAGGGCCCCAGGCAGATGGAGAATTCACAGAGACTGATCTTGATCAGTTCAAAGTAGGATCTGGCTACTGATGTCACTGGAAGGTGATGTCTGCCAGCTGATTACCACTGCCTACGAGGAAATGGGAGATGGGGATGCCTGAGAGACATGCAGGGTGAACCTCAGAAGATTTTTGGATGTTGAAATTAATAATCATCACATAACAGGCAGATTGGGTGGTAACTGAGTCAGATCAGCTCCTTGAAGCTCAACAGATTAAACTGAACGGTGTACACTCCTAAGGACATTCACGGGCAACCACAGCATCATGTAAGATGAAGATTCCCACATTGTGGATGCCACAACAGGAAGTCTCACAAATGCCAAAACCCGTGTTAACCTCCAGACAATTTTAGAGATCTCAAACGTAACCGATGGCTGTTCCAAATGCCTTTGCTCCCAGCCAGTGTCATCCTGCACCTCGCCTGGCTCAGGCTGTGGCCTGGCAGTTGGAAGAACATTGAGAGAGAGAAAGACTCAGGGGTAAGGATCTGATAATGAGGACAATGTGCATCTGATGGCAGTCAGTCTTAACCGGATTGATCTTGCAATTGGCTATTCTACATCGTTTGATTAAAGTGGAAAAGATACCAGCCAAGTCTCTCCATCCCATGTCATTCCAACCAAAGGCTTCCTCAAATAAATTTATTTGAGGAAAAATAGGAAAACTAGGAAAATGTGTTTAATATATATATATATACACACACACACGTATACACACATATATGTTTATGCCTATAGGCATACATTTACATACATTATATATATATATTTCCCCCATTTCTCCATCCTTGCCATGCATATAAGACAGTGGTGGGTTTGTGCCTCATTCCTCCACAGGTTTGAAAGGACAAAGTTACGTCCATATTCAACAATTTTTTTCTACTACGGAGTTTAGATTCCAACTCCCATGGGACAGTTGAGAAGAACTGACACACACAGTTAAACCATGTTTAACATAAACACACCAACAAGATGTCATTCCCAAGATGGCACAGTCTGTCCCAGAACCATCACAGACAGAAGCCGTTTGAACTTATATCTCCCACAAATATGTTTTAAAGATCTGAGGCTCGTGACTTAGGGACATGTCTCATCAAAAGCCTTAGAAAATAGCAGAACCAAACCTTGGAAGAGAGTGAGCCTTCTCAAAAGGCTTCGTGGTAGGATGCTATAAAAACACAGCATAAACTCAAGAGAAAGCAGGCAGAAAAGAAACCACCAAAAATATCGAAACCTAGTCTTTGGTCAGAGTGAATGGTTGGTTTCTGTTTCTTGGAGCTTGGTACTTTCCTCTGGACTTTCTCTCTTCACTCTAGGAGGGTGACCTCTGACCCCAGTCACGTGGGCTCCATACAGACACAGACAGGCAGCAGATGCTAAAGATAACTTACTGTCAAAGAATCATGACGAATTATTCTTCCCCCAAGGGAGAAATCAAGTGCTTAAATATTAACTCCAGGACTCACCATTTTATCCGAATTCCAGCAACCAGTGATAGCATTTTTCCAGACGATGGGTCATCCATGTTCCCAGAGGCAGTGAGACAGGAAGATGAGCAAAATAAAAATAGAGAGAGAACAGGGTTAGAAATGACTCAAGGACTGTCGTTATACCCACTCAGGGAGCAGACAAACTGCCATTCCTCTCTAGGACCTCTCCCCAACCAGACATCTCCGAGTTGAGAAGAAAGTGTCTATGGAAACAAGGTGGCTAATTCAGGAGCGATACAAAGGGGTCGGTTACTAAGTTTTTAGTTTAACAGGTGCAAATAGAAGGAGCACAAGGCATGCTTGAATGGGAAATAGATGTTTCCAAAAAGATAATAGGGAAGAATTGAGCAATCAGAGGGACATCAAAATAATTAATGCAAGTCTGGGCTAGAGGTGGGGGAGGGGATTACTTCAAAGCAGACTTAGGCCATATCTGTGGCCTAACCAGAAATGCAGTGAAATTTATCTGGAAGAATTTTGACTACATCTCTCAACGAATATAAATTCTACATCAGTTTATACATGCTACAGGCCAGGCCATGGAGTAGATTTAGGTCCTTCACACACAAGGGAATAAAATATTAGTATTATCTCTTCATCATGATATATACGCTTACTAATGTGTATCTTATGGGAGTCTGGACCAAAACCAAAACCAAACATGTCATTAAATCTAGAACCATAGAATTTAACTGGTTTTAATCAGAAAAACCACAACCACTACTTTATCACGACAGAGATTTCAAGGTCCATGAAATCACATAGACATTGTCCTGTGGAAGGAACTCCCTAGATTGAGTCTTTGTGACAAACAAGCTTTCTACCACAGGGTCAGGAATTCTGCTAATTTCAGGAGCCTTGGCCTCCTGGACTTCTGTCTTACAGAAGAACTACAGACTTGCTCTTTAAACAACTGCTGCCAACTTAAAGAAAAAAATAAAGAGCGATTGTGTTTGTTTACTTTGTTTTGTTTTTTTTCTGCTTATGTCAGCATCTGTGCATTGCAGTTCCTTGAAAGCTCCCACTACTGAGGGCCCATTTCTTTTGAGGGCTAAAGGTAAACAACCCAGGAATTCAGACTCAGGCCTTTCTCCCCTCTGTGGTCCTGTGAGCAGAAATCTTCTGCCACTCTTGAAGTTAGGGCCATTTGAAGTTACCAGCTTCTGGGGGGACACAGCCCCAGATGTAATTCCATGAGACTCAGAACTCTGTCTGGAAAATCCCTGGGTCTGGGGTGACACTGTAAGCTTCTTCCACCAGTGCCAAAGGAGGCTCAGCCCCAGGAAGGGAAGTTGGGAACAATGGACTGTCCTCAGCACACAATGTCCCCTCCTGGTCCTGACACCAAGTCAGGTTTAATGTCAATGTGGTCTGAATACTTTCAACAAAAAAAAGCTGGACAGGTGACAGAAGCAAAATCTTTCCCCTCAGCCTTAGTGAGGTCTACCACAGCACAGGGTCTTGAAGAGCATTTGCACACGTGTAGCAGCATTTCCCACAGCAGTCAAATGTGGGAATCGATGTATCTGTCAATGCATGAATGGAGGAACAAAATATGCTACTTGCTTTATAAAGGAAGAGAATTCTGAAACCATAAATACACCCCAGCATGTGAAATAAAGCAGACTCAAAAGGCTAACACAATGGTACCTCAATTAATATGAAGCCTCCCTAGTAGTCACAGTTAGAGCGACAGAGCAGAATGGTGGTTAGCAGGCTCTGGGTGAGAGGGCTGTCTCAGTAAGAGTGTAGAGATTTAGTTTTGCAAGATGAAGAGTCTAGGATACTGACTGACCAAGCCACGTGAAAGCATATAGAGCTTCTGAACAACACCCTTAAACATGGCTGTCGGTGAAGCTGTGGCTACCCCACAGAGGCTCCATCTTCACCATAAAGTGCTAAGAGATGTTATCTGTAATAGAACCCATAGCTACTTAGTCTTAATTTTAAAAACCTCAGCCTTCCTCCCAGCAGATGGTAGGGTAAGAGGAGCTGCGTAGTGTGCGCTGGAAGAAATCATGTGACAAAAATGTCTACAAAGAGCATAGTCAGGCCTTCTCACAGAAGGGGGGGGGGAGCCAGTGGGCTGCGGCTGTGGCTCTGGGGGCATCTTAGGCCTCCCTAAACCTCTAATGCTTTGCAAATTGGGGTGGAGCATAAAGGCTTCTGCACATAGTTTGTGTAGTCTTAAAATTCAGTCAGAACCTTGGCTTGTGGGTAATGTTTTGGTTTGTAATCCACTTTCCTTTGTTCAGGTAATGAACAGTGGACTTCTTCCTCCTCTTCTTCTCCTTCCTCTTCCTCTTCCTCTTCTTCTCCTTCTCCTTCCTCTTCCTCCTCCTCCTCTTCTTTCCCCTCATTCTCTTCCTCCTCCTCCTCCTCCTCTTCTTTCTCCTCCTCTTCCTCCTCCTCCTCCTCCTCTTCTTCCTCCTCCTCCTCCTCTTCTTCCTCCTCCTCCTCCTCTTCTTCCTCCTCCTTCTCCTCTTCCTCCTCCTCCTCCTCCTCCTCCTTGCTGTACAGGCCCAAGAAGTCATACAAAGGGCACAGTTAATCCGCTCTCTTACATTGAATATTTTTATTTGGAAGAGGATGCTAGTGGTGGTGGTGCACTTGGGAGGCTGAGGCAGAAGGATTGTGAGTTCAAAGCCAGGCTGAACTACAGAGTAAAACCAGATGAGTATTGAAAAAAAAAATAACAAAACAAAATGAAACAAAACAAAGCAAAACAACAACAACAACAAAGGCAAAAACAAAGACCCAGAGCCAGGAAGGGAAATCCACTGGTAAGCAGCTGAGCTGACAATTGCTACAAAGAGATAAGCTCACACTCAAATATCTGCTTGCCAACCTGGCCTCTCTCACAGCAGGTTGACCTCAGTGGGAGGAGCTAACTTCCCCAGAGAAGGACTCAAGGGTGTAAAGTGTGGGTGCCGGGTCATGTTACAAACCAGATGACCTTGAGCAAGCCACTGCCCGCATCTCACTTCCAAGAGTGAAAAGGAGAAAAGTAGATTCTGAGTTTTTCATTGAAATGAGGCCCAGACCTCTCAGGGACACGGGTGACAGAAGTGCAGAGTGGACTTTGGAATGTCCTTGTCCTCAGCGTCTCCACAGTTCCTTCTCCACAGAGGAGGAGGTTTCCACGTGAGACAGAAACTGCCGTGGTTTCCGCTTGGCTTTAGTGTATTCCAGTGTCCTCAGCGTTGAAGCTGAAGCCCTATCGTGTGGGTTTAGGCAGAAACTCTACTGACATTCTGGTGTTTGCAGTTTTTTTGGTAGTGGCTGGGATTAGGGAAGGTTTTAGGACTCATGCGCACTCCCATGACCGAATCCTAGTAGCTTTGGAAGAAAAGAGGGACCAGAAAACACAGCACACAGCATGGTCCCGGTTTCTTCTAGCCTGTGCTACTGCAGGGCAAGGCGCTAAGGATTCTGGGTTGGAGCTGCTCAAGAAGGTCTTGCTAAGATATTGGTTCTTGGAGAGGCAGAGTGGAGCATGAGGAGTACAGAACTTGCCGCGCAAGCATGAGGACCTAAGTTCAATCCCCAACACCCACTCTTCTAGAACTGGAGCGTCAGAATCAGAGACCAGCTGGCCAGTCTAGTCTTGACAGGTCTTGATGAGAAACCTCATATCAATAAACAGGGGAGGTTACTCCTGTGTGTGGAACAGCACCCAAGGTTGATGTCTGGCCTCCACACACTTGTACCCACCCTCCACTCCCACACCCAGATATAGGTCTTTGGAGATGGGCTGTGAGCTAAATACATTTTTAAAAGTTATTTAGCTTCTGGTATCTTATTATAGTAACTGTGGGAAATGTAAAAGTAATGAACTGTCTTTTCTATCAGAGTTAAATAAGACAAAACTTATTTTTAAAAAAATTGTAAAGAAGCCGCTTGACATAAATTCCAATTCCTCCGGGGCCAGCCAGCACTTCTTGACATCGAAACGCGTGCTTGAGGTTGCAGGTGATGTTCAAAATTGCATCCTGTTTTATCAAGTGCACCACTTTAAGTAGGCACATGAGGCCAAGCTCTGACTACTCTGAGTGGGATACAGGTCCTTTAGAATTGGGAAGAAAATCTCAGCGAGGCCCTGGGGTCTGAGTGTGGGCTACCCCAAAGGCTATGAACACTTCAGCAGACATAACCCTTTGGCCTTGTTGTATTTTGAGACCCCAGACCCATTTACAACAGTAACACAAAACAGACCGATGCAAACACTTCTTCTGCCTCTTCCTCTTCCTCTTCTTCCTCTTCTTCTTCTTCTTCTTCCTCTTCCTCCTCCTCCTTTTCTACCTCCTCCTCCTTCTTTTTAAAAGTTTATAATTTAGTCACAGCATTTCTTAATTCTCTTGCCTCTCTCTAAACCCTCCCATAAGCCCCTTCCCTGCTCTCCTTTAAATCTGTGGCATTTTAAATTTTATCTTGTTTAAATTTTTACTAACTGTTATTGCACACAAATAAGTATCTATCCTTCACTCTACCTGTTCAGTCTGTGCACTGTCATCCAATGGACGTTTTAGGGCTGGCCATTTGATACTTGCTGATGACTTTTTAATCCAACAAAGTCCATGGGTCTAAGGTAGTGGTGCTTATGGTAGGGTCCGGTGTCTTGGGTACCCCTAGAATGCAGTGGGGAAACCATGAGGTCAGAATGATTTTTCTGGTCACACACAGACATTATTTCCCTTTTGTTCTCTCATGAGTATCATGGCAGTTTATAGAAGGTCTGAGCTATCCTAATTTCCATTAAAAAAAGATTATTTATTTTATGTATGTGAGCACACTGACGCTATTCAGACACACCAGAAGAGGACATCAAATCCCATTAGAGATGGTTGTGAGCCACCATGTGGTTGCTGGGAATTGAACTCAGGACCTCTAGAAGAGCAGCTCATGCTCTTTAACAGCTGAGTCATCTCTCCAGCACCCCCCCAACTTCCATTTTTAATGCAGAAATAGATGTAAAACTCCCTACAGTCAAGCCAAACATCAGCAAATATACAATTTAATTTCTTTTTTTAAAATTAAGCTTTTATTTATGTGAATGGGTGTTTTCACTGCATGCATATCTTTGCAGCATGGGTATGCCTGTTGTCCAGAGGGCAGAAGAAGGTGTTCACACACACACACACACACACACACACACACACACACACACACACACACCCAAGAGTGAAGTTACAGATGGTTGTGAGCCACAGTGTAGGTGCTGGGAGTTGAACCTCTGGAAGAACAGCCAGTGCTCTTACCTACTGAGCCATGTCTCTCCAGCCTCTACAATGCTACTCTTTACTCAGATTTATTTTTATTATGGAAAACACAGTCAGCCTTGAAAACTATTTGTATGAAGATGGAATGGATTTATTGTCCGCAGTTTGCAATTCATTTGAAGGGAATGTTATTAAAGTTCTCCCTAAGTAGTCCCTAGTGTCATTAACACACGCAGCATGCATAAAGAAATGTTATTTGCAACCTTTGATGATCTACAGGGACCCCTCCTTCATATATATATGTGTGTGTGTGTGTGTGTGTGTGTGTGTGTGTGTGTGTGTGTATGTCTCCCTATATAAGGTATATATATGAGGTATATATATGATATATATAAGGTTATATACATACACACATATGTATATGCGTATATGTATATATATGAGGTGCTGGAGTTGTCAGCTGTCAGCTACTGTCACAGTCGCTTACAGCAACAAATCTTCACTTCCCTGGAAAGCCCCTCAAGGGCTTCGAGGGGAGCAACTCTGCTGCAGGATCAGATGGCCAGGAGAACTGAAAGTCTTTTAACACCACCTCTAGCTAATCTGTGAGAAATGTGTCTAAAGGAGCTTCCTTCTCTTTCTTAGTACTTCCTGTGTTCCTGAACAGCCAGAATCAGGGTCAAGTCTCCTGCTTCGGGGATCCTGAACAGAGCTGAAAGAAATCAACCACTTCTGAGAAGACGGGCTTTCTCCGATGCCCACACCACTCTGTGCCTCCTTCCTCTTGGTTCTTTCCCGCATCTCCCCTCAGAAATCACTGCAGACTTAATCTGTTCTCAAGGTTCTTGTGTTGAAGAAAGAAAGGAAAAAAAAAATCTATTCAGCTTCAGATCCAGTAAGAAGCAAGAAACACTGTGGCACAGTGACGGCCAAATGTCTGAATTGGAACTGCGGTGTTGGAGGGATAAAAATAGCTCTTTTAATATTCGGTCTGCGGGGATAAATCACACCTGAAACTGTGATTATGATTTTAATAACAAACTTAGGGTTGTATGTTAGCAGAGAGAAATGACTAGCCATAGCAGGGTCGGCAGTGTGTGAAGACAGAGTACTTACGTAGCCAGGGACAAGGCTCACCGTGACAAAATATTTCACTGACCAACATTCTCCAGAGATGCCTGCTAGAAACTCAGGTAACAGAAAGGATAGGATATAGTCTAAGCAGAGAGACAGAGAAGTGATCTGAACCAGGTTAGATTCCCCCCAGAGGCCTATGTGAATGAGGCTTGGTTCTTAGGGCGGGGCACTTGAGAGGTAATGAAGCCTTCGTAATGTCGAACCTAGAGGGAAGTATTCGGCTCAGGTCCCCAAAGGGAACGGTTGGACCCCCACACTGCACTCACTCTCTCTTGCTTCTAGACCATGCATCCAGCACTTTCCACTACTGCACACTCCCACCACATTGTCCCACCTCGCCATAGGTCTAAAAGCAGTCTGCTCAATCATGAACAGAAATTTTCAAAAATTTGGACTCCAAGAAACTTTTTCTCTCTGTAAGTTAATTATCTTGGGTGTTTTGTTATAGCCTTGGAAGCTGATGTTGTTGCAGAATTCCTTTGTTATACAATATACCTAACTGGTTTTCAATGTTATTATAACAATTTTAATTACTTTCTTCAAGTTATAGGTTAGATTTGGTATTTTCATAAAAGTCTCTTTGGCAGCTTACTAGTGTTTATACTGTGGTTATCTGTCTTTACCTATTAGGTCTCCCTTAAAATGATGAATACCATTTTTATTCACCCATATATCCCCATATCCTGTGTCACCACCTTGCTTATAAAATACGGTTAATGAATATCAAATTAAGGAACACAAACAACCCTCACTTGCTTTGAGTCCCAAGGTATTTTACCTTTTTATACAGAGTGGAAGAATTCCATATTTACCAATCCTCTCTGTAAATATAATTAATTCAGATTGCCTTCTATGTATTACCCAGACCAGCATAACATAAGACAATGGTTGTTTTATTTAATAAATAAAAAGAGATGGTAATAAGTTTTGTGTAAGAAGTGTATCCTGCAAGATAAAATAGTCTGACCATGGTAGAATGCGTCTGAGCCTGGCGGACTGGGGCTAGACAGAAGAAGAAGCATTAAGGAGGGGGGCCGTGAAGCTGTTCTCAACACGATCCTACTTTAGGCTGTCCATGTGGAGACACATTTAACTTCCTACCCCAAGGTCTCACAACTGATCCTAATAGTTTCCACTAGCTCAAGACCTAACCAGAGTGAGAGAGAGAGGGAGAGGGAGGAAGGGAGGGAGATTAAATATATATATATATATATACATATATATTTATTATATTATTATATATGCATATGCATATGCATATACATACACACACACACACACACACACACACACACACACACACACACACACACACATATATATATATATAATCTCTAGGCAAAGAATTCAAAGTTGTGAACCACAAGAATACTTCTGGAAAAACGAGTCATCTCTTTGTACACGGGGATGCCTGTGTTCAGAAAGTAGCTCTCTGCTTTTTATCACCCTAGGCTTTTCACCCAAAAGGCTAAAGAAGCCAGAGGCCAAAAACAAGTGACATTTCCATGCTCTTGAAAGCAAAATGTTCGACATCCGTTAAGCTAAGGACTGTTTGGCCATGGTTTTTCTTCTGCTTTGAGGAATACTCAAAAAGAGTATGTTACTTTAGGGGTGATGTCAAGGCTTAACAGAGACAATGGGCTAGAGATAGGAGTGACTATGTCAGCAACATTCCCAGCCTGGATCAAAAGGGCACACAGCCACCGGAACCAACTTTTTCCCCAACATGAATGTGGTGCGTGGGAAAATAAAACCTTCTAAACATTTCGAAGTCGCTGACCTTGTCTCCCCCAGTATCTGATGCTGGCTTGCTTATATCACTTGCAAACGGATACTTTACTAGGTCAATGCCAAAGGACCAAATTCCGGAATCCAGTGTGTATCTTTTCTAATAGAGACAAGTCAACACTGTTAAGCACTACACCATAAATCACCACAAGGCAACCTCATATACACAAACTCAGCTCACCTCTATGATGAGACCATCTAGGCAGCAAGACAATATCTGTGTTTCTTATATAAATAACTAAGAAAAAGGGTATGCTTAGAACTGACAGAATGCTCAGATTCAAAGATTCCCTTTTTAGTATTGAGGGTACAATCCAAGTGATTGTTTAGTAAGGGTGGGCATGGGGAGACCATGAAGGCAGAGATGTTTAAAACAGAGCTGGCCAATGCAGCCACTAAATCATCTTGAAGAACACAAAGCTGTTTATGGGCTTCAATTTCAATTCTAAGGCAGCAGGCAAAACCAAGTAGTTGTATTCTATGTAAAACAAACGAACAAACAAAAAAGCAATCAGCCCCACAATATCTGCCTTGTGCTTATTAAGAAAAATTTTGGAGGTGGGGGTTGGAACTTGGTGAATCTTTAGGGAAGGAAATGTTTAATTGACCCGTTAGCTTCCCGAGAGAGCACATACTATGGTCTACTGAATGCCTGCTGCACTCACTAACTTCACCCTGCCCCCAGATGTAGCCTAGCAAAGTCTAATGGCAGATGGGGGGGCTGTCCCCTTCCATTTTATATCTTTCCTTCCACTGTCAAATCTGCTCCTTAGTCTCCATAAAATTATCCTTTTGGTAAAAGTGATAATTTTATAGGTCAAAGACTTTTCCTCAGATCAGCTCTTTCCAGGCATCAAGGTAGGCAGTGTATACTGAGACCTGGTCCTTCAGCCCAACTGTCCCTGAAGCATTCCATAAGGGCATCCCAGCAGGGATGGGGCACTTGCTACCTCCCAGCAGGACCAAGAGGCCTTTTATCTTCCTCTAGGGGAACTGTCAGATGTAACAACCACTCCTCTGACGCCAAATGGAGGCCAGCTCAGTTTTAAGGATGTGCTAGCCTTTGGCTATTTATTTGTTCCTTTTAATTTATTCTAGATAATTCCTTCTGCTGTGCTTTGAAAAAAAAAAAAAACATATTATCTCTGAATTCCTTCAAACCCAGGAAGAGATCACAGGAGAGGTATTTACAGGAGACCCTCAGAGAACATAGCAAGCAATGATAGTTGAGTTGACTCAGAGTATTAGCACCCATCCGGCTCAGTCTGTGTGACAACTACCCAGAGAACTCAAACCCTAGTGATAGTTGTTTATCATTGCTGTTCAAAGAATTGAGTAGAATTTCCGTAGCAAAAAAGTTTACAGTGCAACGTGATGCTGTCCTTCCCTACGTCCGAATGTGTTCCATCAGCACAGAACTGTACAAAACAATCCAGCACAAGCTCCTGTCAGGGTTAGAAAACAACAGTCTCCCATCTGTGGCAGCACGAGAGGACTACAGATTTGAAAGCTCGAGCAGCTGAGACTCCACCATAAAGAAGCACAAACTATCATCCAGGGAAATTAGGCCATGATGAGCCTGCAATCTGGAAAGCAACGTTGGGCTTATCTTTCCTGAAACACACCTAGTCATCCTCTAACTGTATGCCACAGAGACCAAAGCTGCGCTTAAACACTGTGTGGGGGAACCTGCAGGGAGGAGCGCTCCCACACCGAAGTAGAAGAGATTAAACAAAACATCAGGACACTTTTCGCTCAGAAAGGAGCTGTGGCAACTGTGTCACCCTGCACACTTGGTGACATCACTCACTGTACCTAATTCATTCCAATCTCTGATCCACATTTTTTTTTTTTTTTTTTAAGGAAGCAAGCAGCTAAGAATAGCACAAATTATTCATCCTTCATAAATACAATCTGGAAGATACTGTGACATGATAATATTCCCCAAGACTCACATTTTTTTTTTTTTTCTGAAAGAAAAGCATTCCACTCGTCTGACCATTTAAAAATAACATTTGGGGCCTGCAAGTACAGGGACTTGTCACCAAGACTGAGGACTTGAATCTGAACTCAGGACCCACATCGTGGAAGGAGAGAATGGACTCCTGCAAGTTGTCCTCTGACAGCCACAAGAGTACCAAGGTGCATGGACACCCCTCTCCCATAACACACACAAAATACATATATACATACATACATACATACATGTTAAAAATGTATTTTCAGGCTTAATATTCCAAGATTTGGCCATCACAGATAAAGCAGAGCATAAGAAAAGAAGCCAGAAGAATCAAGACACAGAGTGACTCTAGGTTGCTCTGGGGCATGGTGTATTGCAGAGGCTTCTGGGCTGGCCCTCTTTGAACTTTGGTTCTCCTGGGTCATCCACTGCTTCCCCTACAAGGCTAACTTCCCCAGCCATTCTTCAAGGAATCATCTGTGGTTCCCCAGTCTGCTTGGTGAATTCCAAAATGTCTTGACCTTACACATTGTATATCTTAGTTTAGACATTCATAAGGACCACTGGACCTCACAATGTCACAGAAAACAGTGGCCCTGAGCCCTCCACACATCCAGATGGCATAGAAGTCAGAAACAGAACCTCTCAGCAATCCTGATGCCACTGAACTGCAGGTGAACTTACTAGTATCCACCGATGCCTTTGGCTCTTTGATGTTTGATGTTATTTTGGTGACCAGAATAGGAGCATATTAAAGAGATAAGATGCATTCAACACAGGGACACTTCCGTTTCACAGTCAAGGAAGAAATTTCTAAACCATGTTGAGAGGATTTGACTGTGGTTAGAATTACATCATTGCAGAAGAAAGAGTCCCATAAATACGGGTGTGTTACACCTTAAACTCTTGTAACCTGGTTACATCAGTCTCATATACATATATATATGTATATATATGTGTGTGTGTATGTATATATGTGTGTGTGTATGTATATGTGTGTGTATGTGAGTCTATATATACATGTGTATGTATATATATGTGTGTATATATGTATGTGTCTATGTATATATGAGTGTGTGTATGTGTATATATGTTTGTGCATGTGTGTATATATATGTGTGTGTATGTATATATGTGTATGTATATATATGCTTGTATGTATATATACATATATGTGTGTATGTATATATGTGTGTGTATATATGTGTGTGTGTCTATGTATATATGTGTGTGTGTATGTGTATATAGATGTGTGTGTATATATGTATATGTTTGTGTATGTATATATATATATATATATGTGTGTGTGTGTGTGTGTGTGTGTGTGTGTCTAGGTATATATGGGTGTGTATGCGTATATATATGTGTGTGTATTTTAAAAAACAGGACTAGCTCAAACCACTCAAAAAAAATGGAAGTACAAAAATTTTATCTAATTTTTTGACAATAAAATAATCTAGATCAGAGAGAATAAATTCACTGTAGCACAGAGCTAATCCATGAGACTTATCTCCCCCTCCAAATCGAATGATCCAGAAATACAGGATGAGTGAATCAACAAAACAGAGAGGAGTCACGTGCTTTTGAGGCACAGAAACAGTTTGCATGAGGATTATCAGGTGTATCTACCCAGGGCTAAGGTTTATTTTCGGATACGACTAAAAGTAAGCAGACATATAGATACTATCAAAAGGGTAAAATGTAAATATTGAAAGTGAAAGTTAATTTGTTAAAATGAATTGTAAAGTTAAATATCAGTGGCGTATGTCACATGGAGAAAGGAGCAGCGCTTGCTTGCATGAATACTTAGAGTGTACGCAGCGGGTACTAAGTCATTTTATGGGCACTGGTACTTCCTACAGCATCTCTGCAGGTAGGTATTACCAAAGCAGCTTCATAGAAGATCATGCAGCTGGGAGGCCTTGGGAACTGCGTCCCAGACAGGCCATGAGTACCTGCACTTGGGCACAGTGGCAGTTAGTGTGCACCACGGGTGTGTGCTGCACGTGCTAAAAAGTCACACTGCTCATTTTAGCATTGCACCACCACCTGTAGGCCAAAGACAGGTAAACCCTAACTTGTGATTGTTCAACTTGATACTGAGGCCAAATGATAGGGAGGCAGGGGGAACTAGAATTTGAATTTTGATCCCTTTTCCAGGGTTCACGATGGTGCATCATGATATTCTCCTAAGATGCTGGGCAGGGTCAGGAGCCATTGCTCTGGTCAGCTGCGAAGTGCACTGGGGTGCTGAGCTCTGGTGCCTCAGGCTAGATGCATTAAAGCCACAGCCAGCTTAGAATATTTTTAATTTACAATGGTTTGTCAGGATGTGCCCTCATCGTAAACCTCTGAATATTTACATACTCTCATTTGTATATATCATCTTATTCACCGTGCAAACTTAAAGGCGTACCTGAACTCCAAAGAAACAACTTAGGTGGAATACAAATGTATTTTATTCTGTGGGAGCCTTTACATCAGACCTCCAGCTTATCAAAACAACCGCAGCCCAACCTGGCTCCTGTTCTCATTATTTAACTGCAGAACTTGGTGTCGGTTTGTAGAGAAATGGACAGGTTTCCTTCTTTTTGTTGTTTTGGGTTTTGTTGGTTGGTTTTTAATTCGAAGGTGGTGATGTGTCATGGGTTCAGGCTGCACTGGAGCTCAGATCCAATCTCATAAATGTTTCCCGTTGTAGTTTTATGAAGGGTTGTGGAGAGAGCGGCATGCTATACTGCTGAACTTGCATTAAACTAGCAATCAAACTGCTGTGAATGTCTCACTTTATCACCGATAAAGCTCATCCACAAATAAGATGCCATTTGGTTTTTGTGTCCTCTATGAGATGTGGGAAATTCAGTTATTGCCATTTTCCAGTGAGGAAGTTGAGTCCAGGAGAGGCTCAGTAACCTTCCAGAGGACTTCCTGATGTGAACCACACATGTGGAGCCAAATATCTGCACACAGTGAGCAGACAGCATCATTTCCATTTTGCTGCAGTTAGGTACATTGTACAAATACCACAGGTCCTGTTAGCATTCTGCCTAAGCTCCATCTCACAGTTATCTGGCAACAGCCAGGTATGCTCTGTCCCACAGTTACCCGGCAACTGCCAGGTAGGCCTGACCCACTATAAAAGGGGCTGCTTGCCCCCCTCTTGCTCTCTTGCTTCTCTCTCGCTGTCTTGATTTCCCTTCCCTGCTCTCTCCCCATTCCCTTCCCCCCTCTCTCTCCACATGCTCATGTCTGGCCTCTACTCCTCTTCTCTTCTCTTCTCTTCTCTTCTCTTCTCTTCTCTTCTCTTCTCTTCTCTTCTCTTCTCTTCTCTTCTCTTCTCTTCTCTCTTCTCTTCTCTCTCTCTCTCTCTCTCTCTCTCTCTCTCTCTCTCTCTCTCTGCCTTCCTCTGCCTCTGCTACCCTCTTGACTCCCCTCCCTAAATAAACTCCATTCTATACTATGCCGCCATAGTGTGGCTGGTCCCTCAGGGGGACGGGATGCCTCGGTATGGGCCCCGCCGAGGCACCCCCTTCCCCCATACCTCACCACACCTCCATAGAACATACCCCTCTTTATCTTTTTATAAACATATCATATCCATGCAGATGCGCTGGTGCAGCAGCTTTACACATTCATGGCCATACGATTGCTCTGATTCCAGGGCAGGTTTGAGTACATAACTCTAACGTTAGAATAAGGTCACTAATTCCACAGTATTTAAAGCCTCAATACTGGGCTATGTCAATTCCCCCATGAGCAATGGACTGTTGTCTTCATCACTGTTCTGTCACTGAAAGCTACATCCTGATCCACAAGCTGGGGAAGGGGGGAGTGGAGAACAGAGGGAAGAGGGGAGAGGGGAGAGGGGAGAGGGGAGAGGGGAGAGGGGAGAGGGAGAGAGAGAGAGAGAGAGAGAGAGAGAGAGAGAGAGAGAGAGAGGAGACTGGGTGCACCTAGCGTGGGCTTTTGAAACCTCAAAGCCTACCCCCAGTGACACACTTCTAACAAGGCCACACCTCCTAACCCTTCAAAATCTTTCAAACAACTCCACTCCTTGGTGACTGCACATTCAAATATGTGAGCCTACGGGGGCCATTCTCGGTCAAACCACCATCAGTCTTAACAAGGATTTGATGACTGTAGAGCTATGTGCTCGAGGTTGAAGGTTTGTATATTCAGGACTGTGCGCAAGCATTTTTCTTGCTGGGAATATTGAAACCAGCAATCTTTTTATAATAATTTTCTCCATTTGACTTCAGACATTTAATATGCACATGAGAAATGGCTTCATCTTTTCACTCTTAAAAAAAAAAAAAAGGGTATACAATCAGAAGAAATTCCTCATTTCTAAAACTTGGAATAAAACGTTTCATCTAAATCCTGAAGCATTTCAACATCCACACATGCCAGCAAACACACGCATGATGCTACTTTGTGAATTACGGGAATCAGATGAAAAGCCTGCAAAGAATGACTGAATATGAGACAAACCATAGGCCCCCCCATGCTCAGAGTCTTCTCCCCGATTTCTGGGTGCATCCCACACTTCATGGCACCTTGCCCAGCCTTTTCCCATTTTTCTTTCAGCCCAATCACTATCATCTTGGCTGCCTGTATCTATTCTGCTTTTGAAAGCACTGCGGTGCTCACATGGCTATCCTCTCCTCTGTACAATGAAGAGATTCTTCCTGCTTCTGAAAGCTTAAATTATCCATGTAGTTAGACAAACGAGGTAGAGGATAGTTTTTGAAGTTTCTAAATAATGGTTCCTGCCTATCTGGATTTGCTCAGGGGGCTGGCTCCTTCTTCCTCCTTCTGATTCAACTTGGGTAGGGCATTTCCCTTCCCTCTTTTGTTACCACCTCTTCTAAAGTATCTCTGGACAGTTGTTTACTCCATAGGAACTTATGAGAAACCCTTCTGGTGGGTACCACTTGGTACAAACAGGATGAAGATCATAGGCCCAGAACCTCAGCTTCCATCCGTAAAGTGCAGCAAGGGATAAAAGTATTGTAGAGCCATAGCTGAGGAAAGATGGGAGATGTGAAACTTGTATTTCCTTATAGACGTGAAACTTCACAAGGGTGGTGGTGCTTGAATTTGATCTAGAAAACCCATAGGTGCTCAAAATGGACAAGATGAAATGAAGGAGACAGGCATGGGAATGACACAGGAATGCATAGGCATTGCATTAAATATAGGATGCCCAGGGCAAGGCTAAGAAGTAGGAGGAGTTTTAAAGTAGGGAGTAGTATGGTCAAAATCATATTGCTCAAGAGTCGATGTAATCTAGAATATCACTGTGGTCTAAGCAGGAGCAATGGAGTAGACAGAGACTGACGGCATTGTTACGGGAAGGACTGGAGTAGCTGGCCTTGCCACCCAGCACTGACATTTCTGTAGTGTGTGGGGAGCTGTGAATGGAAGGGGAGCAGTGCATGGAAAGAAAACCATGAAAGATGAAGACCAGTGTCCGTCTGGTGACTCTGGACTTGGAGGTTTTGGGGTGGTTGTAGAGAGAATGAGATGCCTAGACTCACTTAGATTGAGGTGGTGTGGGACATCCAGATGGAACGCTCACTGGGAACCCAGAAGAGCAAGTGAAGCTAGATTTCTCATGGAAATCATTATAATTCAGATCTGGCAGTCATTCACCCAGCCAACGCCCTCTTCTCATATTCTGGGAGTCAGTGACTTATTTCTGGAGTGCTAACCTGAAGGCCAAGCCCAGAATTAGATGTTGCACTGTGTGTGTGTGTTACTGATGTCTCCAAAAGCATCTTTGAACACTCATTACACATGGGGATTCTGAGGTCTTAGATACACAGAATGAGCCCATGGCAGGAGCGAGGAATCCAAATTCTGGATCACTATCTTTTTCATAGAATTAGGCTTATTGACATACCCACCACCTGAGACATTCAGGAAATAGTCCCCCCCCCCTTCCTCTCTCTCTGATGCCAGACTCTCAATGTGAAGGACCGGTAAGCACTCCTTTGCCTGATTTCTACTTGACGGAAATGCCCGGAGTCGTCCCCAGTGATGCCCAGTGCCATTTGCCTGGCTCACCATTGCATTTCACCGAGTTAACTGCTTCCTCCCTCCCTCATGACACAGCATCCTAAGACAGGCTTTCTTCAACTCCATGTCTTCAGTTCTTTCTGGAGGACACTGTCCCTTGCGCTAGCTGCAGGCTGTGACACATTTAGCTTTTCAGAACACATTCTGGACATGCATCCATCTTTCTTTTGATGTAACACCATCAAAGCACTAAAATCCTCGGGATAAAATGTTCATGTGCTACACAACAAGCCTTAAGCCAAAACAAATGATTTTCTTTTCTTTGGCCACTAGGGTGACCTGGTGAGAAGATGTCATAAACTCTGCCTCTTCACTGTCTAGATTTTTCCATTTCAATTGTGAAGATTAGGTTCAGTGCCTTTCAAAATCTGTAGTCTCGTTGGCTAGGAGCTTTTCCATGAAGTCATATTTTCATCCATTTATTTGACTATATTTAAACTGACATCATGCCTGAACAGATCTATGATACAGAGTGTGATATGTCAATGCATGCATACAATAAGCAATTAGATAAGGTAAGTAATTGACATATTCATCACCTCAAAGACTCAACATGTCTTTGTGTTGGAAGCATTCACAACTGTCTCTCACTATTTGGAAACATACAACAGCTCATTTTTAACTGCGGTCATCCTACTGGGTCATAAAACTCTAGAAAGCGAGTCCCCGGTAGAACTGCAGTTTTGCACCTGTTAACCAACCCTCCTTCCCCTCCTCCGTGACCACTCTGCTACTTTCTACTTCTGTAAGATCAATTCTTTTACTTCCACATCTGGGTGAGATCATGAGGTCTTTGTGGAAGTCCCATCTTTCCAATGGTGGTTCTCACTTGGTAAGCCACCTCTGAATCAGAAAATCCTCTATTCTCATTTGCTCTGTCTCACACTTCTCTTCTAAGTGTCTCAGATAGCTCTGGAGTTGCAAATTAATTCTTACAGACAGAGTTGTAGGGGAATTATTATTCTCCTTGTAGATGAGAAAGTGGCTGTCTGGACTGGACTGTGACTCATCCCACTTTCTGGATCTTTTTTTAATGAACCAGTCACAGACAGCCTGCCCTCACTTTAAAAAATCCTACACAAATCACACTCTTGTTTGTTGCTGATCTTTTAAAAAATTATTTTGTGTGTTTGCAGAAAAAAAGAAATGTGTGCTATCATGTAGCATATTGTAAAGAGGGTGAACTGTTTGGGACTGGCATAATATGAAGAACCTATGGTTTTTTTTGGGAGAAAAAGGCATGGGGATTTTTGCATTAGTTACTTTTCTATTCTGTGGCTTAACACTGTAACAAAGACAATTTATAGAAGAAAAATGTTTAGTTGGGATAACTGTTTCCAAGGGTTAGAGTCCATGATGGCAGGAGGAGTAGCTGAGAGCTCACATCTTTTTTTTTTTTTTTTTTTTTTTTGATACTTTATTTACATTTCCAGTGTTTCCCTCTTTCTAGGTCTCCTCTTTGGAACCCCCCTCCCCTCCCCCTCCCCTCCTCTATGAGGGTATTCCACCTCCCACTCACCCGCCCACCCACTCCCATATTCCCACCTTGACGTTCCCCTTTACTTGGGCCTGAGGGTGTGAGAGCTCACATCTTAATCTGCAAGTAGATTGGGGCAGAGAGGGCCTCACTGTGAATGCCCCAGTCTTCTGAAACCTCAAAGCCCCAGCCCCAGTGACCAATCTCCTCCAACAGGCCACACCTCCTAATCCTTCCCAAACAGTTCTACCAATTGGGACTAAGCATTCAAACATATGAGCCTGTGGGGGCCATTCTCATTCAAACCACCAGATGGCACCAGATTTTCCCAGAGAGCTGAGTGTTTTTGACTAGGCCATGGAGCCAAAGATGGAACTGACATGTGGGCCAACTTTAAAACAGGCTGGTGTACTTCTTGCTTGTCTGTTCTCCAAGGGACTTTCTCTTCCTTAGGACACAAACCACAAGACCAGTCCTTCCTGGTGTCTCCCCTGTTGCTGCTTCTCACAGCTGAGAGCTGTTAATTTCCCTGCCTGCCTATACAACAGCATCAAGATCATGTTTCCTTTGTAGGTCCCCAGAGTCTAAGCTTAATGTGTTTATCCTCCAAACAGGGATGCCATACACCTAAAAGTAGTGAGATCCCTGTTTCTAGAGGCATTCAACCAGGGACCATTGTAGACTTTAAGCAGCTAAATCATCTGCCCCCCCCCCCCATATTATGAAATTGCCTATGCGCCTTCTCATTTGGATCAATTTCACCAATGCTAGATTTTTAAATATATGTAACTGGATAGCGCACGGAGGTCCTCAAAAAATAATTATTATCAAAAGTTTAAAATGATTTCAATAATGATCAAGTCTGGAGTTGATCCTAGAAATTATTACACGTCTTCCCAGGACAGTGGTATTCATTATCAGTTCTCATGTGTTGGTTAGACACCTCCTACTTGAGTGGGAAAGAGCCCCACTTTTAACAGCTTCCATCCCAGTGAAAGAGATAGCGCCATTGTCTGGACAGAGATGTCAAGATTTAAGTATAGCTTCAAGTACAGCTTCTCTGCTTCTCAGCACAAAGAATGCCCATTTCAAAGTCCCCAGCGAAAGGACCCGCACTGTGGTCTTACTGCTCTTTGTCACTTAGGTCTGAACTGCGAAGGAAGTAACTAGGAAGTGCCTAAGGACAACAAGGTAAGGTAGAGAGAGACCTAGATCCCAGTTTGAGCTGGAATCTTCCCTGCTTCAAATCTTATTCACCGAGCTCCTAACCTTCCCTGCTCTCCTGGGCACTAGGTTTCCAGTCTGGCCTGTGCAAATCTTAACCTTTCCTCTACTAATTGTCACAAGAAGTGCGGGGTAGGGGGTCCCCCACAGGGACCTGCTCTACTGGATTATAGAGTCTGCCTGTATTCAAATGGAATTTAGATTTAAATCAGATCAGGGATTTACAGTCCTTTCTACTTTCATTCATTTTGTGGATTTCAGCCCTCTTCTGGCCCAGTCTTAATCCAATGCACTTCAGAGAGAATTACATGCATGGTCGACCAGGGCAGAGTCGGTGAGGGTGAGGCAGGGTGTATACTAACACCAAGTCCGTTTAGGAGAGACCCTAAGGCTGGATCCGACCTCTCCTCTGGGTTGGGTTGACCTTAATTCCCCTGGGAACCCTTGGCACTGGACCCTCCCTCTCGCGATTCAGCTACTCGTGGGATCGTGGATGCCCGTGCCCTTGAGTGCCTTCCGGGGGGTCGCCCTTTGCTCCCAGGGAGAGTTCACCGCGAGGACCCACGCTTTCTTGGAAGACGCTCCAGGGGAGTGAAAACCTTTTTTGTCTTTCCTTCCGCAGAAGGAAAAGCAGAAACAGCTAGCGGCGGCTCCAGTTGAATGCGCCGCGTGGCTGCAGCTCTTAAAGCCGCAGAGGCGGTCACCAAGCGGTACAGACCGGGTTCTCAACTTCGCCTGTGACTCGGGTACCCCAGAACCAGACTCAACCCTCAGACTGGTGTTTCTGCTCACAGATCCCGGCTCCAGGAGTCTCGGGCCAACCCAGTGCAGCTCTGCCCTGCCACCCCCTGCGGCGGAGCGCCCTAGGTGCTCGCCCGCGCGCCTCTGGCTTTCATGCTTTGAGCAAGGCGCGCCCTAGGGAGTTCTGAGCCTTGAACTTCTGACTCTCCGGTGACGCGACGCCCTCCCAGGAGCCCAGTCCACCCTCTCCTACTCTCAGCTGAGGTCCTGACAGCCCGATCCCGTGAAGATTAAATGCCCGGCGAGGGGAGCTCCCCTGCATGTTGAAAAACAGCCCAATTCGCCTCGCAAACGCCCGGAGCCCTCATAGCGCGGGCTCCAACCAGAAAATTTTCATCCCTGGACAG
>CM052709.1:95211438-95256171 GCA_028551405.1 Uromys caudimaculatus | reverse complement strand
TCACTGATCCCCCCCCCCCCCCCCACGCTGGGCTGAAATGCTGAGTTGGAGACGAATGTTTTGACCCTCAGCTCCAAGGCTAGCACCTTCTTAGGAGGCTTCCCAATTCCACCCAAGATGGGCAAGATCTAAGTTCCAAGATTCCCTCTTTGGGCAAAGGGTTTGGGCATCAGGGAGGAGGAAACACTGACAGCACTGGAAAGCGAATCCTCCCAGAGAACTAGCTAGGCTCAAAACCAGTCGGCGGGGCCAGGGAGTCCGACCCCCCAAGTGCCCCAACTCCTGCAAGGGCAGAGAGCAGAGTGACAGCAGCTACCACTGCGCGCGTTGGCACTGGCACGAAATCTCTGAATCCGCTGGCTAGGCAGCCAGTGCCGAGGGGTGGAGGCGAGAGGGAGGAGGAGGAGTTGCCTGAGCAGAGGGATGACGTCCTCCAGAGCCTCTGGCTCCTAGGGACAGAGATTCGCGAGCTCTCCGGGTCCAGCGCACTAGGTCGGGGGAAAGCGATCTCTGGGGAGCCGCGCCCCACTGTCGCTGCGGCTTCAACACGGTGAACTGGGGGCCGAGTCCAGCTAGAGTGCAAGCCCGCAGGCTACTCCCAAAACACCTTTCTGCCGGTCTCTGAGGGTTCGCTTCGTAGAACCTACGTATTCCAGAAGGGCGCTAGCAGGTAGCCTTCAGCCCGACAATCCTCGCCTCTTTCCGGCTTCTCAGGGATCGACCTCAGCCAAGGGCAGGCGCCCCGGCCACTACCCACGGAGTACACCGGCGCACTACACTGGTCCCTGCTGCAAGGAAGGAGGGGACAGTCGGGTGGAAAGGCGCTCACCTGGATAGCAGAAGCCTTGCTCTCGATTCCTTTCCGAACCTGTTCCCAGCCCCCAGGCACAACCTTCCTCAGAGAAAACAAAGTAGCGCAAGGGCACGGAGATGAAGCGCTGCTCCTAGTCCCTGTACAGCGACTGTTCCCTTCCGCTTTTCCCGGGTCTGAGCTCGGACTCAGCGGCGGGAAAGGGCTCCCGATGGCTGCAAGGGGTTGCCAGACCCGGGCTTCTCCTGCAGCAGTGGCAGCAGCGCCTCCAACTTGCCACCTGCAGCGCGCGTCGGGCGCCTGTGACTACCGGTGCCGCTCAGCCTCAGCTGACCCGCCCTCCGGGTGTGCTAGTTGGCTGAGTCCTGCTCCTGGGCGGACCCCATGCTCGGCTCCGCCCTACTTCGGCCTTGGAACAGGGAGCGCTCGCAAAGTCTTAACGCCAGGCTTCCTTGGGTTTGATAGCCAGCAGTCTTTGCAAGCAAGGAGAGATCCTTCCTACACATACCCAGACACACAAGTGCACACACAATTCGTTGTAAAGACTAGAGGAAGGAAAGGTTTGTGAGTGATGCCCCTTCGTGTATTCGACCGAGTGTTTGAACAAGTAAAGTGTTCTCTGAAGGTGGAACTGCATTTTTGCAATCTCTTTAAAGACTTAAAACCATTGTCCCAAGGAGTCAAGGAATGGAGGCCAGGAATTGGCTTGAGGATGCCTTGGGTATGTTTCACCCCAAAACGGTATAGTGCTGCTGTTGTTCTTCCTTATTGGGGTCCCAGCACCTACCCCATATGTGGCCTGAAGGCAGATTATATCAGTTTCTTGCATTAAAATTCTGCATTTGGTTTACCGGGTTCCGGCCATGCAAACCCATGCCCCATGCCCATGCGTTTACACAGCCTGTACTATATATGACTCCTTCGGCCTTTGCAGGTTAACAGTGGGTAGATTAGCTGTGGTTTTTGGCTCTACGTCTACCCCGGACAGCTAACCCTCAGTGCACCTGCACAATCTGCCTAGGCCTTTCAGGTACGTTCCTCTTGTACTTTTCCTCTTAGCTGCTCCTGGAGTAGAGCCCTTTGGAAAGCTGATTTGGTAAAGCCTTCCCAGGGATAAAAGCTATGTATAAAAAACCAAAAACCCACGACAGGCGCAAGTCTGAAGAGCCATCCAATCAACCAGAAATGTCTGACTCTTGGGTGCCTCTATGAGAATGTGCTGCATTGCCAAGTGCCTATCAGTTTAGAAACATTTCAAAATTAACTGCCCAAATAGCACAGTTAATGATCCGTTAGGGAAATGTCTATGCCTGAGAGTGCAGGTGTGACACTGTTAAGTGTGACTAGAATGTGCACGCATGTTTTGTGAAATTCTCTGTGCCCTAGAGTGATAGAAAAGATGATTAATGAGCTCAGGCAATAGGAATTTAGAGGGGGGTGCATTAGGGGGGATTGGCACAACTCAATGTTGACTTCCTGTCAAGTATAGGTTAGTGCTACTTTGTAACAATGGCTATATTATCTGCTACTTTGTAACAATGATTCCCTAAAGTTACAGTAAAGAGTTTGTTTCATGAGACGCCATGAGTCCACCTTGGGGACCAAGAACACTCTCTTGCTACCCACAGAGAGTATTTACTGTCATGGGGCAGTTAAGCATTCACATGAAGATCTTTCAGCATCCTGGGCCTAGTGTTCCCTTAGAGACTTGCACTTTGACCTAGATTGAGTAAGACAACCAACAGAATGAAGGTGTGGCTTGCACACCTGGAGTCCAGGTTTACTTGATCTCTATGGCAACACCTGATACATCTGGTACGCTGACATCCTGGAGGGGTGCTAGGACTTGACAGAGGGCTTTTCTGCTGGGTGCTTTGGAACCACCATGGAAGTGATTGGTGGTTCTTGCTCAGGGGAACTCTTTTTCTTTTCTGTAACTGTAGAAAGGTTAAAGGGGGGGGGGGGCTGATGTAGGATAGAAATGAGTCAGAAGAGAAAAGTCAAAGTGCCTGTTGATGGTGGGAGAAATTAGCAGATGCTAGAATGTTGAATGCTGAGTGGTCCCAGCTGGTGCCGAGCAGGCAACAGGAACTGGGGGTGGGGGGTTGGGGGGGGCTTAGAGGCATTAAGTGTCAAAGCTTCAACCAGGAATAGTACTTCAGGAGCCAGCAGTCAGGATATTAAAGCTGTATAGATTCCTGTAAGTCACCCGTAGTGTGCGGGCAGGGCACGTCATTAAGCTTCATTTTTTCCTATTTATAAAAAGAAGATGCAGGTGCCTACAGAATAGAGCTGTTGTCAGGATTAAGATAATTCATTGGAGACGCTCTACACAGAGTGAGCATCCGACAGGTAGTGAGTTTACTATGGAGAATTTAAAGGGCTCAAAGGCTGCCTGTAACTTGTGCTGCTTGTTGCCAACAGAACCTTTTTTTTGAAATGTAGTGCTCACGGTGTATATGTTCTCTCTATGGCTGAGAATTTCACTTCCCAGAATGGTCCTGAGTTGAAGGTGATGTGTGTGTCAATAGCTTTTGTACTGGCTGACTCTGTTTCTATGCATGGTGGCCATCCAAATGGATAAATGTCACTTGATGGGGGAACATCCCACATTGTTTAACACAAACAGTAGTTGCCTCGGACGACTTGCTTGGTTAAGGCTGCATTTGCTCCTGTTCCTTTAGCTTCTCTTCACATGACTGTCAACATCTTTCACCATCTTCCACCCTCCACGTTGCCTCTGACCTTAAAACATCAACAGAATATTCAATCTCACCCTCTCAGAAAAAAAAAATGCCCTTGTTAACCTTTGTTATGGTGAAAACTGCGCTTTGGTACACGTTCTCATTGGGATATTACACTCCCCATACACACTGAGTTTCCTTCTATTTAAAACCAGGCCTGGTGGCACAGTGTAGGGCTAAAGCAGGAAGATGCTAAGTTTGAAGCCAGTCTTGGGTATGTAGAGACACCCCGCTTAAAATAAATAGAATGAGAAAACACACCAACAAATTCCTTTTCGATCTTTTTTGTGTGGTACTGTCTATGCAGAACTACAAAGGATGCCCTAGCTTGCCCTTTAATGTCTCCCTTTTCTGTAAAGAGATAGATCTATGTTGTGGGAAATATCAAAAAAGAAAGAATATATAGCATGTTCCCCTACTATGCCCTGGTTCTCTCAGCCCCGGCAGGCTGGCCAGCCATGCACTGGCGAGCAATGGCTGACCTGCTTTTATCTCAAGGAGCTCTGACTCAGAGCTCCACGATCTCTCCACCCAGCTTGCTAGGTTCCCACTGGCAGGTTGCTACCCTACCAGCCCCAAGCTTCAATACCCCCATGGCCTCTGTGGTGCACATCAGGCAAACTCACACTTTGCCGCTGTACCTTTCTCTCTGGAACCCACAAGAAGTTACAGGTGTAACTCACTCCTTGTCTGAAGACCCTCCCAGGAGGGCAGAATTAGCAGAATACAAACAGCCCCAGGGCTATCCACAACAGACCTACACACAAAAAATGAATAAGGTCTCATTTTGATAGTTTATTTTAAAATAATTTCAAATGTAGAAAATGGGGATTCTATACCTTTCTTTCCTGGTTTTATCAATTATTATTACTTAACATTTGATATATCCTTATACAGATGATCTATAGATGATCTTTAGATGTGTAAGTGCTTACGGTCACTATTCCTTTTCTAACCCACTAAAGAACAAGTGCAAACTTGGGGGTCCAGCACCTTCAAATTCTCCAATGTATACACTCCTCCCAAACAGGACACACTCTTACATAAATACCACGTAAGCCTGGGATGATGTCTTCAACCATCCATCTTGACAAGTGATTCAGATTTTGCTATCTTTCTCTCACAGTGCCGTTTTGGCCCCCTTTCTGGCCCAGAATCAAATAGAGAAGAACGTGTTATAGCTTATTGATGTACTTCTTTACTCTCACTTAATGTGTGGGTTTTGTCAGTCTTTCTTCATCTTTCCTGATTTTGATGCTCAAGTGCTGTTTTTCAACTTAGATCCATTGGTGCTTCTTCGTGGTTCACCCCCAGTGCACCCCTGAATAAAATACTGAAGAGATGACCCTGTACTTCTGAGTGGATCGCTTTCAAGGCACATGGCGTTTTACCCCCTCACTGTTGGTTGTGGTAACATGATCACCTGGATTGATGAGTAATGGGGTTTTCTGTTTTACGCCATTGTTTCTTCCTTTGTAATCTAGGCACTGTGTAGTAGGCAATGTTTAGTATACCTCCTGAGCACCCAAACACTTTTGTCTCTGAGTTCTGGTGGGGTCTGTGCCTGTTTAACCACGGTACTTACCAAGGTGCAATGCCTCCCTTTTTGTATTTAATGTTTCATTTATTTTAACATAGGTTTGTGAATTTCTATCCCATTCAATGGGTTGCATTCTGTTACCTGTTTGTATGCCCAGATTAATATAGATTTTGGTACTGGGTTTCCCTTTAAGCCAGGACAGTGATCTCTAAACACCCACTTACTGACGGCGCCACCACAAGATATCCCACCTTGGGCTTTCATTGTCTCAGTCCTGAGATGAGGTTTCTCTTCCAAGAAGCAATGGTTCTCTTTTGGGGGGGGGGGCTAGAGAATATCATTCAGAAATGATGATTGGCCATGACTACTCCCTCCAACTGGTTTATTAGCTGTAAACTCCAGGTCTTCTCAGAGGACCAAGCAGGAAATAAATGATATATATTCACACATAATAACACACAGACATCTCTAGTCTTTACATGTGATTCTATTTACTGATAACCTTAATATCCACTCATGAACTAATGTACTTATTGAGGTTTTGAGTATGTACCAATAGTTCTGCTGCTGAGACAACACATCATGGTTCTTTCTAGCCTCCTGCTTTCTCTGAGGATGATTTCTCGGCAGAGCAATTCCTGACTCCTACCCCCCTCAGCATATTGGCTTATTGCTGCATGTGTCTCTTTAGAAATCTGACCACCACAAACCCCACCCCACCCTTGCCTCTGTGGTTCTTTTGCTTTTTTGTATCGGGATTCTTTCCCACCAGAATCTCTCCACTCTATCTTCTTGGTCTACGTCCTCCTTAGATACTGACCACCCCTTCAGGGAATTGTCTTCTATACTTGGAGTTCAAAATCCCACAGTCATCGCTGACCACATCCACTCCTAATCTGTAGCAAATTCTGTTGGCTCCATTTCAAATAGGTCCAGCATTCAACTCTTTCTTACCACTTCCACCAGACTTGTCTCAGCATCATCTTCTCCTCAAGTTTTGTGCTACACCCTGAGCTGGGCATTTCTCATTTCCTGGGAGTGAGGTCAACCTTCAGCCTACATAATAAATGAAGAGGAGAGATGTGGGAGAGGGCTCAGTTGGTCAAGTGCTTGCCCGAAAGCACAAGCACCTGAGTTTGATCCCTAGACCCCATGTGAAAGAGCTGGACATGGTGGCACACACTTGTAATCCCAGCACTGGGGCAGCAAAGACAGGTAAATTCTTGGGGCTCTCTTGCTCAGCCAGCCTAGTCTACATGGTGAGCTGCAGGCCATTAAAAGGGAGAACCAACACCAGAAGTCATTCTCTGGCCTCCACATGTATACTTGTGCACAGACAAGGCATCTGCATGCCTGTGTGCTCTCCACCACACAGATATCTCAGGTATCATTTTGCTCCTTTACTTGATCACATCCACCTCTACCCCCAAATAAATAGGCTGATCCTAATGCTGGCCTCTGCTCTCCTGCCTCTGTCCTTCATGCTCTCTGCTTTGTGTGCCTTCAGGGCACACTGGCTTCAACACTCTGCCTCTGCCTGGGACTCACTTTCCCTGAAAGCTTGTGACTTGCCTTCTCACCACTTCAGGTCTTTGCTCAGGGGTGTATTCCTCTAGGACATCTTATCAAGGCGCCATATTGGAAATCACACCCTTTGGCAACTGCTTTCTCTCTTACAGGCTCAACTCTTTTCATAGCACACTACAGTCTAGCGCTGCGTACTGTCCCTATACAGTGACACTTGCACCTTCTACCTTGACAGGAAGACTTCATGAAAAGGTGATTTTGATCCTGTTTTTTCTTCCTGAATCTCCAAATCTTGCAGCAGAGCCTGGTGAAAAATAGATGCCCAGGGAGAAAAATAGCCAAAGAATGGCTGGAATTATAGAAATATAATACATCTAAGAGTAATTATAGATATAGTCACACACTAAGTGGTTTCCAGAGTACTTGAGAAGTTAAATTTATATAGTGTTTCATCCAGAGGAATCCTATATACGTTAAAGGCAGGGAGTAGCAAAAGTGTGCCCCAAATGTAAAGATAGGAAATAATAGACAATATATTTAATAAATATGAACTAAAGTAGGAAATCTGGCAGCAGGGAGCTGTTGGTATTAACTGATCTATTATCAAATCAAAGTCTAGATTATATACCCTTAGACATAGAATTGAAAATATTTCCCACCATCATCTTCAGAATCAAGTATTCTATTGAACGTTTTAGTTTTTTGTTTTTTGTTTTTGTTTTGTTTTGTTTTTAATCTGAGAACAGCAGTTTCTTACAGCATAGGAAATACATTAAAGAGGCTCAGGAGATCTTTAGATCTAGTACTTTCTTTGGTAAGGTGACCACTCAGCCCACAAGGGAAATAAAGCTCTTTTTGTATTATTGAAGCCCCAATGTAAAACCTGCTCCTCTAAAAGCCAAGAGCCCTTGGAAGAGATTTCACAAATGAAATGGAAACTCACAGACATTGGGCAAGCTTGCAGCACGGATTCATCATCAGGATTTTAATGTACCTTATTCTGCGTTGTTTAGAAGGTTCTGTGTGCACATCTGAAAGCGATTAGCAAGCTTCACTGCGGCCAGACTGGAAGTTCTTTACGGGCTGTGCTCAGTGAAGATACAGCAGTTTCATTTGCAGTTGCAAAATTCATTATTTCGATTTCCTGTAAGTCCCCACAGATATACAGATATATGTTTCAACAAAACCTATTGATCCAAAGGAGATCTGTATCTCGGACAGAACTTTAGCTTTTCTGACTTCTAAAGATTTTTAACTGACCCTAATGGGATGATGGGGTGTTTGAGAAAGGGTTATTTCCCTTACATTAGCATGCAAACTTCCGCATGAATTTTGGGAAAACAGCTATCTGGTCTATAGATGGAACATCTGTTGAAAGGAAGACCTCTGCATGTTTTCCTGCCGGAGCTATCATTGCTCACTCAATGGCTGGCTGGCTCATCGCTGGTAACCTATGTCTACCCATGCATAGCCAGGGGACCTGGCTGAGCTGCATAAATCTCATCTCCTTTCTGCTGCTCTTCCAAGGCTGAATGCTTCCAAATGCTAAGCAAAACACAAACGAGTTATGATTCAGGAAATGCCTCCTAAGTTGTTTTGCTAGCTGTGTGGTTTCAGCTTAGCCTGTGTCTTGATTTCCTTGTATAAATTGAGAGTGGCATTATGCACCTCAGAGAATAAGCCAGGGTAAGGAAAATTGTTTGGTGAAAAGAGTTTGAAAAGCCAGCAGTTCACCTCCCTCTTCATCAAGCTAGCTATACTGGATTATTTGAAATGCCCTCAGGAAGATATATTCCCTTTTTCTGTTCCTGCTCCCCCCTTTCTTTCAATCACCTCTTCTCTCTCCCACTTTCATACTTAAAACCACTAAATCCTCAGTGATTCCTCTGACATCTAGAACCTGATAAATTTGTCATGGTCTAAAATAGCTCTACAGAGACTTTTTTAATTCTCTGAATTAAAATGTTAAAGCTTAGTTTCTGATCCCAGAAAGTTCTAGAGGTAGCTCCACCCTTTGCAGCTGCTGATCAATAAGCTTCTCCATAACTGCAGATCATGAAGTCACCATGCAAACTGACACTTGACACCCATTCGTTTGTTGCTGGATGTGCTCTGGCCTGAGAGCAGAACTCTCCCGGTATGAGAGAACACAGAGGCTCTCTGATCTAGAGCAAGCATGCAAACTCAGCAGTGAGTTGAAGTTAATTATCTTGGAAGTGAAGACTTTGCCAAGAAAGAAGTTATCAAGATACAAGATAAGACTAGTTGCAAGTTGGCAGCTGTTAACATCTATATCAGCTTAATCCGAGCTGTTAACTAGACTATGAATGCCCATGTTACTTTCTCTCCCTTGGAGTTATAAGCAAACAGTGAGTGTGAAGACCTGGAGACTGTCGGGCTAGTGGTATTTGTTCTCACTCATTCAGATTTGGTTATTGCTTATTTTTATGGGTAAAGATTTCTAATTATCTTTCTGAAAGCTGGAAGCAAGGGTCAGAAGCTCAGCTCCTGGTTAATGTGTGCTCTCTCGACACACACACTTTTAGTTTTGCAGGACAAAAAGTGAAGCTTAACTGTGATTCCCAGGGGTTGAAGTACAAAACCACTGTCGACCCAAATGATCAACAAGAAATTTGGAGAGGTCTTCCTTCCAGGAGAAGATATGACAGGACCCAACTGTTGTGACCCAGGCAAATCACTAGATGGATTGCAGCCCACACTAGCCCTAGATCTACTGGGGACTTTGAAGTCATGTATTTATTTTCGAGGTTCTACCAATTTCTAACAACAGCTGATTTTTGCTTAATCAGTCTTCAGCTGCTGAGCATTTTCAGGAATTCCTTCCTGGAAGGTGCCCTGAGTTTAATTGCAGCATTAGAAATTGTCATTTCCTTCAACTGGGTTGTATTTAGGAAGAAAGAAGGTAAAAGAAAAGTTGATCTAAAAAGAATTTTTGGTTAACTAGATGTTCGGTAGATCTGAAATGGACCTATAGATGTTATAAGCAACCGGTGCATTTTAAAAATTGTTCTCATAAGTTAGTGTTTGATGGTTCAAAGTGAACGAGTGGCCAGTGGAAACAGTGGCAGGCTCCTATAACCATGCTTGCATGATAATGAGACTTTGCCAGTCTTTGTCTTGGCCTAGGGTCCCCTTTATGATCTGGTCCTGTTTGAGGTGGTGCAGCTGTTTACAGCTGATAGGATAGTCCACAGACTTGGGCTAATGTCTATCTGATGGACTGGGAGTCCGGAATGGACTCCTAGGGGTATGCATACAGGAATAACATGAGTGTCCTAGAAACACATGGGAATTCTTTGAAACTAGATTTTGAAGTTTTCTAAGTAGAAACTGAGTGATTGTCTTAGTTAGGGTTTTACTGTTGTGACACCATGACCAACTCTTATAAGGACAATATTCAGTTGAGGCTGTCTTACAGATTCAGAGGTTCAGTCCATTATCACCAAGGCAGGAGCATGGCAGAACCCAGGCAGTCATGGTGCAGGAGAAGCTGAGAGATACATCTTTATCTGAAGGCCATTAGAAAACTGGCTCCCATGTGGTTTAGAGGGAGGGTCTTAAAGCCCATCCCCACAGTGATACACTTCCTCCATCAAGACCACACCTACTCCAACAAGACCACACCTCCTAATAGTGCCACTCCCTGGGCCAAACACATGCAAACCATTACATTCCACTCTTTGGCCCCCATAGGCTTGTTTGAACATAATAGTCCATGGGGGCCATACCTAGCCATAGCATAATAAAAACTACATTTAGTCCAACTTCCAAAGTCTCCATAGTCTGTATCAGTCTCAACAATGTTAAAAGTCCAAAATTCAAAGCCTCTTCTGACATTCATCCAATCATTTAACTGTAATTTCCAAAGCAAGACAGGAAACCCACTGGGCATACTTCAAACTCATGAAGTTTGACATCATGTCTGATGTCAAAGTAGTGTTTAGATCTCCAACTCCTTTTTCATCTTTGTTGACTACAACAAACTTCTTTCTCCTGGGCTGGTTCCACTCCCTGTTATCAGCTTTCCTCAGCAGATACACCATGGCTCTGGCATCTCAAACATCTTGGGGGCTCCAAGGCAACTTCAGTATTACAGCTTCTTGTTTCAATGTTTGGCATCTACACATGATCTTCTGGGCTCCTCTGAAGGGCTTGCGTCACTTCTCCAGCTCTTCCCTCTGTAGCACTCTAGACTCTAGTTGGAATCTACTCCACTGCTGTTCTTGGTGACCATTCTATGGTAATGGCATCTCTAATTCACTGGAGTCTTCCACTGCAAACAGATTTCATTAAGGGCCTCTCCTAAGCTCTCTTCATGGTGCCAAGCCTCAACTTCTTTGCATGACCCCTATAGACCTGGGTCATCAACTGCAACTGAGACTGTACCTTCTCCAATGGCCTTCCCTGGTTTCTCACAGTGCCAAACCTCAGGTGCTCTCCATGACCCCTTCATGCTTTCAAAACCAGTACCACCTGGGTGACTCTTACACATTGCCAAGTACAGCTGCAGCTCGAGGTACAACCTTGGCTATCTCTGGAACATGGCTTCTAGGTTTTACCTAAGTGATGCTGGTCTCTTAATCACCACTAATTTCTTAGCTCCAGATAACCAGCATCAATTGTCCCAGTAGTTCTTTCTAATTTTGACTCTACAGCCAGAGACACATGGCTGAAGCTGCTGAGGTCTGCTGTTTCCTGGGGCTGGAACATGGCCTACTTGTTCTATTACATTATCACCAGCTTCCTGTTTTCCAACTCATTTACTGCCTAAGCTTGGCTGTCTTGGAACTTGCTCTGTAGATTGACCTTGAACTCAGAGATCTGCATGGCTCTGTCTCCTGAATGCTGGGATCGATGGCATGTCTACCATCACGCCTGTACTTAAGCTTTTCTTCACCTAAAATTTGCTCTGTCCTAGATTGGCCTTGAAATCTGCTTGGCTTTGTCTCCTGGGATTCAAGGTGTGCACCACCATGCCTGTACCTAAGCTTTTCATGGCCACTGTTACTCAAGTTCCCCATCAAAAGCCTGTGTCTCCCATCCTCAAGATCTGGATCACAAGTGTGCCCTCCATTTCTGGATTGTAGTTCATTCTAGATGAAAAGGTCACACTATTCCTTGTTCAACTGCAAACAAACAATAAGCTTAGCTGGGTAGGTTCTTGCCCTGAGATCACCACTGCCTTAATCTCTTAATCTCCATGAACACAGGATTCAGTTCCATTTCACTTCATGATGCTCCTTTACTATTGCTTGAACCATACATTTTGTATGCTTTCTTTTTCAACTTGCTCCTTTTCATTAAAACACTCTTCATAAGAGCAAATTTTAGTAACCACACAACAGAATTTCTACCAGGCTATTTGTCAAAGTAATTCATCTAAATCTCTCCACCTTTGCCTCATCTCTTCAGACAATGGCATAAAGCAGTCATCTTATTCACTAAAGTATCACAAAAACAGTCTCTAGGCCACATACTAACATTTTTCTCCCCTGAAACTTCTTGGGCCAGCAGTCCTACATAGTTCAAATCACCCTAAGCACCACCATCTTCCATATTCCTACTAGGATGGCCCATTAAGCCCCTCCTTAAAGCATCCCATTGGCTTTGCAAATCAAAAGTCCCCAAATCCAATTCTTCCAAACAAAAAATATGGTCAGGCCTATCACAGCAATACTCCAGTCCCTGGTACCAACTTCTGTCTTAGATAGTGTTTTACTGCTATGAATAGACATCATGAGGAAGGCAACTCTTTTAAGGACAACATTTAGTTAGGGCTGGCTTACAGATTCAGAGGTTCAGTCCATTATCATCAAGGGGGAAGCATGGCAGTGTCCAGGCAGGCATGGTGCAGGAAGAACTGAGAGTTCTACATCTTCATCTGAAGGCTGCTAGGAGAAGATTGGCTCCAATGTGGTTAGGAGGAAGGTGCCATTGCCCATCCCCACAGTGACACACTTCCTCCAACAAGGCCACACCTCCTCAACAAGGCCACACCTCCCCCAACAAGGTCACACCTCCTAAAAGTGCCCCCCCTTGGGCCAAGCATATTCAAACCACCACAGTGATGTTTTCAAAAGAAAGACTTGCCCAGAGCATTCCCCAGCTCTCACATTTCAAAGAACCTTTTAGGGTATTAATGTGTCCCACGTCATTGACCCACAAAAAGGACAAGGCTTACGGGACAAATCAAAATCTCTAAGAAAAGACACTACTTTTGAGGACAGGTTTCAACTCCATGTGTATATGACAAAGATTTCTTGGCTCTCAGCATTCCCTGGAGCTTTGGAACTTTGTTCTGGTCTGTCTCTAGATCACACCTGCCCCAGCCACCTCTTCCTACAGTGGATGTTCCAAACCCTTTTCTTCTCTAGGCAGGGCTACCATCAGCCTCCCAACTCCTCTCACACCCAGAATGACCCCTGGATGATTCTCCAAATTCAGCCCTGGGCTGACCCTTTTTGGGTCAGGACTTTTCAGTAACTGTCTACTGAGTTGAGATAAACCTTAAGAATTCAGAACCAGGCCACCTGCACACCCAGGTGGTCATGCTGATGCCCCGGATCACAAAGGTCTCCTTTCAAACCCAGGGCTTTTCCCAGGAAGTATATCAACTCTGAACCATGGAGGCTTCTGTTGAACACCTAAGTGAGCTTCATTTTCATTGATCTTGTCCATTTCTACCTGTGCTATTTTCACTGACATGTCACATATATTCTCTTGTGTTCTTTTATTTCTTTCCTCTTCTTTCAAACCTCTTCCCCCCCCCTCACAATCCCCTTTCTAGTTTCACTACTTGTACTCACACTTACATAAAATGCACATACATAAAAATAAGATATTTCAATCCCAGCACTCAGGAGGCAGAGGCATGTGAACCTCTGTTGAGTCCGAGGCCAGCCTGGTCTACATACTGAGTTCTAGGAGAGATAAGGCTACACTCTGAAACTTTTCTCAAATAAGTAAATTAAAATAAAATCTAGAATTTGCATTTGCAAAGGAACATGCTACACACATACATTTGCCTCCCTAAGTCACTATGGTAATTTCCAGATTCACCAATTTCCCCATATTTTTCCCATCATTTTTTTTCTATTTCTCCATGGCTGAATAAAATCCCATTGCATATATGGACAACAATTTCATATCTGTCCATCTCTTGATGCATGTCTAGGCTGGTTCCTTGTCCTTGCTACTGTGAAAAATGTTTTAACTTCCTGAAGCTCAGATGAATTTCTTACAGAGGACTTGCTAACTCAATGACCTTCTCAATTTAGATAGATTCCACAGGATCTTGAGTGAATCCTCTGTTGCAGCAGGAATCACTCAATATTGGCTGATCTGTGACATTCTGGGTAAGATCAGGAGCTCCTTAGAGTCACAGGTTGTATTTGTTCTCTTTTCTGTTTACAACAGGTAGATAGTCCTGTGTCTAGAGAGAAGGAACCATTTGGGGCTGAGCACAGCAATTCTGTGTTAATCCTGACCAAGGCAGAGTCAACATCAACTTCCCTGTCAGCAGAACGGTCCACTTATGTTACTAGGGCTTTTCTTTGTAGACCAATTCAGACGATGATGGGCTCCTTCCACAGTGAGAAACTTGGAGGCTTTGCTTAGTCAGTCTGTCAAGTAAAGGAGAAAATCCCAGGGGAGTAGTCAACAATGCCAACCACTGTTTCTGCAGACATCCTTTGGATAAATATTTTGATTGAAAGAATGAATTTATGCTACATTGTTCACAGATTTTCTTCTTGTTTTGGGTAATCTGTTGTCCATTATTTTCTTTAGTTAGCATACTAATAATGGGCTTCATTATGCATTTTGATACACAGATATTATTTGACTCTGCTCATTTTCACCCCAATCACCATCCACTGACCTTCCTCCCTACCTTCTGGTTGCTCTTCCTCTTTTTCTACTTTCATGTCACATATAATAAATTTATGTATAGAGAGAAATTTATACTCTTCCTGGATTTAAATGATACGATTGAGAGAATAGGAAACTCTTCTAGTTAACATAAAAAATCACAACTTTCCTTTCACCAAGAAAGACAAGACAAGGGCTGGAGAGATGGCTCAGTGGTTAAGAGTGCTTGCTGCTTTTGCAGAGGACCTGGGTTTAGTTCTTAACGCCCACATCGAACAGTTCACAACTGCCTGTAGCTCCGGTTCTGGAGACTCGCACACCCTTCTGGCCTCCATGGGTTCCTGCATGCACATAGTGCCTGTGTAGTCACACAGGGGCACACATAGGCACATAAACAGAAAACAAGGAAATATTTAAAATTATAGGACATCAACTCATGTTGGTTCTTGTGAATGTTCTTGACAGTCCCTTGCCTCTCAGACAGTCAAGCCCTCCAGTAGCGGTTCCCACACCATTCCTAACTTGATTCTTCTTTCAATGCACAAAAATGGAAGCAAGGCCTGGAAAACTCCATTAATTACCCAGGAGAAGTAATATCTTACCCTTGTTTTCTCAAGGAGTTTTTCCATCATCCAAATGTATTTATTAGGGATGCTGCTAAACGTAAAGTCGGTGGACGGGCTGATGGCATTCTGAATGAAGTTAAGAGAAACCATTTAAGGACAGTTTAGCTCCCTATAGTTTTGATCTCTTTCATTTTAAACTTTTATTTTTTGGATTCAATAATTTTATATTTTTGTTCTTGATTTACATGGGGTGGCCAGAAGACAACATTGTAGGCCTTGTTCTCCTCACCTGCCTTTACTTGGGTCATCAAACTCAGGTCCCTGCTTGTATTGCAAGCATTTCCACCCAGTGAGCTGTCTCAATGGCCTCTGATTTTGCTTTAATGAACGAAGCCATTGCTTGGTTTGAGAGAACAGTGAGAAACGACATTGTGTTCTACTCCAGTCTTATTCTCTGCTTAGTTGCAATACTTCTTTCTAGGTTGTATTTTTTATTTTATGTGTGTGAGTGTTTGCCTGCACGTATGCACATGCAGCCCATCCACGCGAGAACCACAGAGAGCACAGAGGGTCATCAGAGTTCCTGGAACCGGAGTTCTAGGTGGTTATGGACCTGTGGATGCTGGGAACCAAATCCAGGTCCTCTGCAAGAGGTGCCAGTGCGCTTACCTGCTGAGCCATCTTTCCAGCCGTGCAATGTCTCATTTTAAGTGCTGTGTATCCTGCTAGTGGATTTCTATAGTGAGATTGTCAGTATTAAACACAGCATGCTTACCGTTTTGCAGTTCACCATCTTTGGAAGGGCCTGTTGATGTGATTCCTCTGCTGACATGTTTGCAGTCATAATTTGGACACAATTACTTACCTTAGAATTGGGCCAGCAATTCAGGATTCTTGTAATGCCCTCATGTTATCTTCTGGACAGTTCTTTATTTTTTAAGCTTATTTTTATCTTTAATTTTGCTTATTAAAGGTATAGCTATATGCATGTAGACTTCCGGTTGAAAATTTAAGGAAAATAACTCCTACTTCATGAAGCCAAATTTCTAATTCTCTTAGGGCATAAGTTACTTGCTTACATAGTTGGAGTTTGAAAGGCTTTTGTATATAAAATTATACCTTAATTTGGTGAATCAAGCCCATACCTATTTTAGTAAAAGGACTGAAACATAATTAATGTCCTGAGTTGTTGGCTGGATTATCCTTGGCAGGCTAAATTTAGATGTATAGAACTGCTTTATATGAGAGACCATTTTATTTCCTAAATTTCATTTCTTTTTTTAAAAATAAGCCTGCCTGTCTTACATTGAAACTTCCCTCTTCCTATCTCCAAGTGGTCCCACTATTAAATTTTTTGTTTTAAATTTAACAATCTTGGGGTTGTATATTTTTTTAAAGTAAAAATAGAATTTTGCTCTATCTATATTACTCGGTAACCTGGTTATTTTAACTTAATGCCTGTTATGGAAATCTTGACTGTGTAAGAAGTATAATTTTCACTTTTTAAATAATTCATAGCAGTAGGGCTGCTGTGGTGGGGCGTGTAATCAGAGTTACTGGGGTGGCTGAGACAGGGTTCTCAACTCAAGTCCTGTCTGCATTTAGTGTAGGGCCAGTCTGGGCAGTTTAAAAGAGGGCCTGGTATAATGCTTATGTAGAATGCAAAAGGCCATAAACTCAGTGCCCAGTATTACATACACAAGAACTCATAACAAAGAAGCAAACCCCCATAATCCACAGCCTTGATGCTTGGATTTTCAGATCGGATCTCCCCAGGGTTCACCTGCCGAAACGCAGACTCTGGGAGCTGGTAGTTAGAGGAAAGTCCAGATTTCAAAAGAACGGTTGCTTTATGGGATAGGCGGTGGCCTCCTACCATGGCAGGAAGCTCACTAGTCAGATCAAGGCGGTGCAGGGCTGTTCAATGCACATGAGACTATCAATCATTTGCCATTCTATCACAGCCACAACGGCATATACAGTGATTAACATAATCTTTGTGTTCAAAGTACAGAGAACTAGATTCGTTTTATTGCCTGAGGATGGAATCCTGCCTGCAGAGATGAGGCCTCCCTCCCGTAGTTTGATGTTTGCATACTCTGCCTGTTTAACCCAGCCATTTCTGCCTGCCTAACCCAGCCATTGTAATGATTTAGGCATCTCAGAGCAGGGCTGGATTGCTTTTGCTTCGCTACTGTGTTAGCTTTTTAATTGTGGTATAATGTATAATTTTGTATGTGAAATAGCATACATATTTTTGTGAGCAGTATAATATACATGACACAAACATTTCCTGCTTAACCATATTAAGTCTCCAGCTAAGCCCCACCCCCCACAGTTCATTTGAAATGTTAAGCCACCATGGCTTGAGTCTTCTGAGCATTCGCTCAGTTTATTCAAGGTAAACTACAGGGAGAGTTCCTTTGCTTCTGGCTTCTTTGTTCAGCAGTGACTGATAAGACCATGTAGCTAACCAGAAGTACTTGGGAGTTTGGGATACTAGAAATACCATTCTAAAGTAGTTTCCAGTGTTGTCTGAAATGACTGTTTAGAACAGCTGAGATTTTCAGTTATTGGAAGAAAGCTGCTGGGATTAAGTACGTGGATCAATACCGACCATGAGCTCTTACAGAACTCGACCCTTTGTAGTGGGTACTTCACTCCTCTCTTAATGTCCCAGTGCTGTAAGGCAAGGCAGTGGGTGTTTGTGCAACTTCATATTTTATCAGATAATTGCAACTCTGGGTACAAACAGCTAGCACTGTGGAATCGTGTTTATTCTGAGGATATCAATCATGCCATTTCTGTCTTTGCAAGACACACAATAAGGCAATATAGGCTGACCCCAAGCACTTGCTACAGAAGGACTCTCAACAACTGAGAAGTTGGTGCTCCACAACACCACTGTCTATGTTAGGGCTTTACTGCTGTGAACAGACACCATGACCAAGGCAACTCTCCTAAAAAGGACAACATTTAATTGGGGCTGGCTCACAGATTCAGAGGTTCAGTCCAGTATCATCAAGATGGGAACATGGAAGACCCCAGGCAGGCATGGTACGGGCAGAGCTGAGAGTTTCACCTCTTGTTCTGAAGGCAGTTAGGAGAAGCCTGTATCCAGGCAGCTAGGACAAGGGTCCACACCCACAGTCACACACCTACTCCATCGAGGCCACACCTCCTAATAGTGTCACTCCCTGGGCCAAGCATATACAAACCACCACAACCACCACACTCGTATCTTTTCTCCCCTTTACAGAGCACAGGTAGTTGTGACAAGAACCACCAGGTCTGAGTCAGGACTTTGAAGGTCCAAATGAACCAGGAGGGAAACCCAGCAACATGGACATGGCTTCCCATTTGTGGTTTCCATTCGAGTTCTCTATGGTGAGCCATTCATCGTTGCTATGCCTCAGCTCTCAGCGAGAGCTCATGTCCAAAAAACGAATAATAGAAAGTTACTGCTCTGTTTCCATCCCTCAGTCTCACCCCTGTGTGTGTGAGAGGAGCTTGCTGGGTGTGTGTTGCCGCCTGGTGTGCTGTGGTAGCCTGTGGGGATTGGGGAATTCGTGCCATGTTTCCTGTATCTTCTCTACACGCCCCCATCCTGGTCATAGCTGGCTTCTTTCTGGAGAGTTCATGGGGTGTTGCTTCCACTTGAGCAACTGTGTCTTGGAATAGCAACAGGGACTCTCAGACCACATTTACACAATCCTCTAGATTCTGCTATGCTCAGAATTCTTAGATCTCCCCCCATGCATATGTTCAAATTCTAACCTTCAATGACACAGTAGTGGGCAGGTCATCGGAGCACAGCCCTCACCTCACAACTGGTGTTAGTGCCTCATCCTGCTAGAACTTGTTTTTCCATCTGCAGTGCCAGCATACCATCCCTAAAAGAGTCCTTACAGAATACCAAATCTCTAAGGCTTCATGCTTTCAGACACTAGAGTCTACAAAACAGACACAGTCATTTATCAGTTGCCCGGTTTGCTGTAATGCGCTACAGAGTATTACTTTTAAAAATTAGAGGGAACCCTGAGGTGATTCTGATGCCGTGGATTTTATCAATATTTACCATGTTGGAGAGTGAAAGTGAGAATTTTTTAAAACTTAGAATGTAAGCTGCCAAAGCAGTGCCACCACTGGATGCCATGTAGCCTCTGGGAGCACCACTGTGCGTTCACAAGCACATAGGAATCAGAAAGACAGAATTGTCTTAGTTGTGTTTGGACAGCAGTTTGAACTTTGAATACCCTCTGGAAAGGGCTGCACCGTACTCAGCCTCCCCAGGGCGACACTGTGCGACACAGTCAGAGGATCAATACTCGCTTATTTTTAGCTCCTTATACTCTGTATAATATTACTATTTCCCAGAATCTGAAAGACATACTTCAGGAAAAGATATTTGGTAACGCTCTGCTTTACTTGACGTGTAGGTGGGAAAGGGGCTTGGAAAGGGAAGTCATTCTCCCCCTAAGTTGCTTTTCTCTGTGTTGGATGTCTATTTTTTCCCACCTCCCACGTCTCGCAAAGTTAGTATTCTGTCAAGACTAGAGTGTTCAGTTTTAGTTAAAGCAGTTTAGTGTAGAAACAGCAGATAAAAAAAGTCCCTCAAGCACAATACATTTTGATGGCATGATGCTGAAGTTAAGTTAATGGACTCTGGATATTTGAGCCAATGTTGACAGAGTGACCGAGATAAGGACACTGTCTTGGACATTTGGGAGGAGGGGCATTGGCATGATATCATCTGAGAGGCATGCTGCCAGGGATTTGGGGGAGAAGCCACAGAGAGCTGGAAGGGATCTCTAGTAGAAATGACAACACAAACCAAAGGACAGCTCTTGCCTCGGGAGCTAAAAGACCAACTTTGGGGAGAGGGCAGCAGAGACATGGAAATCAGGAGCCGGTCTGCTGTAGTCCCATGAAGTGGAAACTGTAGAGTGTGCAAGCTAGATTCTCCTGATGTCCACTCACTAGTTGTGTGACTGGGGGCCAGTTCCTCCTCCTCCATTTTCTGACAACCTTTTCTTTCTTTCCTTGCTGGGGCATGATATTCTAATATCTGCTTTGACAGTGACTTCAAAGCCCACAATAATGGTTTCTACCCATGTCAGTCACTGGATAGTTGATAGGGGAGCTGGGAAGGAACTGAAAAGTGATGTAATGGTGACGATCACAATGATGCTTCTATGTCCTCTCCCCTTGTACAGCTTCAGAGGTCCCAGGGAAAGGTGCTGGGCCCTTAGTTTGGCCTTGGTCCCCTGAGAGCACACTATTGGTTTTCAGGTATACTCAGATGCTTTAATTGATATTGGACCAGAAGATAAACCTCGAAGGACCTCCCTGTTTGAACATCCCAGTTCTCCAAGGGTGATGAGAGAGTCTTCTTTGTAGGTAGGCTTTTTCCTCCACAAATGTTATGCAAGAGAACACCATTGCTCTGGAACCTTCTTTCACCAAGGATTCAGTAGGAGCATCCATTGTCTCTCATGAAATCAGAATGAAGCTAGTTCCCCCACCCCTGGGCATTTCCCACTAAGGACTCTACCAGGTTTTGTGTTCTCTGCTGGCATTATTAGGAGTTCAAGCTGAGTTGTCAACGGCCCACATGAGTCAGTCATGGCGGAGGCTCGGCATTTTCTTATTATTTATTAAGAATGGCATGACTTCACGTTTCCCAGTCATCGCCTCTCCCTCTCTTCAAACACTCTGCAGCTCTTTAATGTGCCAACACTGACAAGTTTCATTCACGTGTCGCCTCCCCCCAGTCATTACCACAGGTGTAAAACCCTGGTTGGGGGAGAAACAAGACATTTCAGGAGTTTTTAATAACATGAGAGTAGATTTCGAGGTGTGAAAATTATACAAGATAAAGAGAAGAAAAGCACACCTCGCTAATGGGATTCTTTGAGCTTTACAATTGAGCTTCCATCTGAGCAGTGATGGACTGGAACTGTTTTTCTTCTTCTTCTTCAAGAAAAGGTATTTTAGATAATATGTCGACTGTTAGATATTGGGCAGGGCACCAAGTGCTGTCTCTCACTTTGCTCAGTGTTTCGGCGCATCACCCCTGACTCCTGGACTCCACGGAGGATGGGTACGAGATGAAAAGGTTATCCATTCTTTTTCTTTAATTTTTTTACATTTATTCAGTCTTGTGAGCATACAGATGCACATGTGAGTTCCACAGATCAGATGACAGCTTGCTGGGGTTCTGTCCCTCTACCAGTCAGGTGTTGTAGAAAGAGTTCAGTACCACAGGCTCAGTAGCACATGCCTGCACCTAGTAAACCATCTTACTGGCCCGCCTATTTTTACTGAATTGGTGAGTTATTTTATTCTTTTACAAGTAAGAGCTATTTTTTCGGGGGGAGGCTTGTTGAATGCCCAGTTTTATAAGAACTTAGCAGACACACAGACTACCTGGCTTTCCTTTGAGACTAGATTAGCCTACACCCCTACCATCCTGCTTCATACGAGGTGGCCAAAAGCTATGGTCCAGCAAAGATGAGCAGCTTTAAAGTCTGGATATACCATCTCAGCACAGTGGACCCCAGTGAAATTGCACCACTAAGGAAATGCCTGTCTACTATATATAAAGTCACTACATAATGTATACATGGATCCAAGCAGCACAGCTACATCAGGTGGAGTTATACAATTATGTATACATGATAGATTGTCTTAGTTAGGATTTTACCGCTGTGAACAGACACCATGACCAAGGCAAGTCTTAGACAATATTAAATTGGGGCTGGCTCACAGGTTCAGTCCATTGTCATCAAGGTGGGAGCATGGCATGGTCCAGGTAGGCATGGTGTAGGAGGAGCTGAGAGTTCCACCTCTTGTTCCAAAGGCCTCTAGGAGAAGCCTGGTTTCCACGGAACTAGGATGAGGGTCTTAAAGCCCATGCCCGCAAAAATACACTTCCTCCAACAAGGCCACACCAACTCCAACAAAGCCACACCCACTCCAACAAAGCCACACCCACTCCAACAAGGCCACACCAACTCCAACAAAGCCACACCCACTCCAACAAGGCCACACCCAGTCCAAAAAAGCTACGCCCGCTCCAACAAGACCACACCTACTCCAACAAGGCCACACCTCTTAATAGTGCCACTCCCTGGGCTAAGCTGATTCAAACCATCATATAAATAAAATAAAACTATAAAAGAAAATACACTGGAGACACACAATAAACTGCGGAAAGCCATGAGCATGGGGTGAAGGGGTAACATGAGAGGACAAAGCTTGCAGTGGGGAGAGCTTGCAGTCCAGGCGTTCAGGATTGTCTTATGAGGTAAAGGGAAGAATTACAGAACCATTGATGTTTATCTCTAGTTTTCTTCTCTCTCTCCTTGGGACCCTATCTATCTATGAATATATCCAAAGGTCTTAGCCATGAAGGCATTGCCCCATCAAGTCTCAGAGACCATGGCCCAGCCAGTGAGAGCTGAAAGTAGCCAGTTGGTTTAGAATCAAGTCAAAAGGCAATGGCAGACAGAATTCGCATAGTTGGAAACCAAGAAAGAAAGCTCCAGGTCAGCAAAGAACACAAGCCAAACAATAGAGATCATCTGGTGATGGCAAGTTCCTGAGACCAGAAAAAAATGGAGACCAGAAGGAGAAAAGAATGTATCAGGATGTGGGCGAACAGACTGAGGCATGCTGTCAGAGAAAGCATCAGCAACACCTTCAAGTCATTAGTGCAGAGTGCAACCAGGCAGGAAGAGCACATAGCAAGAGAACAGTTGACATTCAAGAACATTTTGAATTGGACCTCTGAAGGGTGATGTCATGTTGAAGCCTACTTGCCTATAACATGACACTGGAATTGACTGGCAGATGGGAGGTCAAAAAGTGGATGGAGGTCACATGGCTCAGAGGGAAGAAAGGGTTAGATGATTCACAATGGTTCAGGCACGAAGACAGTCAGTGGGGTCATTGTTCAGGACACAACCCCATGGAGAACGCTCTATACTGACCTAGCTAAGGTTCTGTGTTACACACCCAGTTCTGAATTCAAATTCTACTACTAACTCAAGCTGGGTGACCACACCCAATGTGTTCTCTCTATTTATTTCTGTTTTCTCAAATAATGCCAAACAGTCATGGTGAGGAGTGACTGGATAATGTTCTCTAATCCTCTGCAAGAGACTTGTCCACAAGGTATTCAGAAAGTTTTTTTTTTAATTAATGAGCATATTTTTAGACAAACAAGTGAACAATAATTGGTTGAGATACTCTTTGAAAACAAACTTTAAAACAATACGTATGTAACAATTTCCTATTGATCTAGTTTGCTGTTGCTTTTTTAAAAAATATATTTCTTCTCAGTTCATAACTTTAAAAGCAAGCCTTTAATTCTGCAGTGGCATCATTGTTTGAGACTCTGCCCACTTCTCCTCCATAGGCGGATGCTCCATGGGTAGTGATAGCGTCTACTTAAGACTTCCTGTCCTTCACCAGGGTGTCTTCAAACATAGTCTACTGGGATCTACACAGAGCCACAGAAAAGTCCAGGAGAAGCCTGTGTGGTCAGTCTGGGATCAGCATTTGAAAAATCTCTGCTGTAGGAAAGACTCAGGTGTTTCTTCTAAATGGAATATGGATTCTTGTCTTTGTAACTGACTGCTTCATTCCACTGTCTTTAGAGACACCATGGTGGTTGCTCAGCTTAAAGACCAGGAAGACGCCTATTCGATTTGTTACCTTGATCTTAACTTTGCAGCTGTTTCTTAAGGGTTTGAAAGCAGAGAAAGATAGAAAGGTTTCTAGACTCCTGTCTTCCTTCCACTCGTGTGAGATACAAAGAAGTCAATGTCCTCTATAGCATATGGCTCTGAGATTTCTCTCTGGCCTTGTAAGAACAAGGCTGAGAGTACTCATCTCTTTTCCATCAGGGTGAGCGATTCCACAATCCTCAGTAATGAAGTTCAGTTACTATGATTTTTGGTGAGGGCTTTAACTCATATAATTGGAACAAATTATAACATTTTTTTTCTGATATGGACATTTACTTACAAATCTAAGTTTATAAATTATTTTTATCTAAATTTTTAAAAGTGTGTGTGTGTGTGTGTGTGTGTGTGTGTGTATTTACTTGCAGAGGTCAGAAGAGGTCAGGCAGGGCGCCAGATCCCCCGGAGGTGAAGTTACAGGCATTTATGAACCACTTAATGCAAGTACTGGAAACTAAACTCTAGTCCTCTACAAGAGCGGTAACTCTATACGAGCCATGACTCTGCCGCTTGTCCCTTAATTCCTGTCTGATAGTGTAGCATCAGGGTCATCCTCTTTCTCATGTCTATTTACACTGACTACTAGAAAAATCATGTGTCACATTTTCCTGTTTCATTTCTGGTCTGGTGATGCCTAGATGGCCAAAGGACATGACTGACATACTGCAGAAACTCTGGATTCTGCACATTCTTTTAAAGAGCAGTTTTTGTTTTTGCTGATTGTGAGCATTCAGTTGCCTCCCTGGGGAAGGACAGTGCCAGAGACCTCTGCTTGGTTCTTTTAGAGTCTAGCCTGGACTTCCTGTCTCATCTGAGGTCTTCACACTCATGTTTGGTGTAGATGTCTAACAAGAGTCTAACTATGTTTGTAGACACAGGGATTTACTTTCACCTTTGAAACTCCTTTTGTCCCAGGATTCTTTGTGAGCCTAGAACTCTGTCCACCCGGTTAGTAAGCTACCAGTGCTGCTCATTTCTGTTGCTCACCTACATGGAGATTGAGGAGACTCACACGCTTGTGTTAGAGTTCACTTCTCAAAGGTCACCATCCTTTAGGCCATTTCAAATACTCCAAATAGTTGTCTGATAATGTTTTTACTCTCTTAGATTTTTGTAATTGTTGTCTTGAAGACATAAGTCTTCTCCATCCATTTTACTGTCAGCGGAACTTAAATCTGTGAAACAACTAATTTAATAAACCTTTTTTTTTTTTTTTTTTCTTGTATAAGGGTAGCCCATTTTAGTTCATCTTCATGCTACTGGAGTGAGGATTTTGGTAAATGTTTTCTTAGCTCACTAATCCTCTACAGTGGCATAGGTGGATAATATTTACTCTTTACTCTCCTGTTCTCATGCCTGCATCTCATGCTCACTTTACATGTTGGATCTTCACCATGACACACCAAGCTTGCTGCTTTATTGTATTCTTCTGCAGCAGCAGAGTGGGAGGGGAGTGGTAGCTCCTGAGACACATAAGCTCATCCAAGAACTGAATCACCTTTTCTGTTTTAGGGAATGTCTGCATTGTTGAAAAGAACTGAATCACCTTTTCTGTTTTAGGGAACGTCTGCATTGTTGAAAAGCTTAAGCCTCCTATGAATTTTATTCCCCAAGTCTCTGAGCATTTTGAACAGTTTCTAAGGTAAGGTGGGAGAAATAAAAAATACTTATTTTAAAGCAGCTGCTTAAGAAACCCATGATGTAATAAGGAATCAAAGAGCAGCTCTGTGTTGCATAGCAATTCTGATGCACACTTTATAGCGTTGCTCTCGGGTCCTGCTCAGGGATCCTGGAGGTAGCTTTAAAGATAGTTTAAGGATATATTACATACCTAAGTTGTAAACAGACTCAGGAGTTTGGAAGCAGACATTAGGGACACAAGGTGAAAGAGTTTATTCACAAGTTTCACCAGAAGGCAACATTGGACTTTTAAAAGTGGTATCAAATCTCAAATCATATATTTAAGAAAGTGGTGGACATGTTTTCTGTGTGCCAAAAGATGGGGGTCCATGGGGAAAATGTGAGGGCTAACCCTGCCATTCCCCATTGTACCCTGTTACTTAATACCCATGCTGAAGGGTTGACAGGTAGTTCATGCCAGAATCAGTCAGGGTTCTCTGGAGAAATGGGACCAGTAGAATGCATATTGTTTTGGTTTAAGCAATACGGTCTGAGTGGTTCAGCAATGGCTGGCTGGTCTTCACACCGGAAAGGCTAAGAACTGTTCACAAGGCACTAAGCCTTCTTAATCTGGCACTGAGGGCCTAAATGAATCCCAGATAGCTTGAGGTCTTCAGGCCACAGGGGAAGGCTGAGGAAGCTCGGTTCTGATGTCAAGGAGGGATGGCAGCAGCAGCAACAGAAGCAGAGCAGATGAGCTTGTCAGCATGGCATGAAGGCAATGAGAAGACAGGAAGACAAGCAAGGACCCACACCAAAGCTACCCCTCATGCTTCCTGTCACCTTGGTGCCACTGAAAAGTACAGTCCACATTTATCATGGGTCTTCCCACAACGGATAACCTGATCACAGATACTTCATACAGAAGTGTTCAGCTGTTTATCTGTTACATGATTCGGTCAAATTAACAACCAAGATTCACCACCGCAGTGACTAAGCACAAGAGGTTCATAGGACTCCAGGGATTATTACCAGGGTGACCATGGAAATTATAGGCCACAATCATTCCGAGGGTCACCCCTTGGGGTTGGAGTCTGTCGACCTCAAATGGTATTGGTGGTTTAAAAAGATCCTGTAAGAAGGTTCTGTAAACACCTTCTAGGTAATCCTAGGAAGGTTCATGTACATGAAACCATAACAAGCAGCTGCTCCATATAAGGCCACCATCAAGGGGACAATATTCATTGTTTCACTGAAACCCAATTTGGAAAATTTCAGGACACAAGGGACAGATGCAATCAGCTTAATGCTATCTTTGGGTGAAATTAGGCAAATCTAAGAGCGTAGTTTTGCAGGTTATTCTTGGTGTCATTTTATAAAGAGTTACATAAGGCACATTAAAAAATTCTTCTGATGACAGATAAAGGACCTAACACTCCAATGTATATCTGATCATTTTCAGACCCTGGCACTGCAAAGTACATCTGAGTCATGCCCAGAATTTAACATGCACAAAACCAATGGACCCCAGCCTCCGGAGGCAAATCTGGTTTCTGCCGGAAATCAAGTTACTATTGTCACAGTCTCAATGAGATCTCTTCCCATGATTGAAGATGCTAAAATTGGCTCCTCAAGAGCTGGCTCATAGGCAGAGGAGAAGAGTGGATGCAGAAAGGACCCTATGTAAGATGAAGACAGAGACTAATTCTTGACCTATTTCCCGTATGCATTTTACAGTCAGCTCTCTCACTGCCCGCCAGTCTCTGTCTCTGTCTCTGTCTCTCTGTATGTCACTCTTCTCTCTTCCCCTCTCTCTTTCTTTGATGTATTAAAAGAGGCTTGTGCATGCCAGACTAGACAAGCACTCTATTACTGACCTGTGTTCCCAGCTCCTAGACTTGTACTTCTCACAGACCATTTTTATGTAAGAATTCTGTATGGGGGTGGTGGTGCCTAGGGACTGGTTTTCTGAGGATAATCAAACTCCAAACAGCAAATAGAAGGAGGGTGATGGTCCCTGGAGAGATAACAATGCTTTCACTCAGAAAACTTCAAATTCCTTTCATTGATGTCGATTGCTATAACAAATTCATCAACAGAAATGACTCTGCCTGAGACAACTTTTCACAGTGACATCCACGGCATGTCTTCTCCACTTATTCAGTCTTTAGAAATTAGTTGCTGGGCTCTGAGTGGTTGAGTCTGGGAGAATGGGGTGAGTCTTGAATTTGCTTTGAGGTCAACACCCCATTCCGGTGGGATTGCTGGCAGTGACTCCCGTGCACAATGGACTGTAGAATTTTTCTTATCCTCCTGTAGAATTTTCTGAAGCCTGTATAACTCAGTAGTTACCATCTTGCCTTACACTGGAATCAGAATCCCAGCTTTGATGTTTAACTCTCCCTGTTACTATGTGACTTCAATAGCCAGAACCTCTTCGGCCCTGAGTTCCTCTACCTGAGGTATCCCTTAGAATATAGGGTCATTTCCCTCCTGTGGTTTACTTTCCCTAGCTGAGAATTAGTTTTCATAATAGCATTAATATCACAGGCTTTGGAAAAGTTTAGTAAGTCAAGTCCTATAGGAAACTTCCTGAACCTGTAGGGCACATGCTCAGTGTGTTATGAGTGACCATGTTCTTGATAGTATGAGGGTCAGATGAAGTATCTCAGGTAGAGAGTCAATACTTCAGCATGTTAGCCACAGGAGCTTCTTGCTCTGGTATCCACCAGGCTCATTTTGAGGGTCTGGATTGCCCTGGAATTCATGCCTGACTTGGGAGGTCAGGAGAAGGACTACTCTCCTAATTGTTCCAGCCTGCCCCACTCACAAGCTGAAGACCTAGGACCACCAGGCTCCTGCATCTGCTGACCTTTCAAGATGTCTGCTATGGGGAATGACAGTCAGTGTGCAATGCTGTGATAAGATAACTTGGCTAAAGCAACTAGCTTAGTTAGGGTTTTACTGCTGTGAACAGACACCATGACCAAGGCACACTTATAAGGACAACAGTTAATTGGGGCTGCCTTACAGGTTCAAAGGTTCAGTCCATTATCAAGGCTGGAACATGGCAGTATCCCAGCAGGCATGGTGCAGAAGGAACTGAGAGTTCTATATCTTCATCTGAAGACTGTTAGCAGAATACTGACTTCCAGGCAGCTAGAATGAGATTTTATAACCCACATTCACACTGACACACCTACTCCATCAGTGCCACACCTTCTAACCCTGCCACTCCCTGGGCTGAGCATATACAAACCATCACAGCAACTTTAAAGAAAGCATTTAATTGCAGCCTGGCTTACAATTTCAGAGGTTCAGTTCCTTATCGTCATGGTGGGGAACATGGCAGCAGGCAGGCAGACATGGCGCCAGAGTAGGGGCTGAGAGTTTACATCTTGTCTGCAAGTTGGAGGCGGGGGGGGGGGAGAGGAGAGAGAGAGCCTCTTATGGGCTATTGAAAGTTTCAAGTCCACCCCCTCCCCATGACACACCTCCTAATCCTTTCCAAACAGTTCTACCAACTAGGGGTCAAACATTTAAATAAATGAGCCTATGGGGGCCATTCTCACTAAAACCACCATACAGATTGGCATTCCGTCAATCTTTTCTGCTATGTCTGCCTTCTGTATTAATACTTTCTCTGTCCACTGAAGTTTTCCATGTATGTCTAATTCTGCAGTCTGGACCGGTGCTCACTCCTCTGGCTAGGGACATATGAATCTATTCTCTTTCCCCGAGGTTAAGGATAAGTCAGTCATGCCTCTGTCCACACCAGGCTTGAGTCCATCCTAGCATGCCTTGTAGACCTACAAATGGAAATGATCCTTATTGAGCTCCATAGGAGGACACAATGAGGACATTTTCAAAATCACAGTAAATACACCTAATGTAAAACTGACCATTGCAACCAAATGCACATTCTATCATGCTAAATGCATTCACATTGTTGTTCAACTGTTACCACCATCTGAATCTCAATTTTCCCCCATAATATAACATTGAAATATGCTCATTAAATAAGGCATCATTCTTGCATACCCCTGACAACCCATGGCAGAAAACTTTCTACTTCCAGTCTCTTAATTTTGTAGAATCATGTTCAATTCGTTCTTTTGTGACTGGCTTTTTTCACTTACCACAATGTGTTCAAGTTATACCCATGTTAAAAAATAATACATGAATGGCCTTCCTTTCTCAAGGTTCCAAAGTATTCTTTCTCTCCCTGTCCCAGCCCCAACATTGTGTGTGTGTGTGTGTGTGTGTGTGTGTGTGTGTGTGTGTGTGTATGTGTGAGTGATTGTGCATGTGTGACACAAATTATTTCTATATCTGTAGATATTGGTTTGCTTTCATTTTTGCCTCTGGTTAATCCATCACTCTGGAATAAATTTGAATGAACACACATTCCTTTCAGACCCTACTTTGAACTATTCTGGGTTTTCAGGGATGCAATTGCTGGTCAGATAACAATTATCTTTTTAAGGATTCAACTCATCATTGTTGATGTTTTATTTTATTGCTGCTGCTGTCACTGTGTTTGCAATATCTAGGGTCTTGTAATATAGAGCAAGATGGCCTCCAACTTGTGTCTTACCACACCCAGCATTCACCATGCTGTTTTTGAGGGAGGACTTTTACACATATAAAGATTATTTTTTTGCATGATGTTAGTTTTGTTCGTGTTTCATGTTGCTATGAATATATAAATAGGTATCACATTACGTGTGAGCTATATTTTAGCTCGGTGTCAATACTGGTGGTTGACCCATTAATCATTTCTTGAAGGAAGGACTCTGAACATAAAACCCTAAGTGTACTGAAGAAAATGTTAATATGCTGTAGCCAGAAAGGAAGCACCATCAAGACATCTGGAAATCATTAGCATCAATCAAGAAATCAGAAATCGTTGTCTTATAAATATTGCTGCAAGTATTTCTCGTTAGTTAAAAACAAGCCACTAGGGAAGAACAAGAAGGTACCCTCTCTGTTTGGTTGTGGTTTTGCTGAGTAAAGAGATGTTAGCATTGACCCCAAGAAATGCAGTGCTTTCACTTCTGAAACACCAGGCTGGGAAATCCTGTGTAGAGCTCTCAAATTACGCTGGTCCAAGCCCTTCCTGCCCACTTGGTTCTCTGGTTTATGCCATAGTAGAAATCTAGCTGGATCCCATGGTATCACACCATCTTGCTACAGCCTTGGGGGCTGGAGTCAGCATCGATTCAAGCTCTCACTCTAAGTGACGGGAAGAAGAAAGAGGAAGTCCTCAGAGAGGAACTGTTTGTGAGTTCTCAAGAAAGCCATCTGATGTCTTTTGAGGATGATGTCTATTGACAGAAACAACTACAAAATACATCCACTCATCTTATTTAAAAGGAGGATGGAAAATTTGGAGTCAGGCACAATGGGCTGATGCATGTAATGTTAACATATAGGGGCTAAAAACAGAGAATTACAATTGGGTTTGAGGCTAGCCTGGGCTACATATGGAATGAGATCTTGTGTGTGTGTGGGGGGGGTATTGGTAGATCATTTGATTTTGTTTCCATTAGAAGTTCCTTTTAGGTTTATGACAACTTTTGTTAAAATTGTGGGTATTTTATTCAGTCAAAAGGAAGGAAGTGGACAAATTATGTGTTTCCCAGTTTGTGTTGAAAAAAAAAATTAAACCTTACAATTTCATGTAACTTTTGACCTTAGACAAGAAGATAAAGACCTTTGACTTTAGACAAGGAGCAGCAGAATTGGTATTTTTTTTTTTAATAGTAGAAAAATGACCAAGTGAAATGCCTTGGTTAACATAATTTATAACACAATAAACCAGTAGTTTTTTTCTTTCTTATGCAAGAAGGCAGAAGAGACATCTAAGTTGCAGTATGGATCTAGATTCCATCTGAAGAGGCATCTGATCTGTAACAGCAAAGCTCACAGCCTGAGGAGGAGTCAGAAGATCCAACTTTTTTCCCAAAGAGAATATACTCAGAGTGTTAGGAATCACAAAGAGCTTATTAGCTGACAGTTTTAGTTTAGAAACAAACTAAATATTTAATAAAGATGGTGGTTTGAATGAAATGGCTCCCATAGACTATAGGGAATGGTATTATTGGAGGAGTGGCCTTATTGGAGTAGGTGTGGCTTTGTTGGAGGAAATGTATCACTGAGGTTTGGGCATTGAGGTTTCAGCAGCTCAAGCCAGACCTAGTGGCTCACTGTCTCTTCCTGCTGTTTTTGGATCCAGACGTACAACTCTTAGCTACCTACCTCTTTAGCACCGTGTCTGCCTGGATGCTGCCATGATGCATACTATGACAATAATAGACCAAACATCTGAACTGTAAGCCAGCCCCCAACTAAATGTTTTCCTTCATAAGAGTTGCCATGGTCATGGTGTCTACTCACAGCAATAGAACCCTATCTAAGACAGTCAGCCATGAACTATGTTACTCATCAAAAGTGGCTTGGAAACAGCTTATATCTTCTCATGGTGATTGTATTTTGCTAAAATACTTGAAAGTGTTGCTGTTTATAAAGTGATAGCTCTCCTTAAGTGTCACCTAGGAACAGTTAGCAGGATTTTAGTTGCGCTTGTTAAAGATTGAAATCTGGAGAATAAGAGGAATGATAATATCCTTTTTTACTTTAGCTTATCATATATTAAAAATTGTAAATTTAATCCTCATGCTACTTTTAGATCTAAAGTGCTCTCGCTAGGAAGATGAATCTTTTTTAAAAAATGGCAATGTGTGTAGAATAGTCTATTAAAATTGTTGAGCATAGAGGAGGGAGACAGAAGTATTCACTTCCAGCTCTTCTGATAACCACTGTTCTTTTGAATGTAGACTATTGGTCCAGTTCTAGATTATTGGTCCTTTAAGCTGCTTGTTAACTGCATCAAACTTTTAAAAAATATTACTCATTGTACACTTGTACTGAACACTAGCCCAGATGCTAAATCTCACAGAGAACAAAGAAGACACCATGTTCACCTCTGGGGAGTTTAGGGTCTACGGATACTAAATAATGGTGGTAGCACATAGATCATACCCATTGCTAGGTTCATTTATGGAGAGAGCAGGATGCTATGAAAGCTGTCGACAGCAACCTCGGGAGTAGAGAATAGATTGGAGAAGATGGACTGAAGAGTGACAGGCAAGAGAAGGCTCGCTGTGTTGTTTGGGGGAATAAACCTGCTGCTGGATATTTGTATTTCTAAATTATTAATTAATATATTCTTCTCTCATATATTTCATCCTGACCTCAGTTTCCCCTTCCTCCTCTTGTTCCAGCTCCTCCAAGCACCTCCCCCCATCTACTTCTCCTTCTGCTCCAGTAAGATTATCATAGTAAAAATGGCCATCTTATCAAAAGCAATCTACACATTCAATGCAATTCCAATCAAAATTCCAATACAATTCTTCACAGACCTTGAAAGAACAATTTTCAATTTCACGTAGAAATCCAAAACTCAAATAAAAGAACTTCTTGAGGTATCACCATCCCTGATTTCAAGCTGTACTACAGAGCAATGATAATAAAAACTGCATGATATTGATATAAAGACTGACAGGTTGAACAGTGGACTGGAATCAAAGAATGAGAAATAAACCCACACACCTATAGACACTCAATATTTGATAAAGAGGCCAAAACCATACAATGGAAAAATGAAAGCACCTTCAACAAATGGTGCTGGTCTAACTAGATATCTACATGTAGAAGAATTCAAATAGACCCATAATTATCGCCCTGCACAAAACTCAAGTCCAAGTGGATCAAAGACCTCAACATAAAACTGGACACACTAAATCTAAGAGAAGAGAAAGTGGTGGACTGCCTTGAACTCATTGGCACAGGAGACACATTCCTGAACAGAATACCAATGGCTCAAACACAAAGATCAACAATTAATAAATGGGACCTCATGAAACTGAAAAGATTTTGCAAGACTATAGACACCATCAATAGGACAAAATGGCAACCTACAGAATGGGAAAAGATCTTTGTCAACCCTACATCAACAAACCAAGTGTCTTAGTCAGGGTTTCTATTCCTATACACACATCATGACCAAGAAGCAATTGGGGAGGGAAGGATTTATTCAGCTTACACTTCCACTTTGCTGTTCATCACCAAAGGAAGTCAGGACTGAAACTCAAGCAGGTCAGGAAGCAGGAGCTGATGCAGAGGCCATGGAGGGATGTTATTTACTGGCTTGCTTGCTTCCCCTGGCTTGCTCAGCTTGCTCTCTTATAGAACCCAAGACTACCAGACCAGGGATGGTACCACCCACAATGGGCCCTCTTCCCTTGATCACTAACTGAGAAGATGCCTTACAGCTGGATCTCATGGAGGTGTTTCCTCAAGGGAGGCTCCTTTCTCTTCGATAACTCCATCATGTGTCAAGATGACACACAAAACCAGCCAGTACACCAAGTAATTGAAATTTAAAAAAAAAAAAGGGGGGGTACAGACAAAGCTAAACAGAGAATTTTGAACAGAAGGAAACTCAAATGGCTGAGAAGCACTTAAAGAAATGTTCAACATTCTTAGAATTCAGGAAATGCAAATCAAAATGATTCCATTTCCTTTCAGAAAAGAGCAGGTCTCCCAGGGATATCAACCGAACATTGCATAGCAAGTTACAGTAAGACTAGGCGCAAAGCCTCCCATCATGGCTGAATGAGGCAGTCCAGTAGGAGGGAAAGGTTCCCAAAATCAGGCAAAAGAGACAGAAGCAGCCTCTAATTCCACTGTTAGGAATCCCACAAGAGCACCAAGTTATGCAACCATAGCATATATGCAGAGGGCCTAGGTCAGACTCATACAGGCTCCCTGATTGTTGGTTCAGTCTCTGTAAGCCCCCATGAGCCCTAGTTACTTGATTCTGTTGGCAGGAGAGATGACTCAGTCACTAAAGCCTAGTCATACAACAAAAATTTAAGGATATTTGCATTTTAAGAATTAAACTACTGGACCAAGCTGTATTTCCTGAATGAAAGGTCAGTGTGAGGAGGTGTTTTGTGAGTGGGTGTCTTCCCTGCCTTCTGGCCCACAGCTCCCTGCTCTACCCACTACCTAAGAAAATATTTTATCCTCTGCTTGTAAAAGTCACCAGAGTCAGGTCAAGAAACAAATTGCTTAATCATTTCTATAAACGTCACATTGTTGAATGCCTTGCATCTGTTCTCATTCAAACTCGATTTTCATTGGCTAATTTCTGGATGAACCTGTTAGACTCTCACAGATTCTGATTTTTTCCCTTTCCACTATGAAGAGGTTTTTTGTTGCTGATTTTAGATAGTGGCTATCTGTCTTAGTTAGGGTTTTACTGCTGTGAACAGACACCATGACCAAGGCAACTCTCATTAGGACAACATTTAATTGGGCCTGGTTTACAGGTTCAGAGGTTCAGTCCATTATCATCAAGGTGGGAACATAGCAGTATCCAGGCAGGCATGGTGAAGGAGGAGCTGAGGGTTCTACATCTTCAACTGAAGGCTGCTTGCAGAATGTTGACTTCCAGGCTGCTAGGATGAGGGTCTTAAAGTCACAATGACACACCTATTCCAACAGGGCCACACCCTCTAATAGTACCACTCCCTGGACTGAGCATATACAAAACATCACACTACATCTATCTATCTATCTATCTATCTATCTATCTATCTATCTATCTATCTATCTATCATGTATATATGTATGTATGTATGTATCTATCTATCATGTATATATGTATATATGTATCTATCTATAATGTAGTATTTTCATCAGCTCTGAGTGTATAATTGGGGGGGGGTTAAATACAATGCCTTTGTCGTGAACCCATTTCCAGAGTGCTTTCATCTTTGTACTTCTTTGTCATCGTTAAGTATGGATTCTCCCTATTTCTTCCCCTCCCTGCCATCATGTGTGTGTGAGCGTTTGTCTGTGTGGGCACATGGATAAGTGCTGTTATGCATTTGTACATGTGAGGCAGAAGCCAATTTCAAGTGCCATTCCTCAGGGGCCATTCACTTCATTTTCTGTGTTTGAGAACAGCTCACTGTCTAGGAGCTCAGCAGACTAGCAGTTCAGCTAGTCTGGCTAGTGAACCCCAGAGTGAGTGAGCCCCAGAGATCTTCCCTTTCCTGTTTCTCTGGTGCTGGATTATAGATTCACACCACTACACACTACTCTGTGTGTATGTGTGTGTGTGTGTGTGTGTGTGTGTGTGTGTGTGTGTGTGTGTGTAGGGGTGTTCACATGAATGTAGATACCCATGGAGGCCAGAAGAAGGCATCATAATTCCTGGAGCTGGAGTTACAGGTGAACCATCCATCATGGAGTACTGGGAACTGAACTCAAGTCTTCTGAATGAACAAGTGTTCTTAATCACTGAGCTATCTCTCCATCCTGTTTTTGAATTATTTTCACGTGTAAAGTAAATTGGCAGGATAGACGTATTTGTGGGAGAAGATTCAGGAAGCACTGTGTAAGCTTCACTGGACCTCAGAGAAGGAGTTTCCTTGCTGGTAAGAAGAGAATTAAGCTCAATCTCTAGGATCCACAGACCACCTTAATCATGCTTTAGAGGTGGTAGATCCTAAGAGTTGGATTGTCGTGGATATCATGTAACACATTTAATTGAATAATGTTCATTACTCAGAGCTCTATTCATTGAAGCTGTCTTTGGTCTTCAAATGAACTCACATGCATGTGAAGGTTTTTCCTCCATTCCGAGAGAGAAGGAGAAATGAAGGTCAGCAGCCTGGTGGAAGATCTTACAAGAGAGAAAATAGGCTCCTGCTTCCCATGTGTGAACCTAGGAAAAGAACGTTAAGTGCTCTCTCCTTAGCGTCCCCTTGCGAAGTGACATGGGCTTAAGAGGGTCTGTCTAATAGCAAAGCAATTTTCATTGGAGTCTAAGTGGAGCCTTTTGTCTCTGTCAAATGTAATTTAGAGAAATAGCTTCAAAAGACCCAAATTTAGAGTATATTACAATCCTAGCTGTAGACCCCTGGAATATCTTCATAACCCAAGATTTCTGCTAGATAATGCCTTAGCATTTGAATGGCTATGAAGTCTAAACCTTACTGTCTGATCACTGAGAATATTGGATCCCTGTTTCTGGATTGTGTCACAAATGAAACTGCAGACAGAGTTATCTTTTTCTGTGTTCCCAGGTATGGGATATCTTCCTGGGACATTTGCCTTTTAAGAATGGTGCCCATGCTCATTTACATGGAATGACAGCATCCTGTCAGGACTCTCAAAATGAGAAAGGGACACTACCCTTTAAAATAAAATTGTCTTGTTATTGAATGTGTCTTAAGCAGATATTGAGAACAGCATAGTAATAAGCTTGCATATTAGTCCTGGAGCTGCAGAGAACCTAGGCTTCCACCCAACTTGAACAGCAAATAAGAAGCAATGAACATACATACCCACACGGATACACACACACAAAGAGAGACAAGCAGATACAGACAAATACACAGACACACTCAGATACACACATACACAGAGACACACACACAAAGACATATACACACACAAACACAGACACATACACACAGACACACACACACATACACACAGACACGCACATAGGCACACACACACAGACATACACACAGACACACACAGATACACACACAAAGACACACAGACACATACACACAGACACACACAGACATATATACACATACAGAGAGACAAACACACAAACACAAAGACACACAAACACACACAGACACACATAGAGACACACACAAAGACACAAAACCAGATAGACACACACAGACACACACACAAACAGACACACACAGAGAGACAAACACACAGAGACACACACAAAAAAACACACAGACACACACACAAACATACAAACACACACACACATGTTTATGTGTACTTTATGCAATTGTAGGGGCATACCGATGTTTTTCACATTAGCTATTTATCTGAAATTCAAATCTAGGTGCCTTATCCTTTTATTTGCTAAATATTGCAATCCTACTAAGTTATGTGTGCAAACATAGTATCTATTCAGTTTCAAAATATTAGAGCTCTCAAGAGAAGATTTATTTTCTAAGCAGAGCTCACAAACACACATATATATATGTATATTCAAATTATGCACTAAAGGCTGAGATACTGCTAGGCAAGATTTCTGCATGTATTTAAACATGAAGTCTCTCTTCTTTAATAACTGAAAATCACAGTGCGCTGGATAAAAATAAGTATGTCATCAGCAATAGAAATTATCCAGAGTAAGTGCAATTCAAATCAGGCAACAGATTTAGGAGAACAGTGCTATGTTTTCCGTCCTTTTAAGTTTGGGGAAATCTACATTTGTGTAGTATCTGTAAACATGTCTGTCAAAGACTGATGTTTTTGTTGTGTTAGCCAAGAGTTCCATAGTGAACTAGGAAGAGGATAAAGTAATTTGTAAGTAGAAAGGATGGTTTTGTTGTGAATAAAAGACCCGGCAAACAGAAGAGCTGAGGGACAAGAACATCTTCACAAACCTGTGATTTAAATACCTAAACCAACTGAGGGTGTGCCTCCCAAGTCATTCGCTTTTGCAGAAATAGCGCATTTGGTCAGGCTCACAAAGGAAGGCTAACACAGCCCTCCATTTGTTGACAAGCCAAACTCATAAAAACACGAAGAGTCATATCAGGCTGACGATGGGCTCATGGCCACAAACTCTCCATTAGTAATTGGTGATGGGCCAGGATTACAACAGAAAATGTGAAATTTCTTGAGCCAAAGGACATGATTAAGCCAAAAAGGGACACGTCTCTCTGCCCAGAGCTGCATGACTGAAAAACTGAAAGCCCAGCAAGCCAGGAAGGACCCTTTTCTTTGGGGTGCTAATTTAGTTGTCTCATTGGTGTCTCCTCAGCTTCTCTTTGAAGGTGGTAAGATTCTGGTTCATTTTCCCATCAGCCGTCACACATCAGATGTCTTAAAGAAGGCTTAACCAGTAACATATCTTCCATTGGATAGTGATCCTCGGCTGTAATCATTACAGCCTTGATGGGCTTATTTGAAAATAATATAATGAAGGAATAATCCAACGAACTCTTTCTGTTAAGAGTTGTAAAAAGCTGTTCTATCTTCCTTTCTGGAAAGGTGAGGGATGGGAGATGTCTTCCCTTATTATTCTTACAGATCTCAAAACAAAAAAATGTTTGCTTAGAGCACCTGTCTTGCCTTTGAAGAGAAAATGCACTCAGCTGATGCAGGCAGTGCTCCGCTATCATCCCTGACCCCTCCATCACCTCAGAGCCTCTCCTTCAATCACTTGGCTCCCCCTTTTTCTCCCTACCAGGATCTTCTCAGATGGAAATGATCTCTCCATGCCTCCATTTCCTCTCATCAAGGCCTTGCATTTCATCAGGAACTTTTCCATCTGCTTTCCTGATGTTTGCCTTCTCAATGTTTTTCTTCCACTTTAGGGTATAAGGTATAGTTGTTAAACTCAGAGTCTAAAATGCGTATCATATCATTTGATGCATTTAATCCTCATTGGGCTCAAAATCCTTACTTTTACTTGAGAGTCTTCCCCCTACCCACCTCACCCCCCCAAAAAACCCTGTATTAATTCTTTGAGAATTTTGTAGTCTTTTAATTGTTCGATTGGTAGAATATGGACTAAGACACAAACCTTCAAAATGGCTATCATAATTGGTCAGTGGATCGTGACTATTCATTAGTTTTTATTTGTTGGTTTGCCTTCTGAAACAATGTCTTATTGTGTTTCCCTGGCTGTCCTGGAATTCACTAGGTAAAGCAGGATGGCCTTGAACCCACAGAGATCCTCCTGCCTCTGCTTCCCAAGTGCTGGGATTAAAAGCCTGAGCCATAATGGGCTTATTAACATTTTCTTAAATGATGAATTAGCAAAAAGGAAGGCAGGGTGATCCTGTCTTATATGGCTTGTAATTCTCTCTCCTCTGCCTTCTGCCTTCATACCACACCCCTTCTTTCTCATATCCAGGATAAACATGTCAGCATCAAGCCTTGAAGATGCCAGGCCGACACCAGTGTCCAATTCACACTCCTCGTGAGCAAGATGCCCAAACCGGGAGCCAGAATCTCAGCTGGCAGGCAGACATGGTAAGCTTTGTCCAGGGTTTGCCCAGCTGGGACAAACAGAAATGATAATACCTTCCCAACCCAATAGAAGGAACAAGGGAGAAACTAGGATTCTGAAGTGGAGCTGGTGGGGGGAAGCTGGAGACATAAAGATGCTCGTGCATCAGATAATGGTGGTGCCCAGAGGTTGGTGATATTGGAACTCCGAGCAGAGTAATACCAATGCAGCTGAATGCCTCTGGGGTAGCCCATTGTGCTAGTGAATCCTGTTTTCTGCCTCTAGCTGGTCTCCAGGACGCAATTCAGCTTTATACATCATTGTAGCCAGTGCTTTCTCTAGGGCAGGCACAGAGTCCACATATTCTTGTGACATGAAAACAAGACCTTAAGTTACTTCCTTGCAAATAATTCTGGAAATTACTTTAAAGCACAGCCTAATGGACAAACGTATGGTTCATCCTTTAGTACTAGCCACCGAATCTTTGAAGTGTAGAATGACATAGGAAAGAGCCCCTGAAATCCGGTGCTGCAGACAGTGGGGAAAAGCTACAAAGTATCTTTATGAGTTTTGCCTGGGAACTGAGCTTCATAATAGTTTTATGCGGCATTTTTAAATGCTAAATTAACTGCTTCATGAGCTGGAGCAGAAGCTCTTAAGCACAGGCCGGGGTGGGGGGGGGGGACCCTGTTTCTTTGAGTAGGCTAGTCCCTAAGGACCAGAGTTACATTCAACATGCCGAGCCCCAGTGCAGGAGAAGAGCTGTTAGGCCAGTGTTTTGCCAAGCTCAGGACTACGAAAGGTAAATTCGCTGAGAAGAGTGATGATGGTCAAACCAAGTGTCACTGCTGATCTCCCAGGTACTCCAGGATCTTCGGACATCACTGGGAACCGTCATACAGAGACCGCTCTCCATTGGATTCACAGCCATGTTCTCACATGCACTGCCCCCTGACCTGCCCCCTCTCTGTATAGCCAGGTAACAATCTTATCTTCTCCAATTGGATAGAAATGCATAGAATGAAGAGTGGGGCAGCATCATGCAACAAAGTCATGCAGCTTTTGCATTTCCAAATCCTGGTGGGGGTGACCCCTTTTGGGGTGCCCTTTGCGGGCGTGGTATTTTCCAAATGATCTCAAGCATTGGGTTTTAGAGCAGCTTCCCCGGAGCCTTTAGCAGCTCAGCATGTTTGGCAGCTCGCATTGCTCTGCTGTGCACATAGCTGTTCAAGTGTGTTTATGTGTGCAGGTCTGACTCTCTCCAGGTATGGATATACACACAGACACTGTAGGGGTCTCAAGGACCCTGCACTTGAGAGATGCAGGCATGTATATACACACAGTCTCTGTAGGGGTCTCGAGGACCCTGTACTTGAGAGGAGAATACTGGAAGGAAGATAATCAGGCACCATTCTCTGTATATCCCATCTTTATAACTAAATAATTTAAATAATGACATTTTTATTTTAATTAGGGCTCTGGGCTCTAAAGAGAAGAGGAGAAGGAGGAGCAAGCAAGGAAGGACAGGTGATAGGAAAGGAGAGTAACAGCAGATAGTGGGAGACAGAAGGAGGGAAGGAGACACAAGGGAAGGAGAGACAACTAATTTAAAGGCATAGTGAGGAGGGGTTTCCATTTTTCCTTGTTTGAGTGTGTGCTTTGGTTTTCAGGAATGTGGTCTTACTATAGCACTCAGATTGGTCTTGAATTTTGATCCTCCTGTCTCTGGCTCCACAATGCCTGGATTCACATCTGAAGAAGAGGTGATTGAGGTACAGATTCAAGAACCAGTCTCCTGTGTGAGGGCGAAACCCTTCTCAGCAGATTTTCTGGGCTCCCTCGGAGGGAGGCATTTCTGCAAATCTCTGGGGTCCTTGCAGCCTCAGATCACCTACCTAAGGAGCTCTTATCCCAGGTTCTGTTGGCCTCATCTGAGGAGAAGCTCGGATGGATGTAATGGGAGAATCTGAGGACTTCTGCTTATGCCCCATCAAAGGCAATGCTTATGTGTACATGTGGAAATAAGGCCTTCATGAAGATTTAATCATAAACAATACTACGTTTGAGGCTGTAAGGGATAAGATAAAGGTGGAGAGTGATAGGGATGGCATTTACTGACAGATTTGCATTAATGAGTCTTACCAGCAAAACAACTGTAGGGATCTCTGTCAGCTTGCTTCTGGGGCCAGCTCTTCTGTGAGAGGCTTACACACTGATCCAGACACCAAAAGCTGGAAGTTCTGTCTTGATAGCACTGCCTGGGTCCTGCTCTTTGGTGTCTAGGCATGAGATGCAGGGAACCCTAGGGAACTGGGGACTCCATTATAAGTTAAAGGTTCTCAGTCCTTAGTGGGAGTCTTCTCCCCCTGAGATGCCTCCAAAGGCCCAGAAAAACTTGAGGAGGAGCAGGTTTAGTTGGCAGTTCCCTGATGTGGTGCACAGAAAAACTGTCCGTTTTGGTCTTCCGAAAGCAGCTCACCTGGACTGTGATAGTCACGGTGGTGACTCGTTCAGAGAAGAATCAAGTGGAGTTGATATTTTTCTCTCAGTCTCAGTCTGAATCTGAGTGGTGTCCTTCACATTCACCATGGTTGTGTTGGAGGGCCTCTTACTGGGAGGCGGGGCTTACTAACTGAGCTAGTCTGGCTGGCCAGGGAGCCTCTGGATTCTCTTAATCTCTACTCCTCAGCTCTTGGATTACAGGTGTGCCCCACTCGCACTGTTCTTGTTCTCACAGGAGTTGTGGTAGAACTTAGGTCCAAGGTACTTTCCTGACTGAGTTATTTCCCCAGCCTCCTCATTTCTTACTTCTTCTTGTTATTACTGAACCTCTGTGTGGGGCTCTATTTGTTTGTTTGTTTATCTATCTTTTTTTCTCAAAGGAAGGTAGTGTGCTCCATCTTGGCCACAACCCCCCCCCCCCCACACACACACATATACACCACTGCAGACTTTAACACCCCGAGGAACTGTTCGGCAATCTTCCTCTCATCCTGTTTCCAGTCTCATTCCAATCTATAGATTCTTAAGCTGATTCAGAAACTTCACTCGTTGATGGAGTGGACCCATATGTCTTCTCTCTCAATAAAACATTCATGGTATATGCAAGGCCAAGGGCAGAGCAAGATCAGAAAGACTCCTGCCTCCAGTGCTGCAAACTTGCTAGCCCAGAAGGTGTGTGGTTGGTGTGTGTGTGTGTGGGGGGGGCAGACTTGTGTTCTGCCAGGTTCTTCTCCAAACATGAGGCTCTGTCTTGGAAACACGAGGTTCTGTCTTGGAAACATGAGGCTCTGTCTTGTAAACTAGCCACAACTATTTTCTTCTTGTTTCTATGCACCCATGAAAGATCTTAGAGAGACAAAATCCCCATTATTCATAACAGTTCTGAGCACATGAGGGCCTGAGAATAATAGTGAGAATAATAATAACAACCCTCTGGGTGGCATTGATTGCGCGCACAGCTCTAGTCTTTGGGATATCATCTGTGACATTCACATAGTCATTTAAAGTCTAAAATGTGTGCAGACTTTAATTGGATGTGGTAGTGCACATGTATAATGCCAGTCTTGGGGAAGCTGAGGCAGGAGGTTTACTAGTTTGGAACCAATCTAAGTGTCATAGTAAGAGCCTGTCTCCATGCCCCCTGCCCTCAGCAAAAGAATATGAAGGAAGAAACTTAAAGGTCCTCTGCATCCCAGCCCAGTAGAATCCTGAAAGCTACACACAGTGCAGATGTTTAAGAAGCTGGGTTGACAAAGAAACTGGCAATCAGTCAGACACAATGACAGTCTTTGAGAAGGTTTTCTTTAAGAATTTCCTTTATGGTTAAAATTTAGAGTTGTTTTCTTAAAAAGTTAAATATTTTATGTTCCTTTCTTTGGGTTGGGTCTACTTTGCGGTTGCTTCTGTGCCACACAAAACATCACCATAAAAAATGCAATAAATATTTCATGATTATAATTGGTTTCCAATGCTTGGAAATGTTTGCCCAATTGCCTAACTCTTGATCCCATGGGAAAGAGTCAAAAGGAGTGATGTTCTGTCCGCATCTCCCCCATGTCCTCCAACTCCAGAGCATCAAGACAAATTATTTTAATCCAAGAGAATGATGAATTAGGTTCATCTCTTCCCCTACCCCTACCTCTGTAACTCCAAACCTTGGTAAAACCATAGACTCGTAATTGCTTAGAGTAGCTAGTTTCAACTTTGTGGTGAAAAAAGTGAGATCCAGAATTAGCAGTGTAACATTAAAGGTATCGTTTTCATCTATTTAGAGAGCATTCTGACCTATGACAGGAAGGATTGTTGACTGGAATACATGGAAAACACTAGACAGACCACAATTAAGATGGAGTCATGGATGACTCATAAAGATAATTAATTCTGATGCAAAATTTCCCCTGTCCATTTTTCATGGAGGGCCTTCATAAGCTTTCTGCAATTGAAAAAATATGCATGTATATACAACTGTACACATACATCTCAGCTATTTGTAGCTCTCAGTCTGTATCTATAGTAAGATTCTTCTGTTTGTCACTATCTGTCTATTATGGCTATTCTCTCTCTCTCTCTCTCTCTCTCTCTCTCTCTCATATCATCTATCTATCATCTGTCTATCTATCACCTATCTATCTATCTATCTATCTATCTATCTATCTATCTATCTATCTATCTATCCATCATCTAATTAACATCACAAAGAGAAATATGGCTAACCAAAACTTTAAATTTTCCAGGGATATTAGGAGTTACCCTATACCACTGCAGGAGTATTTCTAAGCATGTAAGTTTCTCTAGGTTTTACCTGTTAATGAAAAATAAAATTTCTTTAAAATCCAGGGAATTGACACCACTATCAACATTCATCAAAGATATTTTCTCGGTTTGTGTTCTGCTTGGCAATATTCTTGTGTCACCCTCTTCATTTTTGTATATTTGTCAACAAGATGACAGTCCTCTACTTCGTAGGTCAAATCATATTTATTTATTTTTTTTTATTTTTTATTTTTATTTATTTATTTATTTATTTTTTTGATATTTTATTTACATTTCCGATGATTCCCCTTTTCTTTAGAAACCCCGTGTCCCCTCCCCCTCCCCGCCTCTGTGAGGGAATTCCTCCTCCCACCTACCCGCCCACCCATTCCCATATTCCCACCTTGACATTCCCTTTTACTGGTGCCCCTAGCACCCTCAGGCCCA
>CM052709.1:95152015-95205364 GCA_028551405.1 Uromys caudimaculatus | reverse complement strand
TAAAAACAATGACTTTATGAAGTTCGCAGGCAAATGGATGGAACTTGAAAATAACATCCTGAGTGAGGTAACTCAGTCACAAAAGAATGAACATGGTATGTACTCACTGATAAGTGGATATTAGCCCAAAAGTTCGGAATACCCAAGTTTTACTTCACAGTAACCGTTGGACTGAGAGTGAGGTCCCAGATGGAGGAGTTGGAGAAGGATCTGAAGGAGCTGAGGGAGTTTGCAGCTCCATGGAGGGAGCAACAGTGTCAACTAGCCTGACCCTTCCCCCTGGTGCTTCTGGAGACTGGACCACCAACCAAGAATACACATGGAGGGACCCATGGTTTGGACCACATATGTGGCAGAGGAGGGCCTTGTTGGCCATCAGGGGGAGGAGAGGCCCTTGGGCCTGAGGGTGTTAGAGGCCCCAGTATAGGGGAATGCCAAGGCGGGAAGATCGGGGTGGGTGGGGGAATACCCTCATAGAGGCTGGGGGAGGGGGGAGGGGATAGGGGGTTTCCAAAATGGAGACCTGGAAAGGGGGAAACATTTGAAATGTAAATAAAGTATCAAAAAATAAAAATTTTAAAAAAAGAAAAAGGTTCTTCCCACTGAGTGAGGATATCATCACTCAGGATAAGCTTTAGTCTGAATCACAGGCACTTTGGAGCATTATAAAGAACAAGTACAGGGTGTTTTCCAGGGCACTGCTGTGGCTTTCTGCACTCTGAGGAAACAGAGGCAGACATTAAATATCGTATTTGTGTTGTGTGGGGCTTTTAGCTCCTGTAGGAAGCTGTGGATGGGTGAGGTATGTGCTTTTCTTGATTAGCAAATCAAGAAAACCCTGCATCTACAGAGTTTTAAAGAGGTTGGTTAAGAAAAGAAACACCTAGAGCTTGGAGCCAGCAGCTCAGAGGCCTGAAGCTCCACGCGCCTGCACTGGCTTCATAGTCCTGCTCCAGTCAGCTGTGGGTTGGGGGGGGGGGACGCTTGCTAAGGCATTTATTTTCCTTTATTTCTTTTGACATTTCATATATTTTCTTCACGTCTAGAGTTTTTTCTACGTAAATTTCCCTCTTTTGTCCTCTTCTGTATCTATTTTTACACAGTTGCAGCCCTGTGTACTGTGGCTTGTTGTGGAGGACCGAGCAGGGCTCAGAACCGCTCTGCCTTTAAGTCAGGCACTTATGTCAAATGGTGGCTTGGCCATGTAGTGACCAACTCTTGGACACATCACTTAACTTTTCTGAGTCCTTTTCATCTAAAGAGTATGGATAATAATAGCTGTCTGCCTTACAGGCTTCTCGTGTAAATTAAAATAAACAATGTCTCAAAGGGCTTAGGAACCGACCCTGCATGGCAAGTATTTGACAGACAATAGTTGCTTTAGGTTTTGCTTGTAATGGCTACTGCTGAAATTTTCCACCCTTGCTATGATGATGCTGGTGGGTAAGGAGCTTCAACATGCATGTTGAATCATGTTGAATTGGGCTAGCCTTGTCTACGTCTTTGACACCATCCCAGCTCAAACACTGTGGCCTTGAGGTCAATCACAGTAGCTCCCTTTCAACCATAATAGATCCCTCATCCACAGATTTACTTTCTATGGTGAAATCACCTTAGGTCAACTGAAGCATTTGATGAAGAACTCAAGAGGCAATTCAGAGTTTCGTTTTAAACGGTGCACCATTCTGAGGAGTATGAGGAATTCTCCTACCAATCCACTCTGACCTGTAAGGATTTAAATCATTCTCAGTCCATCAGGGCCACACTGCCCATGATGGCTGCCGGTTGGGAACTTAATAGGCACCGCAGTTGCTCTGAAGGTAGCACAATGCTGTGTTCGAGCAGCCATCAGGTAGGACCAATGTTGTCCCAGTGCCTGCACCACCGACCTCTCCCCTCAGGTTATTATATCATCTTTGTGCTCTATCTCATGCCCACAGAAAGAAACCTTAGTACAGCACAAAAAGTTATCTTTGAGAAAGTTCACATCCATGTTAACTCTTACTCTCATATCTAAAATTTGTTCTATTTTATTGATTTTTTGAATTGCTTAACTGCTCCTGATTTATTTATTAAACATTATCATATATATATATATATATATATATATATATATATACACACACACACACGTACATACATATATTAAATGGGAGACTATTACGTTTTGTCACCTTTGTCAATGTTCCACCACTGTGACATTCCCGAAATGAGCAATTTAGCTCATGGTTTTTTTTTTTCTCCTATGGTTGCTTGGCTCAATTGCATTTGTTCAATGATGGCACAGTACAGCATGTGTGACACAGAACCTGCTCATCTTGGTGGCCAAGAAAGAAAGGAGAAGGGAGAGAGGAGATGATGAGAGGGGTAGGGAGAGTAAAAAGAGGAGAAAGAAGAAGAGGATCAGGGAGAAGGGGTGCAGGGAGAGAAGAGGAGAGACCAGTATCTTTCTATCTCCCTTCTAGTACCTCACTTTTTCCTAGTCAAGCTTCTTTCTCTTAAAGGTTTACCATCTTCCAGAGATGATGACCAAACGTCCAACACATGGATCTTTGGGGACCATTCTCAATATAAAGAAATATTTCCTGAGCTCTCTTTCTACTTCTGCCATTTCCCCTCCACCCACCAATACTACAGCCTAAGCACCTTTTAGTAGCTGGTTTTTCCACAGAAGGTTGAGTAGAGGTGATACTTCTCACCTAAGACCACCAAGGTGTCTCCTTGTCTCATGGGCCCTGGATTCCCTGTGGCTTAGCCACTTGCCCACAGCAGTCATGTCTCTGCTTTGTCACTTCAGAGCCTCTGCACTGATATCTAGCATGGAACACTCCTTTCGGCATGTCCCTGAAGGCCCAATTCTCCTGTTTCTGGGTAATTGGATCACATGGCAACCTTTCAAGGAGGAACTGACCATTTTGCTACACAGTGGATTAAATAGTATGAAATCACAGTTTTCAGAGCTCTCTTGGCCTCACAGGACCCACACCATGATCTCCACACCACTTTATCTGTATCTCTACAGTTTGCAGTTGTCACAGTGAGATGTTGACTTTATTTCTCATTTATCTCTCATGCAAGAATACAAATTCCTATATTGGGGTGTGTGTTCCCAGAAGGCAGGCACACAGTATTTCTTCATTGTTCCTACACCTGGTAGCTCCTTTGCAGATCAGTGTGAGCCGCTTCAAGGATGAGGAAATGCATAACACCAGGGCAGATGTGCCGTGTTCCAGAGGGCTCATCACGTTCTTCCAGTCCACGTTTGACTCAAGCCATATATTGTCCGCACACTGCAAGTGTGCATCTCTGTCAGGGATGACAGATAGATGGTATAGTAGAACAGCTCTTATAAAAAGGACTATCAGCTGCAGCTGAGGATTCTGAGGCCGTGTTTAGATACAGCTTGAAGGCGTCGCATGATTCAGCTGCAGCCTCGGAGGGTGAGGCATTTGCCATTCTGACTCTGAGGAACCTGGTTGTATATAGGAGTTTATCAGCAGTGGTTGGTGAGTCTTTGCACCCTTGCCAATTGCAAGTTTGTGGTGCTGTCCTGTTTCTGCAGAGTAGTTTATCTTCTCACGAATGAGTGTTGGAAAGGCCACTTACGCATGTCCAGTATGTTCTAGGCAAGGTCTTGAAATGCTGATAGTACTTTTGTGCTTGTTGGTTTTTCAGCTTATCTAGAGTATAAAATATTCTAAGTCAATCTGCAAATGGTTTTTTATGACTGACTAAAATTTACTCAGTTAGACATTTAATGCAAGACTGATTTATATTATTAAGATGGGTCTGATAGGGCATTGGGGAAATTTTGTTAAATTACTAAGCTTCTTTAGGCAGCCATAGTTGCTTAATAGCGTCTAGAAAATAGCCATAGGCTGTATAGAATTAAAACTTTCAGGCACAGACGTGGGGAAATGTACCACCACACACTTCCTGCAAATCAGTTGTTTTCAATTTGTGTTCACTGTGGAAAAAATGATTCAAGGAATATGATTATACTAAAAGAGGGATTTCATGATTGCATCTCATTAAATCATGAGTTGAATAAGAATCCAATGAAAATTATCATCCACCATGCCTCAGAGGCAGACCCCAGTAGCATTTTCTTCCTTCATAATTCTAATGGCTCAATCAATTGGGTTCAGGAAAGAAGCCAGCCACAAGCACTCTGCAAACATCCATATTTGGATATGATGCCATATCTAAAATGACTTGCCCACTTTAGTCCTCTGGGCTCCTGTCCATATTCCATCTGCATCCTCACTCACCAGGACCAAGAAGACAGTTGCCAAACCTACCTTGGTCCTTCATTTGCCCACACAAGCTCATGTCCCAGGGAATCAGCACATTGCTCTCCAGGACATGCTGCTTGCAATCCCTACTTCCTTCTCTGGTCTCCATCACCATCACCATGCTCAGGAGCCATCTCTTATACTGACGCTGATATCTAACATTGCCCACACGTCAAGTGTGACCTATTTTAATGAAACACAATTCTGCTTCAAATTAGCTCTTGTATTAAACTCAAGTTGTATAGCTGGCTAGTCAGCAAAAAGTCTTCCCTAGCTAAGAATACTCACTAAAGTCTTTGGGATATTGATGAATCATCTATTTAAGTTATCTACTTATGCTATCAATTGAGTATCCCCTATTCAAAGTGCCTGGGCACTTTTTCAATTTTGGATGTCTTCTGAGTTTTGGAATATTTGCACATATATAATTAGGTATCTTGATGATAGGACTCAAATATAGACATGAATTCATTTATATTTTATGTATACCTTATATACTTATAACTCAAATGTAATTTAAATAATGTATTAAATAATAAATAATTTTAGACATGAAAGAGATTCGCAGTTTGCAGTTTTTATTTTTGTAGTACTGGAGATTGAACTCGGACCTTCACATGCTAGGTACATGCTTTATCACAGAACTATGTCCCTAGAAAATCCTTACTTTTAATTTGGGGACAAGGGCTGTCTGGGATGGTGTTAAATTTTCTCTGTAACTTGGGTCCATGAATCTGATTCATCTGACTCAGACTACCTGGTATCTGGAACTACAGGCCCATGTCACCAAGGCTGCCTTGGAATATCCCACGGTGACAACACTCAGTTTTGAATTTGGGTATGCTGATGATTTTGAAGATTTCGGAAAGAAACGTTCAACCTGATCCTATAGAATCTCCTGTTTTGTAATTTAACACTAGTGGGTTTTCGCACTGTTTGTATTGGGTTTTCACTTCCCCTGTGCATGTGCCAGGGTGAGCTTGTGCATGTGTGTGCATATGTTGGGGTGAGCTTACGTACGTTAATTAGATCTGTGTTCCTTGATGCAAGGGGAAAAATGTTCTATTTAATTGTTAAAACAAACAGGCTGTAGATTGCTGTGCAGACAGAACTGTCATAGTTACTTCACTGAAGAACCATGCAAGAGAGAGCAAGAAATGGGGAGTGGAGAGAAAAGATGGAGAAGGGGCCACAGATGTTCTGAAGCCTCAGAGCCCAGACAAAGAAACCGATAAAACAAATGCTGACTAGAGATTTCCTTTTTCTGGAGGGATGCTCAGGCTATCAGAACTACCTTCGGCTACAGATCTACTTTTCTCCCTCAAATTCCTGCCACCTCTGTCCACACAGAAAGCATCCGAGTCCTTTTCCCAGATGCAGATTCCAAAGGGAACCACTTCAAACAAAACAAAGCCTTTATTTACAAACATTACTCGTACATAAAGCTATATGCTAAAGCTAATGGAGCCTAGCCTTTGGCTGGTACCAATTCGTACCAATGTCAACTATACGGCCATTGATCTTGGAATTGCTTGTGAGATTTCGAATCTGATAACACAGGTGGGACCTTTTACATCTGTAATTGACAATATTTTGGATGGAAACCCTTGCATTTAAGTTAAAGATATGTTTTAAATAGAGTCAACTATTTCCTTCTAGTTCTAGTTATGAGAAAACAACTGAAAACGGAATGCCTGTGAAAACAGAGCTACGAGGATTCTTAGAGTGGTTCTTTCATGAGAACAGTGTCTCAGGGAAAATGGGAAGTCTTCAGAGAGGGAGAGAGAGAGAGAGAGAGAGAGAGAGAGAGAGAGAGAGAGAGAGAGATTGATTTTAGAAAGTAGAAGCACTTACACACTTCCAGAAAGTCTGTTTGTTTAGTCCTAGAAGATCCTAACCCAGTGCAACAGTTACTGAGTGTCCGACATGATGTTTGGGAGCAGGGAGCATACAGAAGAAGTTGAAGCCATTTTCTCTTTTGTGCAAACATAGCCCCCCAATGTTGTCTTTTGCTGTTTTCCAGGACAATCTTATTAAATACCTACTGAAGGTGGTGTCCCATTTCACTGGCCCACTGGAGAAAACACATTACCTCTAATGACAAAGGCACTACCTGGTCAATGCAGAAATTTTGTTAAACACATAAAAGTCCTTAGAGCAAACACACATTATCTTAATACCAAATGGGTCTGTTGCTCACATTTTGGCATTTGTTCTTGCAGTGGATTTTCCAAATTAAGTTTATTATCTGACTGTTTCATCATGTGGATAATGGATACTGAGTATTCTCATTGCCATCTTCTCTCATTTGTCTCCCACCCTGTCAGTCAGTCAGTCAGTCAGTCCTTCCTCTCTGTAAGTCCTTTCTCACACTCACATATATTGATTCGTTTTGAGACTCTCTGAGTCTGTACAAAACCATGCACATGACTATGGTCATGGAACAACCCATTGAAGTCTTGAAGGCTTACCAGTGGGAACTCAAACAACTAAAAACAATGTCACCCATCAATAACCAATAGTTCCCTGAGAGAGCTAGGGTCCCAGATGCCCTACCTCCTCCCAGGATCAGTCTTGAACAGACCCAGTGCACACAGCTTCATTTGCTATGAATTCTTAATTGCAATGGCTGTGTCATGCCTAAAAGGCAGCATTTTGTAGCTCTTGTTCTTTACTTTTTGCCTGCTTCCTTCGTGTTTCCCGAGTTTCTTGACGGGGTAGAATAAAGGCCCTATTTAGGGCTGAACATCTAACAGTCACCTATTAGCATCGAGAGCAGCCATGGGTCTTCACCACCATTAACTATAAAGAGAAGCTTTTTGTTGTTGTTTTGTCAGATTTTTTTTGGGGGGGGTCAAAAATGAGAGTAGCACTTGTCTATCTAAGGGCATAATAATAAATATTTAGAAGCATTTTGATGCCATGTCATCTTGCCAGAATAACACTGGTAAATTGGCCCCAATGACTTCTTGTCTCCCCAACCACGAGCATCAGGGATGAATTTTCCTCTGTGGAGGAGGCTTCAAATCCAATCAAAGAGTGGTTAGTTACCCCCAAACAGTTATGCCGTTATTGCACAAGTGGGTACATTTTCTCTGACAGCTTGGTACTGAGCACACAAGAGCCACAGCTGGATGAATGTGTCAATAAGTTTTCCCACCAGAAGTCTGTATGCCTCTGCACATACTGTAAGCTAGACAGCCATGGCTTTTAAGTCCACCCTCTTGGTCTATGGGTGCTATATCTGTGATCTCAACTGACAGCAAATAAGAAAACATAATTTTTTTCTTGTGCTTATACAAACTTTTTTCTTACCTATTCCTGTATTTTCTTATCTATTATTCTCTAAGCAATATAATATGATGACTATTTGTACAGAATTTGCATTGCATTTGATATTATGAGGGAACAGGAGGATTTAAAATAAATGGGAGTGTGTAAGTTATATGCAAACAATGTGACAGTGTGTGTAAGGGACTTAAACATCTACAAGTTCTGATGTTCAAAGGGTAAAGAACTAACTCCCTGTGGATACTGAGGATTGGCTGTAAGAGACAATTTGGTTTTTCTACACAGCATTGATGTCCTATTTTAAAATGTTATAGTTGTATAAATATACATTTATGAAATGGCATTCTGTCTCAGCTGATTCCAAAGATTCAGAGATTCAGTCTATTATCATCATGGCAGACATGGTGCTAGAGGAGCCAAGAGGTCTACATCTTGATCCAAAGGCATCCTGAAGGAGACTGTCTTCTGCAAGCAGTCAGGAAGAGGCTCTCTCCCACGCTGCATGGAGCCTGAGCATAGGTGGAGACCACAAAGCCCGCCCTCACAGTGACACACTTCCTCTAACAAGGCCACGCCTAGTCTAACAAGGCCATGCCTCTCACTACTGCCACTTCCCATTGGCCAAGCCATGGGAACCACCATGCCACGTATGGTTCCATTTCATATGTGCACATGCTGGTGCAGTGCTGTAACTCATCTCTTGTCTTCCTTTTCACATCCCTCCATTGCCTGTTTTCATGGGTGCTATGTGTGTGCAGGTATACATGGAGACCAGAGAATGACCTCAGCTCTCACCTTGTGTTTTTGAGGCAAGGTCTCTCACTGTCCTGGAATTCACCAAGTAGTGTAGGCTAGCTAACCAGTGATTCCCAAGATCCACCTACCTCTGCCTCTTTAGCAATGGGATTACAAGCATGCCATCACAGTTGGGAGTGTGTGTGTGTGTGTGTGTGTGTGTGTGTGTGTGTGTGTGTGTGTATGTGTGTGTGTGTGTGTGCACGTGTATATATGTGTGAATGTGTGTGTCGGAGTGTGTGGCTAACTATATGTGATTGTGTGTGTGAATGTGTTTGTGAGTGTATTGTGTATGTGTGTGTATGTCTGTATGTGTATGTATGCATGTGTATATGTATGTGTGTATGTGTGAGTGTATGTGTGTGTATGAGTGTGTGTATGCATGTGTGCATGTGTGTATGCCTGTGTGTATGTGTGTGCATCTGCATGTATGTGTGTGTGAGTGTGTATGTATGCATGTGAGTGTATGCATGCATGTGTGCATATGTATGTATGCATGTGTGTATGCGTGTGTATATGTGTGTGCATGTGTGTGTATATGTGTGTATGTATGTGTGTATGTGTGAGTGTATGTGTGTGTGAGTGTGTGTATATGCATGTGCGTTTGTGAGTGTGTGTATGCATGTATGTGTGTATGCATGTGTGTATGTATGTGTGTATGTGTGTATGTATGTGTACATGTGTGTATGTATGTGTGAGTGTATGTGTTTGTGTATGCATGTGTGTGTGTATGTGTGAGTGTATGTGTTTGTATATGCATATGTGTTTGTGAGTGTATGTATGCATGTATGTGTGTATAATGTGTGTATGTGTGTGTATGCATGTGTGTGTATGTATGTGAGTGTGGGTTTGTGTATGCATGCGTGTGTATGTGTGTGTGTGTGTGTGTGTGTGTGTGTGTGTGTTCTGGGAACCAAATCCAGGTTTTCTGGGTTCTCAAGCAAGCACTTACTACAAGGAGCCATCTCCCAGTCCCTGCTGCCCTTTCGATTGTTGTGACATATTTTCTGTCACTTTGACCTTATCTTTCACTTATCCTAACTTTCCCTGCAGCATTTGCTTGTTTCAAGTACTCTCTTGCAGAGTAACAAATACTAGTTTGTTTCTGCTAAACCCAGCCTTCAAGCTGCCATTGCTTTACACGTCTGGATCATTCGCATTGCCTGACTTCCACCACACTAGGAATCATTTTTGCCATCTGATTTCCTGTTTATTCGGATTTACCCTCCTTTTCTTCTTTTCTTTTTATTTCCTTAGAAAGACTAAATTTTCTCTTGTGGGTTTCAAAGCTAAGTATCCTGTTTTTGTCCTCACGTGCTTGGCTTTTATTTAGAACTCTGTGTTTATTTAACTCGTATTGATCCTTTAATTGAACAGTGTCTTTGTCTTTATGGTAACTGACAAGCACTTGATCAGGTTGCCATGTCCCTTTACACCTCTCCTAATAAGTTGTCTGGAACTCTAGCTATGGGTTGTCATAGACTTGGCTCGTACCTCATCTCTCTCAGTCATTAACTTATCACCCCTGAGTGTGCCCTGAAGAGACAATGACTTGGGGAAGGAGCTAGCAATGGATGTCTCAGGAAAACTCCAGGAAGAAGCGAACGGTACAATCTAGATATCTCCATCTCCCCATCCCTTCATTCCTGCCTCCAGTTACCTCTCCTCCAGTTCAGTACAAGGAATTCTGGACATTTTTAATGCGGCTGAAATGCAACATAACCAAAGTTCTCAACACAACCAGAGTCACTACAACTAGGGTTTTCCCACTTTAGAAAAAGTACCTGGAATTTGCACTTCCCTTCGGCTTCTGTGATGTCTCTAGGGTTGATTCTGGGGAGAAAGCCAGCGTCAGGTGCACTGTGAGTACAGGCATTGGATGGTAGGGCGTAGTTCCCTCGGTGAAGAAGTGCTCATTCAAACAATTTTGTTAGGCTCTGCAGTGGCAATGAGGAACTGCTTGGACAACTAACTCAGAGGAAGGGGAGAATAAGGAGAAAGGAATGGACAGATGTTAGCAATTTCTAGAACTTCTCTTCAAACGCCTAGGGCAAGCCAGAGAGGCATGAATAAGAATGGGTAGGCATGTATGGTCTCCTGATGTTTTACAGCCACAAAGACAGGGTGCTCAAGCCCATGGTTTTGAGCATTAGGATACCATTGCTGTGAACACGTGTAAGGTAGGGACCATGGATCCTGTCAGCTTGACACAAACCTAGACGTAAGTGGGAAGAGGGAACCTCAATTGAGGAATTGCCTCCCTCAGGTTGGCCTATGGGCGTGTCTGTGAGGTAGTTTCTTGATTGATGGACAACTGATTCAAGAAGACTCCGCCCAGCATGCATGGTGTCCTCCGTGGGCTGGTAGAACTGGAATATAAAGAAGGTAGCCAAGCAAGCCAGTAGAAGTGTTTCTCTATGGTTCTGTTTCAGTTCTTGCTTAAGACTAAGGTTGGCATTTCATATCTATTATGTTTCCTTTCCATTAGTTTCAAATGTATTCAATTTAAATTATCTTCTAACTCAATCACCCTTTCTCTAATACATATGCATATTTAACATTCTAAAATATTTTACTTAGCTGAAACTATTTTCCTATACCACTGGACACTCTTATCTCGAGATGTCTTCAATACAGTAAGATTATATTTATAATTTTAAAATTGTTGCCCAGGAAAGATAATTGCTGTGTCTCAAATGGCAGGCTCAGAGGCTGAACTCAGCTAGTCTTACTCAATATCCCGCACACTACTGAGACTAAAGAATCTTGTTAGGATCACTAATTTACACCGTGTCATAGGGAAGCTCTTGGGAAGTGGTGGGCATCATTGGTCTCACACAGAAAGCTTCTTGGAACAACACAGACTAACCAGCACCATGACATATCAGTGATTTCTGCTCTGTTCTACTCAGCTTTGGGGGCAGGTCAATTGGCTGCTTCTCACTCTATGCTGCTGTGTATGTTATAGCCATGGTGGCCACATGTTGAATATTCTCTAAGTCCAGAAGGCACAGTTGTAGCTACCAACCCTGGAGTAAACAAAATTCCTGACCAAAGAATGTAGAATGGTTTCTGGAACTTGACTGTTCCTCCCATGGCCAGTCTAGGCATCACTGTCTTGTGAAAACGTCTTTAAAGTGATATCTCATACAGAGACAAAATGTGAGGCCATTGCCCCATGGGCTTTGTGGCTCTTAGCCAAGATAGTCTTCCATTAGCATTTGGGATGTATTTTCTAACAGTCTTGGGACCTAGTAATTAGACAGTCAAAGGCAAAATTCTCCCCCTCAACATCCCATTACCACAGGGGCCAGGGTTTGCTCATCAGGAGGCCATCGATCTCTTGGTCCCAGATTGGGTAATGCTCAGATGAGTCCACCATCAGACTGTATCGCTAGGAAATGAAACCCCAGAAACTCCAAGAGCGAAGGTTAATATAACATGCTGGCTCTTGGAGCTTGATCCAAGGGTGATGTCAAGTGAGAGCAAGGAAGGGAAGGGAGGGGACAGAGGGAGGGATGGACACAAGGAGGGAGGGAGGGATGGAGGGAGGGAGAGAGAGAGAGAGAGAGAGAGAGAGAGAGAGAGAGAGAGAGCTGTAGCCAAACACCCAATTCTCAAGTCCATCTGATCCTGACTCCTATCTCACTATGTAGTAAACAAGTGTCTTTGAATCTTTGGAAAGGAAAACTAATGGATCCGAAAGAGAGGGGAGAGTGGTTGCTGTAACTCTGAGGCCCAGACAGGAACATGCCTTGCCAGATCTTACACAGCAGTGGTGGCGAGGCTGTAAAGAACTCCATGTTCTAATCTTCAAGCTGTATGAATCCCAGATGCTGTGACACGGGGCATGCGCTGTGCTGTGTGACAGATTAGCAACTTCTCTGAGGGAAACATTTGAGTTTTCCTACTACAATGGTCTGGGGAAAACAGGGCCCTCTGCTGGAGTAAGAGCAAGGAAGACAATGGATCTCAAGGCTCTGGGTTTTGGTACTATACATTGAATGCCCTCCATCTGACAACAACAAAAACAACAACAATGAACTGTGAAATCCAAAAGCTTTAGAGTAGAGATGTGTTGAACATATCACAAATGGAGAACCCCATCCCTCACTCTAAGTGACAGGTCTCCATCAAAACTAAAGTGTACCAAAGAACTGAATATGAAATTATCCTCAGGGTATGTGTGTTGATGAATTGTAAGATATCGCCATCATACAAATGCAAATACTCAAGTCTGAAAAATCCGAAATATGAAGCACCTCTTGTCACAAACATTTTGAATAGTGGATCCTCAAGCTTTACTGACATCCACTGTCCTCTGGATCAGTCACAACATTTCTAGATGTCACACACCACCATCCCTAGACTCTGTGAGGTCACAGTTACCTCTTCTACCTGGCACGATGGGAAGAGTATGCTGGAGAAGCTGGAAGCTAGATGGTGGTCAGAGGTGCCTGGGAGAGCATCCGCCAGGACTCAAAGGTAACCAGGAGCAGATTTGGCCGTAGCCAATCAGTCCATGCAAATAAGCAATTTTGTCAAATAAAACTGAGAACAGTTGGTTCATGTTATCTAAAACAGCAACTCAATTGCTTGCTCGGGGTCCACCGAGTCACAGGGCAAGCTTTTAGGTGAGACTCCAGGACTTCAGACGTCTCCTTGGAGGGTACACAGCACGCCGTTTCTCTCCAAGTCGTTGGTGATGCCTTTCTTTTGCCCTCTTTCTCATGCCTACCTTGTGTTTGGATGGTAAACTTCACTCTTTACAGGGCTCCAGAATCTTCTGAGACATGTTAAAGCAGAGGTTTCTGGGCCCACCCAGGTGCTTTTTGGTAGGGCCCCCCAATTTTTTTTCTAACAGGTGTTTGGGTTCCCAGTCTATGGCTGGCTTAGTGGTCACACTGAGAGGCACTGATTTTGTGTCAAGTACTTAATATTAGAGCACATGGTGTTCCCATGTATTGGGGGGGGGGCGAGAGAAAGAGAGAGACAGAGACACAGAGACACAGACAGAGACGCAGAGGTGGAGATGGTGGGAGGGAGGGGTATGTATGGGTTCATATATGCTTCGTGCATAAGCATGCCATATATGTGAATGAGTGTGGAAGCCAGAAGTTAATATAAGGTGTGTTTCCAACTGCTCGTCACCTTAGCTATTGAGATGGGATCTCTCTTCCTAAATCTAGAGCTCAGTGATTTGGCTAGGTCAGCTGTCCACTAAGCTCCCGGTATCTGCCCATCACTGCATCCTTAGAGCTGGGATTTTAGGGGTGCATAGTCTTTTTTTTTTCCCTTGGGTGTTTAAATGAACTTAGGTCCTCATGACTGTGTGACAAATGCTTGATCAGCTCCCAGCCCATCTGCAGGTGTTTCTCTCAGAAGCTGAATATCCAGTTGAGGATCTCAGGGTGGGAATTTCTTTGGGTATAGGCCAAAGAAAGCCCAGGAAAGGAGTGGGGAGTAAAGGGAATGAAGCTAGAATACTGGGCCAGCTGGAAGGTATGCAGAGTGAGCTCCTACGGAAGGAGGTCACTGCCGTCCTGGTGGGTAAAGGATGCTCCTGAGAGCATCACCCGCCCAACCCTGTGCAGGCACTACTGTCAGAGAGAGACCACTGCAAGCCAGGACTCTTGGGTGCACATGTGCTATCAGGAATGTGATGGGTACTAACAGGGATTTGCACCCAGACCATCTATAAGTTTGTATTTTACACGGGGAAATAAATAATACAGACAATCTTTTTAAAGCAATTCCAGTCAGATAATAGTACATTTCAAAATAAGTTACCCCAATAAGATGTTATTAATAATTATTTAATTAATACATTAGTGCTTTGTGCTCAAACTCTAACTTTGTGGAAGGAAAAAGCCACCTTTCTTGGCTCCAGAATCTCTCTCAAGAAACCCTCCATCAGGGATATGGAACACCTGCAGACAAAATTAGCATAAATGAAGAACCCTCCTATCACATCTTCCTGCACATAACACAGCCATGGTTGTCGCCTAGCGGAGATGGAGCCACCACCAGCAGTGATGCAGCAGCAGTAGCAGCAGTAATGCAGCACAGATCACAGACTCTTGTATGTGCTCTCATGCTGACATGTGTGAGTGAGCATACACATAGACACACACAGACACATACATGCAGACACACAGACATACGTGGACACATAGACACAGACACTTACACATACACGCAGACACATATAGACACATACACACAGACACAGACACACAGATACACAGACACATAGACAGACAGATACACAGATATAGATACACACAGATACATACACAGACAGACACACAGATACATAGACACACATAGATACACAGACACACACAAACACACAAGAGACACAGACATGCAGACAGACACAGTCACACAGACACACAGACACACACAGAGACACATATACACAGACATAGACACACAGACATAGACACACAGACACAGGCACACAGACACAGACACAGATATACAGATACTCAAACACAGACACACAGAGACACACACAAACACACAAGAGACACATACACACAGACACAGACACAGACACACACATGAATCAACTTCCTTTTCTTCTTACACAACTGTAAGCCCTGTAGCCAGAGAGTATTTTTTCAGCCTTTACTCCAGCCCCAGGGAGTAACCCATTCTTGTTCCTCTCCGTCACTGGTAGTGACAGAAGCCTGGATACCAAGGTAGGTGAAATGTGAGACTTCTGTTGTTAAACTGAACTCAATTTAAGTCAATCCTTGTCTCTCACAGCTGTATGACCTATAAACAAGTTTCAAGGCCCCTAACCCCAAACATTTCATCACCAGAGTAAAAAGAATAATTGTTTCCTCTGCATGGAAGTAAGAATTAAATGTCTTGGATTTCTTAAATGTTCAATAAACATCAGTCCCTGAAATGACATTGCTCTCAGAACCATTATAAGACATTGGCTATAATTCTGGCTCTGGAAGTCCCCAGCTCACAGTGTGAACATAATCAGTCATAATCAGCAGGTGTCAGCAGGCTCTGACCCTCTAGAGAGTAGTGGAGTGAACCTGTCTTTGAATTGTACTATGTTTAATGCAAGCATATTTGGACCCTCCAGAGTGGCTATCCTCTCATGGTGAACGCAGGTTCCCTAATGCAGAACTTGGTTCTGCCCCAAGACCCAGATCATGTGGGTAGCATACAGTGGCTTCATTATTTGTGAGCAAGGTTGCTGGCACCCTCTCCACTGCCACCTTCCTGACAACAAACTAATCCCTTATTCATAACCAACACGCTTTTGGCTTATGAATACATGTTAGAGAATGCCTTAGTGAATCAAATAAACATTTCACCGTCTTTGTAGACCATGAAATTACTCAATTTTTAATCTACTTGTTCTATTAAGAGATGAGTCTTCTAATTAAATAGGTTCCACAAAAGTAAGTAATTCATAAACAGGTTTGTAAACTCTTTGAAGCCAGAAGAAAGGCCATTTCTTGGCCTGAGAAAAAGCCCATCCAGGTTCTAGCATGGGGATTCAGGACGTGAGGAGCCTGGCCCTCCCCAGCAGACCGAGCCTGTAATTGGACTGCTTTTCAAAGGAAGGCCCTATCTGATGGATGTCCGGCTCCTGCCCCTGAGTGAGTCTAGACAAATTCCTCATGCTTTTTGGCAAAACACCAGCTGAAGCCAAAATGTACACCTGAAAGTGTACGTCCTTTATTCTCTTTCCCAGAGTAAAATCACATGCTTTCTAAAACGTGCTCTGAAATCCAGAAGAAAGTGACATTACTTTCCATAGTGTTCAGCATAGAGTGAAGGTGTGCTGAGCTACCATCTGGGATTTGTGGGACTGGATGATATCAGGGGCACAACAGGCTTGTATAGAAGTTATGGGTGAGGTGGCCTTTGTGTAGACTTGCAGCTGGGAATACTAGCAATGAACATCTTGATGTCAGAGAGCTTGTTCATACTGCAGGTTATCTGATGTCTTGCTAACAGCCTAGCCCATAAATATGAAGTCTGCCTGTTGTGTTGGTCTATGTTCACTGCTATAACAACATGTCCCATTGCTAAAGGGGTGATCCACAAATAGGAAAGTCACCTGCTGTGGTAGTCTACTGCTCTGTTGCTATAACAAGATGTCCAGCATCTGGTCAGCCCTGGCTCCAAGAGGAAGAAGAGGAAATATTAAGTGCAGAAGAGGTCAAGACTGTGGGACTTGGTCTTGATGGAACTAACCCAGTTCTTGGCGAACCATGTTCACCCCCTCTGAAGATAGTTCCCACTCTCTAATCATCCTGTCACCTCACCACATCACACTAGGGATTGAGGTTTTAGCACATGAACCCCTGGGGCTCAGAACATCCAACCCATTAGGCTTAGTTTAACTGACATCCAAGTGGAGTTTTGCTGACTTGTGCAGAGCATTTAGAATCACCCCAAAAGTTGTTGAGCTCCCCCCTTCAATGCCATATCTCTGTTTCTTTACCCCTACATCTGCCATCTATCAGGAAATACCTTAAGCTTTGGTGATATTTAGTATGTGTTCTTTTGTGTCTGAACTACATCACTTGGCATGTGTTTTGTATATCTATTCATAACACGGCACAGGGGCTTACGGGAAGCTGCCATTTAATGCCCATTTATCTAGAAGAGGGCAGCTTTGCAGTGCAGCCTTATAATCAGATAGAAAATGAACCCAATTACAAGGAGGACCGTCCTCAAAGACCAACTCGCGGCGGGCCCTCATTTACAGTGCTCACCTTTAAAAAAATTATATTCTCTTTTATTTTTGATATTGTAAGGACATCATTTTCCATTCCCTCCCTCCCTCCAAGACCTCCCACACACCCCTCCTTAAGTTTTTCAAATCTGTACTCTCTGTTTTCATTAATTGTTTCTTTGAAACATATGGACATGGATTTGGTTTCTAAGACCACACTGATTAGTCTTTCTACTGTGGCAGACAACACTTTAAAATGTGGACTTTGTATAAAAATACCTCACAACTGGCAAGGTAATGATTTTGCAGCAATGTGCTTCAGCATGGATGGAGGCAGGTAACAGGTTTGCCCGAATAAGGCAAGGCAGTTACCTCACGCAGTCCGGTTGCGGTGGTTTGAAGGCCCAAGCTACATGTTCTGCACAGGCTGATTGAGGCACAGTCTTCCCTGAAAGAAACCCTCCAGGGCCCAGGCTCCACAACAGCCACACAGAGGAAAGGAAACTTCAAGCACATTGAACACTGGTTTTGGAATCATCCATGTAGGAGTCACATCTGTAGCTTCCTGACATCCGGGCGAGCAGAGCAGACTCTTAGACTACCCTACCCAGAGAGTGTTCAGAAGGGAGATAGTCCGGTCGGCAAGAAAACCCTGCCTCCTGCCTCCCTTCTGACAACCTCCCCTCCTGTTTTCTGACTAGTAAGCCTCTCCATTATTTAATCTCTCCATTCTCTAATCTTTTCTGTAGAATGAAAAGTTATTAATTCTCCCATGAATTTCCTGGGAAAGCCAGTGAGAGGTGCAGAGGGTGTCACTGGCTGACGCCCCTGGAAGCCCTTGGTAAACTGGCCACCTCGGAGCTTTTGTCATGACTGTTGTTCTTCTCATTAGCTTCACGCCCTCACTAGACTTGCTCGTATCTCCTGTAACTGTGGCTCTGAGCTTGTCACAACTGAAGTCCAAAGAACGCACTGTCTTCTTACAGGAGACACTTAACTTAGATGTATTACTGTTTTTATCTACATTCACCAAGACAAGCAGGACGTTTCTGTTGCCAACTCGGTGACCTGCATCTAAGGACACCATTTCAAGCTTTAGTTCAACTTCCTGCCTTCAACCTCCTTGACTTTCTTTGCATCTAAACTAAGCTGTCTGCAATGCTGTAGCTTTTATCCATAGTTTTATTTGCAGTTTATCCATTCACTCACTCAGGCATTCATCCACTCATTCATTATTTCATTCATTCACCCACTCATGCATTCATTCAGCACTTAGTCCAGTGGCACCATTGTGAGGACTGACAATACAGAAATGAATGGTCAGAGAGTGCTCAGTTCTCACAGGGCTTACAAGAAATGGGGAATTCAACAACTGGGAGTATTTTCACCAGCAATGTGTTCTGTAGAGGATGCTTTAAAGCAACAGGAGGTGGTGTTTGTTCTGGGTTTGCTAGAGCCAGGAGAATCTGGGTTATGACCTCCATGCAAGAGAGGTTGTGCCAAAAAACCAGAGGGAAGGCTGGGATGAGAGAATTCTAAGGACAGCATCAAGGGGAATATAGGGCCAGACCATTCACAAGAACAGGGACAAGCTGAGGGCCCTGTGCAGATTTTCTGCCTTTGCTGTTCAGCCAAGGCCATGTCGTCAATAGCCACATAACTGGATCACATGATCCTTCAAAATAAAATTCAACTGTATGTCTTCCATGAGACTCCTCTGACCTTTTCCCTTTGTTATGAATGATTTTCTTTTCATATCTAAACTTAGAGAATAATTTATTTAGAGCAAGTTTCATAACAATTTAGCTAGAGAAACAACTTAAACTTCCCAACTGGCTTAGTGATTTACCTATATGCCAACTCTATAAATATGTACTTTTAATTAAAAATCATATACATAAGCTTGTTTTGTCTGAATAAATATCTGTGTACCATGTGTGTGCCTGGTGCCTATGGATGCCAGAGGAGGGCACCATATCTCTGGAACTGGTGTTACAGACAGTTGTGAGCTTCTATGTGGGTGCTAGGAATCAAACCTGGGTCCTCTGGAAGAGCAGCCCATGCTCTTAGCCACTGAGCCATCTCTCCTGCCTCCTAAATATGTGTCATTTTAAAATACTTAACCTAAGGTACTGCTGTAGGAGCAGCCTGAAAGGAAGAACAGTGCCCACGTGTGCTTCTGTTCTTAAGGCATTGAGTAAATGCTTCAAAAGAATGGTAAAGTACTCACGGCAGTTAGAGCCACTCAGTGGTTTTAGTTTTGAAAAAGAAGCACCAGGACAATACAAGTGCATGGCTTGGATAATACTTATTGGAAATGTTTTAGCCAGGCCTCTGTCACATTTTTAATAAGGCCTGACTCCTGTGCATACTGCCATAGCTGTCTGCTGAGCATTGCAAGTTTGCTAAGGACATAAAGTACATTTTCAAGTTTTTACTAATGACATTCCTTTTTGGAGTCCTTCTTCGAAATGCAACAAAAAGAAAAGAAAATACGGGCGCTGGTTTAATTACGTTTAGGCAGTTCTAGGTCTGAGCATAAAACTCCATTTTTCTTACAGAGCTGGTTGGCTTTTCTAGTCTTAACTAAACTGTGGCAAGATTCCATTTTCTGACTTTGTCATGCTACAGGCTCAGTTCATTTCCTCAAGCCCACGGTTGTTATTATTTATTAACATCCACCAAACAAAACTGCCATGCTCTTAGATGCCCCTGGGAAAACAAAATTAGCTGTGATCACTCTCGTGTGAATTCACCATCTGCCTGTGACAGGATTTAAACCAAAGCGGTCGACCTGTTTCCAGACAGTGAGAATACATCATGCCAGAACCTTCTGATGGCGCTACAGGCCAGGCTAGCCCTTTCCTTTGTGGGTCTCACCATACCTCCAGGAATGTGATTTGACCATTCTGTCTTCATGGGGAGGCTCGAGGTAGAGCGTTGAAGGCTTGTGAGACATGGAGGCACTGTCTTTCAGTCTGTGAAAGGTTATTCTCCTCCTTTTGCTGAGAGACTCTTCATTCTCTGTCATGTCTTGAGTGTGGGTGTTTTTGCATTGAATATATGAATATCAGGATGAGAAGGCAAAGGCTGAGGGAAAGAAGGCTGACCTGTGGCTGTGACAGCAACATATTGGAGAAACAAGACCAGGAAGATGCCAAGGTCAAGGTTGAGGAGTTAGAGGAGATATTAGTAGCACCAGAAAGTGAAGTTCTACTTTAGGGAAAAAAAACCCCTTTTTATTGAATTATAGTTTTCAGTGAAATGCATAGTTCTAACCACTATATGTCAATGAATTTTGACAAATACATACACTAATGGAATTCACATTTCTATCAAGATACAGAATATATTCATTATTCCAGAAAGTTCCTGCTCCCAACTTCTCCACTTCTGATCCCTTTATCCCACCCAGAGGCATTGTGGGTTTATTCCTATCACACCACAGCAGTAATAACTAGTTTTGAACTGACAATTGGAATCACAAAAGGCTTGCTCTTCCCTTGCACACTCAGCATTTCTGTGCGCAGTCAGTGTTGTGTGCATTACTCCTTTTTATTCTGAGAAGAAGCCAGTCTCCTTTTAGTGGGCATACGTTTCTGGTTGTCTCCCTCCAATACTCAGCGTTGGCAGAATGAGCATGATTATAAAAGTGCACACGTACACAGCACACATGCACACATGTGTGCACGCAAATGTACACACACACACACACACACACACACACACGCACAGGAGCACACATGCACATAGCACATACACATACATGCACTTACATGTGCACATGTACCAAAGGCACACTGACACATATACAAATGCACACACATGCACGTGCATGCGCACACGCATACATACACACACGTGCGTAGAGGGCACACATGCACGCACACACACGTAAACACAGCTCACACATGCATGTGCACACATGCAAACAGCACACACATGCACGCATGCATGTAGCACATGCCTACACACATGCACACAGATACTCACTTATCACACGCGCACACACGCACATACACAAGGTCATATATGTGAGTGTTTTCTTTGGGGCAATAGTGAGTTGAACTGCTAGATTTGCTGTGCTTAGCGCTGTAAGAATCTATCCGAAAATTCTCCAAAATATTCAGTCCCTCTTATATCCCTTTGACCAACCAAGTTTTCCCAGCAGTTCCCATTGGTTTTCCTCTTGGTTACACTGTTGCTGTAATCAGCTCTTCCCTGGTGACTGAGGACAGCTGAATCATTTACATGTAACTATTGGCTACTTCTTCAGTCATTCCCACAATGTTTGGTTTTATTTTTGCTTTCTGTAGTAAGCTGTGAGATGAGATGTGTGTGTAGCAAGCTTTCTATGTGATGGGGGAGTCTGGCGTTAATGGAAACATTTTCTTAGAACCTGTGCTTTGCCAATGAATGTTTTTAATGATGCTTTCACATGGAGAGGATTTCAAAATTGTGTTTTGATATATAAAACCTTCTTTGATAGTAATTTTTTGGGGGTGGAGGGGTCTGGTCTAAGAAACTGTTGCTTTGTTCAGAATCACAAGGCCCCTCATCCATGCTTTCTTTACCTAACTCACAGAGTTGGCACTTACATTGAGGAATAATTAATTTGGGACATAAATGTGGCAGTGGTGAGGTAGTGGCTGGAGCTGGTTCTGCCTGAGACTGATTTTCATTTTACTGGCATTCAATGTGACAGATTTTCTTTCCTATGTGGCATTCCTTTGGACCTGGCAAGACCAGCATTTGGAAGAAGATATGGTGTTGTCAAACAATAATGACTGGGACATGGGAGCTCTGAAGATATGCCAAAGATGAGATGTGAAGGCCTGCAACAGGGCATGGGGAAGAGTATTAAGAGAAGATCTAGAAGCCAGATTATAGTCTACGGCTTATGAAGCAGATACAACAGAGCAGGTATGGGTCTCATATCTAAGGACCTTGTCTCTGAAGGAAAGGACACTAACTAGAACAACCATGTTGGGGTCAAAAGATCACAGAAGTACATTTTACCAAACAACTGGCTAGGGATGTAACAATGGTAAACTGGATACTTTTGGATACTTTTTGTTTTTAGTGCTTTGGTTTAGAAGTTACCTCTGGTAATGTCCCTTCCTTGGAGACCTTGCCAGTCACATAGATGGTCCCTGACATTACAGTGAACCCAGAGGGATTACTGGGATTATACTTGTCAGCAAATATCCACTAAATATGAAAAGCTTTTGTCTTAACAAGATAAACAGCTCTTTCCCAAAGAGAAGGGGGTCCATTCACTTGGGAGCTGCTGCCTACACAGGTCTGGAACAGGTTTACCTCTGCCTATCCCAAGGGGCTTGCACGTGGCTCAGTTCCTTATACACTGGAAGCTCCTGCTCATATGTGCCAAGCAGTGGATTTCCAGAAAATGCTTCTGATTTTCCACACGACAGTTTGTTAGCCACATCAGCACATGTGGAGTTCTTTAGAGCATAGTCAACATTTCCTTTAACAGTCTGAAGCTGTACTCCTGACCTGTCATGGGACACCCTCAGTGCCAAGTTTTTTTTGTTTTTGTTTTTTGGTTTTTTTTTTTTTACTTCAAAGATGTGGTTTGCAACAGAGAAGGAAAGGAAACAAACAACATCTACTGATAATCACTCATACCCAAGACCGCCTCACAGCGGAACAGGTGTCTCCTGCACAACACCTGTAAGGTCCCAGGTGTTGTCCCATTCTAGCCTGATGCTGGGTACTACAGAAATATTAGCATCAAGTGGTCCTGTCTTCTCTTCACAAAAGTTCTGGCTACTACTATAAGAATGACCTTTACTATACCATCAACCCTATAGGTAATATGTTATTGTCCCTTGCTCATTTCACTGGCAAATAGCAGAGCATTGGTGTATAGATCTATCATTATCAAAAAACTTAACACATCAATGGTTTTTGAATGTTGCACAGAGGGTGTTCATCACTAGAAGCCACTAAGTGTGCTAGTGGGATGGAACCAGCAGTCTTCAGAAAGGATGGTGTGAAAGAGTCTATTGGGTTGAAAGATGCTGAAGGGGTTTTGGAAAGTCCACAGTGGTTTGAGGGAGAAGGAAAATAATTTTACACTGGCGAGGCTGGGGGAGCAAATGGTCTAGTTATCCAGGTATATCCACTATAAGGGAAATGAAGAAGTTAACCACAGCCACCAGGGCTGACTTAGCCTGGGAGACTTGAGAGACCTTCCTATGGGCTGAGTCATCAAATGTGGAGAGAAATACCCAGTGACAACTGTTGAAAATTCTTTGGGTCAGAGGAAACAATACAGGCTTACGATTTAGACACTGAAGCATGATTCTCACAGTTACTAGGCGTGAGGCTGTCGGAAGGTCACTAACCCTCTGGGTCTTGCCTGGAAAATGGCATTGGATAACGTGGTAGGAGCTTGAAAAGAAATTGTAGGCTCTCTGCTTCCTGATTGCAGACATGAGCAGCTGTCTTGAGCTCCTTCTGCTATGACTTCTCCCCCATGGTGGATTATACCTTTGAACTGTGAGCTGAAATAGTCCTTCCTTCAGTGAGCTCCTCACCACAGTAAGGAAAGTAACTTATACAAACATGATTCTACACAATTAATTTGATTAATGAAGCGATGCAGCATGGATATCACCACTATCTCCTTAGCCACAGTCGCTCTGTAGCTTCCGGCCCAGAACTCTTACTCCAAGTCACCCTTTAGATACACACAGGGAGAAGGTATTGGAAAGATTACTTACACCTCTTTATATAATTATTTCTTTATTCATTCCTACTCAGTCTCTTTTATCCAGGATACCACACATGCCAGAATGCTAGCCTAAAGTATCCCTGGCAGCAAGCAGAACAATATAACATAACCCCTGATCTAGGAAATTCGAACTCTGAACTTCTCTAAGGGAGATGTCAAGCCTTCTATATCTTTTCACACTGAGAACTTGGAAGCCAAGGTCCCTCCACAGACATTGGCTGGATGACAGGCAAGGAAATGTGCCCACCTTCTCAGATTAAGAAGGCATTGGCAGCTAGAAAACTGTGGCAGGCTGGGGAAACCTGAATGTAGCTTTGGGCTTTGGAGCCAGATTCTCATTGCAACCCATCAGAGATGGTTACTTACTGCATGCACCAAGCCACAGACTGGATAAGCAGACGCCTGACCCATGGCAGCCATGCTTGGTGGGCATCTGGAGCTGACATCCAGATTGCTCACCAACTATTCTGTCAGCTCAGAAATAAACCTTCCCTTTCCCTGGGCACTAAAGGAACAGTGCTTCTGAACTATGACAGAAAAACAAATCAACCAGCACTGCCCCATGGAAAACTGTCTCTGCCCCCCCCCCCCCAAATAAAATGAGGCTGGCCATGCCATGTTATCTGAATTAGTTCCCAGTCAGTGTCAAAGTGGCTGAATGCTTGGGGGAGGAGGTCAGATACACAAGGTCAAACACTAAAACTTTGGGATTGATAGCTCTAATCAGAAATGAGGTAGGGAATGAAGAATGCTCTGGAACTTCCAGTAAATGAAATGCTAAAATATGCAGCCATTTAGATGTTGCCATGTTATCAATCCAATTAACCTTGCTCCATGCTATCAACTGCACCCAGGGTTGCAGATTGTTACCAAGCAATTGGAACCAGCACTGTGCCGATCATGATCCAGATAACGGGGAAAACGCAGCCTTTGTGTTACAGTGTTTTGAAAAGAAACAAAATTCAACTCTCAGCTTGGGAAGGCTGTGATGGCCTATGCTCAGGATGCAAACAAATATCACTTGCATTTATCAATGACATAACTTTGTCAAAAACCTCCGCAGGAGGTGGGCTCTGCATTCTGATCTGTGGTGATAACAGGAATTGAGTTTTTATAACGGTGTCTAAAAGGACCGTTAGTAATGAAATAAGGTTGACATCCTGAAATGGTTTTGTGAGGAGGTTATCTTTTGTATAATGCCCTTTGAATTTTTAAATTTTTTTCAATTGCTTTATAAATACAGAAACAGAAGTTTCTCTTGCAATGATTTTGCTTTCTTAAAATGACATTTTCCACTCAAGGGAAGCCATTTCTGAAGTGCATATCTAAGCTGTGGCAACTCCTCCCTTAACTGCTTTTGATTGCTCTGCAGCTGATTTTGTAAGTGTGTTTATTTAAAAAGAAGAGACAGACTGGACAGAAATTGGACGGTGTTTCCCAGTAACTGTGAGGTCTTTGGTTATGTTTCAACATGGTTTATCTATATCTGCATATATCCATCTTTGTGTATAATGGGACATTTTCCATATTTCCCTGCACTGATAACTTTTCCACGGAAAAGTCCACAGCTGAAATTGTTATTAAAATACCCACTTTCCAGGCTCTACCTGTACGGCCCTTTCAAATCTGGATACAGGGGGGAATAATCCAGAAGTTTGATCTGGTATTTTTGTTTCAATTAAAATTCAATTTAAAACATCAACTCATTACCAATCATCAATCACACACAAGGTCCAAACTTCTAGAGATATTTCCTGAACTCTATGGCATTAAAATTTCTATTTTGAGGTAAAAAGGAAACCATCCCCATGACTTTTCTTACACCAGTGAAAAGTAAAATCTCTATTAAATTGAGGTTACTTATTGCCAGATTAGGAAGAAAATAACAGAGCCCAAGAACTATTTCTCTATAAATTATTTACTGGTTACTTTTCAACTTGACTGCCTTCTTTGAGTTAATTTTGTATTCAGTCATTTGCTGAAGGTGTTTATCAGCTATAGGAGTTCTCTGGTAGAAATTTTGGAGTCACCTATGTATACTATCATATTATCCGCAAATAGCAATCCTTTGTCTTCTTGTGCCTCAACTGAAGAAATGATGAAGAAACTGTGGTATATCTATACAATGGAATATTATTCAGCTATTAAAAGCAAAGGCATCATGAATTTTGCAGGCAAATGGGTAGAACTTGAGAATATCACCCTGAATTAGGTAACCCAGACACAAAAGGGCATTCATAGTATGTATTCACTTATAGGTGGGTATTAGTCATAAAATACAGGCTACCTATGCTCTACTCCACAGACCCAAAGAGCTAAATAGGAAGGAAGGCCCAAGAAAGGATGCTTGAACCTCACTCAGAAGGGGAAATAAAACAGTCATAGGGGACAGATAGAGGGAAGGAACTATGTGGGAGGCAGGATAGGGAGGAGATGAAGGGGTTCAGGATCAGGTGTGGGGAGGGACAGGAGAGAGGGCTAGAAGGCCTTGAGAATAAATGGAAATCTGCAACTGACAGGGTGTGGAGGCGGGGGGGGGTTCATAGAGGACTTGACAGAGACCTGGGATAGGGGAGGTACCCAAGAATCAATGGGAGTGACTTTAGTTGAGACTCATAGCAGTGGGGATATGGAACCTGAAGAGGCCACCTCTTGTAGCTAGGCAGAAACCCTAGTAGAGCCAATAGGACACCAACCTACCCACAAAACTTTTGACCCAAAATTTTTCCTGGACAGCAGATGGAACAGAGACTGAGGGAATGGCCAACCAACAACTGGCTCAACTTGAGAACCACCTCATGGGCAAGCACCAATCCCTGACACTATTAATGATACTCTGTTATGCTTGCAGACAGGAGTCTAGCATGGCTGTCCTCTGAGAGGTCCCACCAAGCAGCTTACTCAGAGGAATACAGAAACCTACAGCCAGACAATGGATGGAGCTTGTGGACTCTAAAGGAAGAGTTGGAGGAAGGATTTCAGGCCCCAAAGGAGATAGGAACTCCATAGGAAGACCACAGAGTTAACTAACTTGGACCCTTAGGGCTCTCAGAGATTGAAGCACCAACAAAAGAGCATACATGGGCTGGACCTACATCTCCCCTCACCTATGTAACAGATGTGCAGCTTGGTCTTCCTGTAGGTCCCAAACAACTGGAGTGGGGGCTATCCCAAAAGCTGTTGCCTGTACCTACCTGTACATGGGATATGTTCTTCTAGCTGGGCTGCTTTGTCTGGCCTCAATGGGAGAGGAAGTGCCTAGTCTCATGGAGACTTGATGTGCCAGGGTGGCAGGATACCCAGCCCCCCATCTTGCTCAGATGGGGCAAGGGCAAAGGAAGGGGGGAGAACTGTTGGAAGGGGGTGACCAGAAGGAGGGGCAGTGAGCGGGATGTAAAGCGAATAAGTAAAAATAAAATGAAAAAACAAAACAAAACAAAAAGAAACAACAGCAAAATAACTTGACCTCTATTTATACAAAATGAGATATTTTATTACATGGTTATAATTTCTGTACAGATGAACATCAAATGACATGAGGCCTTAAGTTACATCACTGCAGATTTGGCTTAATAACAAAAAGAAGATTTGAATTCGGGGGTAACTGGTATGAAGGAGTTCAGGTCTGATCATCAGAGACTCCAGGATACATGAACGACAGGGAAATAAACCCAAGGAAGGCCGTAGACAGACGCTTTTTATGCAGGACTGGTGGCTAAGGTGCCAGGGAGGAAATCCATTTCCAGTGACTAACTGTCCCTGGTTCATCTGCTTTACAATAAAAAGTAGTAACACACAAAGTTGTGTAGTGGGTGTTTGCCTGGTCCATATTCATTTCTCACTTGGATGCTTGATTTTCCAGGAAGGTTAGAGAGTCTTGGGCCTAGCAACTCTCATTGTGAATGCCTGGAACCCCTAAGGTGCTCTAGATTAAATAGGTACTGAGCACTTTGTTGAGAATCTTGAGGAAGAGTCTCTTACCCCCAAACACCCAAAACTGAGTTAGAAAAAGAACATGATAGTTGAGTAATCTGAGCAAAACTGAGAAATTCCCAGGCACTAATTACTCAAATCACAACAGGAACTAAGATAAAAACAAGGAAGAGAAGGCAGAAAGGCGCCAGTGGAAATAAATTGGATTTGTGACATGAACTAACTGGTATGTGTGACATTAATAACAACATCCAACTAACAACCAAACCATCGCAGTGAGTCAAAGCCAACTCAGGAATAAAGAACTGCATCAAATACAAACTGCAAAGCTAAGAAAACTATCGACAGAATAGACAGATGGCAGAAGAGGCAGACCCACCTGCCAACTATTCCTGACCATGAATTAATATCCAGACTACACAAAGATCTTAAAAAAAAAAAAAGTAATAGATTTGAAATTTGGGTATCCAAATAGTACTTCCCAATAGGAAAAAAAATCCATATAATTATGTGGAAAAATTATCTTAGTACCTTAACTATCAGAGAAAAGTGAACCAAACTGTACAGAGATATCACCTGACCCCAATGAGAATATCTAATATAATAATAATAATAATAATAATAATAATAATAGTAATAGTAATAGTAATACTAATGAGACCAGGGGAGTGTTCACGTGGTGGAACTCACTCTTTGTATACTCAAAACCCAGATATTATCCCCAGCACCATACACACCAACATACTTCTCAGAAAATAATAAGAATAAATGCTGGTGATGGTGTTATGAGAAAGGAAGTAATTAGTAATTAGTAATTAGTAATTAGTAATTAGTAATTAGTAATTAGTAAACAACTATTATTAAAAGCAAAATAGACCTTCCTTCAACACCTAAACTTATACTATCCTGTGATCCAGATACCCCACTTCTGGGTATATCTACAAAGGATATGAACTCAGCAAGGCAGAGATACCCACCTCTCTCTCTCCTTGTATCAGAGCACTTTGCGCATATCTAAGCTATGAAATGCACTCGGGTGCTCCTGGCTAGAAGAGTGACATCAGATAACATGCTGTGTGTACAAAGTGAAGTATTATTCAACCATAGAGAATTATTACTGTCACTGGCAGGAGAATTACAGGTCACGATGGTAAATGAAATGACCCAGGTGCAAAGAGAAGATGTAAGACATCTTGATACATGCTAATCAAAATCTTAAAACAATTTTAAAAGGGTAACATGCCAGGGTAAGAGTCAGCTGGCTAATAGAATAGCTTTTGGGTTCCCTGGATAAGGACTAGGTCTTTTTACTCTTTGTATCCATTTTACTCTTTGTTTCCTTATATAGCTCTTAATTCACTATCTGACTCAAGGGAGGTGACTATAAAAATATGCTGAGCCCATGTAGAGGAGACAAACTGTTTATGACTTATGAGGGCTTGATACAGCTAAAGGTGTGCTCAGGAGGACCACAGCAGACATGGATGAATGATGCTGCATAAGAAGAGTTGGTAGGAGGCATTAAACTCATAGTACGGACAGACCTTCTGCAGGGGCCGCTCTATTGCCTGGGCAAACTCAACTCTCCTTCAGGCGGCACAGAGATATAATGTCTCCCTTCTTAGTTACGTATGTAACAAAGTATCCTTACTCACCTTAGTTACCTGCAGCTGAGTTTGTTACCTCTTAGTATCCCAGCATTCCTTTTTTATGTGCTCATTCCGCAGTATCCACAGGGCTTCTTCACTCACCTTTCTTTCCATGCTGTGATAGACCCAGCCTCTGTATAGAGGGACCAAGGAATACTCTATCTCACCCCTGATACCAGCAGATCGCTCTGAGCAGGATCAGTGATAACCCTATGTTTTAAAGAGTTGGGATGTAGTTGGAGTCCAACTGTGGATTTTCTGGAAACCGGTGGCCCATTGTGTGGGTGACATGGATGACCACGAGGACAGGAACATAATGAACTTGGTGACATGAGGGTGAAGACAAGCTAGGCAGAGATCTGGATAAAGTAAGGCCAGTTCAAGGTCTGAGAGGCAAGGTAGGTATGCCACATAGCATAAAGCTTGCTCGGGAGGAGAGTATCGGAAGAAAGTTCAGAAGTCCTTGGTCCAGAGCAAAGAATGCACTGCTTACACCACAATTTGGCCAGTCTGATTGCATAAGAGAGTAGGGTTAGGATGGGGGATGGAAACCAGCTCTAGCTAGATCAAGCTCTTGGATCTCCAAGGAACTGTCACAGGAGAGACTGGGCCAGTGTTAGGGACTGTGAGACAGAGGTGAGCGGGATCCTAACAAGGATCAGGGACAGGATAAGTCAAGTTAGGACAGCACCAGCTCTAGGCTCAGGAAGGTGGAGGGAGATGGAGATCACATTTGTAGAGACCAATCTGGGATCTGAGCTGCAGATGCATCATGGGTACCAACTGCATGCAGGACCATGGGTGTTTCAGACAGAGATGTGAGACTAGAGGCCTCCACTTGTTGGGGATTCTAGTGAGTTGGAGTCACACCCTCCAGCCTTTTGCCTTGAAAACAGCCCCAACTGTCCCTTCAAAAAGTTCTCCTCTCTGAAAGAATAACTGTTCTTGGTATTAAGGGAGTAGAATGCTTATAATGTCCTCCACTATTTAACAGCAGATGAACAGCCGCCATTTTCAGAAGCTTGTTTTTCTTAAAGAAACATGATGGGCATTGGCTGTTCTTGAGTGTCCGCTGGCAAATGGAACACACACAACCTTGTAGGATGGTTTTATTCTTGGAGGGCGAATGACCATTGCTGTGGTGGAATGATTGTTTGTGTATCCCTTTTAACTGTATTCTACAAATCAATCCAGTTAGCACAGCACAACCTGCTCAAAAGACACCTTTGCAACATTTCCCAAAGATGGAGTGGGTTGAAAGTGGATGGGGAAGGAGACTTAACAGCACAGTTGTAGCCCAGTGTGGTGATCCATGGTGACAATGTCAGCACACGAGAGACTGAGGAAGACTGCTGCAGGTTTGTGATCACCTCACAGTTCACAGAGTGATTTCTAGAAGAGCCACAGCTACATAGTGAGAACCTGTCTGAGCTCCTCAACATCCCTGAAACATTGGAAGTGACAAGAATCCTCTTTTGTATCTCTGTCTGTCTGTCTGTGAACAGAAACACTGTATATCCTATTTCTCTCTCACAATGATGGCATAATGACCCATACATCCAAAGGAGGCTTTGTTTATGCTGTCTGATCCTTAAAAGAAGACAGAGATACAAGGACTAACATGAAAGATGTCTGGAATAGATGGGAAGAGGAATAACTTATAAACAATATTATGTATCTATAAGTACATGTACACAGTGTGCATATGTTTATATACATGCATATACATGTTTACAAATATACACACACACACACACACACACACACACAAGTCAGGTAGTCATCAGTAGTCAACCGACAAGTTACATGTCATTGGAGTCAATTGAATGAACTGAAACATTTTGAAAATGGAATTGCATTAGCATTGAGTACATACAGATCTTCTCCTCTCCTTAGCTCTTAACAAAGTGCAAAGGCCATTTATATGACATCTACATTTTATTAAGTATTACAAGTAATCTAGAGATGATTTAATGTATAAGGAGGCCATGCATAGGTTGTATGCAACATGGGAACTGTTTGTATAAAAACTTGAGCATCTATGGCGGCGGTTCTCAACCTGTGGGGGTTCACATATCGGATATCCTGACATAATATATATCTACATTATGATCATACAGTAGCAAAATTACAGTTATGAAGTAGCTACAAAATAATGTTATGGTTGGAGTCACTATAACATGAGAAACTGTATTAAAGGTCTTGAGTATTCTAGGGTAACTTTACACACACCACACACCCACACCCACACAGATACACACACATATACACATACAGACATATGCGCACACACATACACACACATACACACACACATACACATACATACACACTTATACATACACACACATACACACACATACATACACACACATACACACACACACACACACAGAGCAGTAAATATCAGAATCTGCATGAAATACTGTGCTTGTTATGCTTGATTACAGAGAATTCTATTATTCTCTCTCTCTCTTTTTTTAATGTTTGTGGTTTTACAGAAAATATTAGGCATAAAGATAAACGTGTATGAAGGCCATTTCTTTATGGCAGCCTGAATCATTCCATCAATTCCTGTCTATCTCTGGGAAATCTGAAATATCTATTTTTGTGAAAACTCCATCTGTATCCTAACAATTTACATTTAGTGTCCCCATTTCTCATCTTGGGACTCTAGTGACAACTGCTCCTAGAGCCAGGCTGATGTCAGCTGGTGTCAGATGCCCCCACATAACTAAAATTGGCTAAGAATACTCAACCTCAGTAAACTCCTGTTGCAGAAAAAAAAAAAAAAAAAAAAAAGACTCCTCCTGGGAGGAAGCAAATATTTTGGAAGATGCTTTGCCTTGAGATAAATTGGAGTTTCTTCTTAGAAAAATTAATTTTGAGATGTAAAAAATAAAATTTGACCAAAGTTATGATTCTCTGGGAAGACGTTAAGAATTGACATGGTAGCATGTGTGTAGGAAGTGTTCCTTCAGACTCATGTTCTGGAGGATGCCAGCAGGGTTATTAAGTGCCTTCCAGTGCTCAGTTTTATGTGTGTCTGAGTCTATTGTGAGTTGGGGTATGATTATAAAAAGTGGTGTGAAATTAGAACAACTCTCTTGTCCAATTACTGCTGACCAGAAGAAATTATGATTTATGATAACCAGGCTGTAAGTTTTAGGACACTTAGGAGGACAGTAAAAACAGCAATATACACAATATGCCATTTCTGCATCTGGAAGTTGTGTGGGATGGAAGGGTAGGAATCTAAGGCAAAATCCATGCTAGAGTTTGTATATTCAAATACTTTAAGTTAACCTAATGTTAACCAGGATGTGTGATATTCAGCCTTGTAGGTCTTTCTCTTGTCTTTCTGTTTAGTTCTCCTTATAAATGAAGGTTGTAACCTTACAATTTTCATGTAGTTTGATGTTGAGAGCTATACTGCATTGGTTTGTGGGAGGGGATGGAGGGTTCTTAAGAACCTTTGTAAAACAATAGCAATGGTATTGTTGAGATCCTCTCAGCCCCCTCAGAGAACAGTTTCCCTATAGTCAACCAATTGTGAATTACAGAAAGAAAACAGATGGATGTCCATCTTTGCTGCCATATTGGTTCTTTTCTCTTCCCTGCAAGACACAACTGACCAAGTGTAAAATCTGCTGTCACAGAGAAACCAAGGGGCCTGATATCTTGATCAAGACTGAAAGAGATCATCAATGTAAAGGTGTGAGGAAGAGGTGTTTGTTTTGTTTTTTGTTTTTGTTTTTGTTTTTGTTTTTTCAAGACAGGGTTTCTCTGTGTAGCCCTGACTGTCCTGGAACTCACTTTGTAGACCAGGCTGGCCTCAAACTCAGAAATCCGCCTGCCTCTGCCTCTGCCTCCCTGCTGGGATTAAGGGCACCACTGCCCAGCGAGGAAGAGGTGTTTGAAACCCAGGGAAGAGAATGACTCAGTCAGTGGTGGATGCAAGCTGACAGCTCTGTGATAGCTCTCTCTTGCATATCAAAGCCTAGAGTTTTATTTTGCATAAACTACTTCCTTAGGAATTGCTTATCAATTCAATCATTTCCCTCAGGTTCCCTCTTTGTTAATGACCTTAGCCCCATGACTCTAAGACAGAGCCACATAGCCAAAGCTGCCTAGTTCTGCTGCTTGCTGGGGCTGGAACATGACCCCCTTGTTCTATTACATTATCACCAGCTTTCTGTTCTTCTATTCCTTCACTGCCTAAGCTTGACTGTTCTGGAACTTGCTCTATAGACTGTCTTTGAATTCAGAGATCTGCATAGTCCTGTCTCCTGAATGTTGGAATTAATAGCATGTACCACCACACTTAGATCTAAATTTTTCATGGTCACTATTCCTCAATATCCAGATCAAAAGCCTAAGTCTTCTAGCCTCAAGATCTGGATCACAAGTGTGCTCTCCATTTCTGGATTGTAGTTCATTCCAGATTAAAAGTCCAACTATTCCTTTTTCAACTCCAAACACAAACAATAAACGTAGCTGGGTGGGAACTTGCCCTGAGATCACTCTCTAAATCTCTTTATCTCCTTCCTTAATATCTTTCTGCCAAAGCTGGCTCATTAGTGCAACTGTCTCTGTTCTTTCAGGTTTATGAATCCCCTCATATAATTCATATTGCACCCTTATATTTTGCATACTTGAGAAATTCTGTACAGTACAGTTCTTACATTGATGTATATATTATTGAACTCATGTTTTCAGTGTTCTTTCTCACAGCCTTAAGGGCTAGCCTGAAGTGTTACCATTTTGCTGAGAAACACCAGACATATTCTTGTTTCCAAAATTGTGCAGTTTCTGTTTATCATGGAGTCAATAACCTTGGCAGGGAGAACATTACCCAAAGGAGGAACATAACATAAAATATATACATTATTATACAGTGTCAGACTGTCCCTTCCACAGCCATGCCAGACCCAGCATTACAGATAGATATGAAAGAGGTGGTAACATTGGGTGCACAAATAGATGAGGCTCAAAAGCATCAAGTGACTCATACGATTGATGGTAGCCAATGAGGATCTCAGCCCTGACCACTCCCCCAGTGTTCTTTTCACTATGCCAAGCTGCTTGTATATTAAGGGGTCAACCTGAGGCTGCCCCAGGGGACCCTGCCATTTTAATAAGGCCTCTTGGGACCCAATGTTTTAGTCTCAAGGAGTGATGCTTACTGTGGAATTTCAGACAACCCAGCAAAGTTGCCCAGGGAGGTGCTTGGAGATGTCAGAACACTTGGCCCTGTTCTAAGTCACAGGTCTGAGCCACTGCTCATTGTTTGGATCATATTGCATTCCTGTGGGAAATCATTGCCTGCTTTCAGCAGTGTTGGACTCTGAGATGCCATGGGCTTTTGGAATACCAGGATTCACACAGGAGATGGTTACCTCTGATGAACATTCACACAGATCATAGTTCTCTCTGATCAACAGGTAAGGACTAGCACTGTTCATTTTGTCTTCATTTTGTTTCAGATTTGCATTTTACAGCACTAAAAACACACACCCAAAGCAATCATGTGTGAGAATAGCTTCTACCAGCTCAGAAGAGCCCAGTCCATGTCTCCCATCCTGCTCCAGTTGAACATCTTTGTACCTAATGCTCTCAAATCAGCTATGGGGAGAGTACTTACATCACACAGTCTAGCAAACTCTAAAAGGAGACATTTCCCAACATTGAGCCCATTTATTGACATAGTATTGGTTCCAAATAGGTTTTTTTTTGTTGTTGTTGTTGTTGTTAATTAAAGGAAGATATCTTGTTCTTTTGGTAAAGTGCTTCAAATATGTACTTGATACAGTTAATCCACAGTAGAGTTTTGCAGAGGTCGACAGAACAAATGAAAAGTTTTCTTGCAAATACATTGTGCTCCATGCTGGTTACTGAGACTCTGACAGACATTGAAACTATGTTGCTGGAACCCAATGAAAACTATGTGTCTTTAATCTCCTTTTGGTTTTGTCTTAGATTTGTATAAGTTCATCCAACACCCATTCAGAGTGTGGGAGTTTATCTATAGATCTCTTTCTACTGCTCCTCCTTTTCCAGGCAAGATTAAAAATTAGAAAAAGCTCCTTCAATTAAAATAAGAAGGCATGATTTGTTACAAAAGGTAATTTTTGACTCTTATGGTACAATAGGAAGGAAAACTTATTTTTACACAGGCTATTTTTATTTTCAGGAGGAGAAGCAAATCCCCACCATAAAAGCTAAAGTATCTGATGTTTCATTAATATTCTGCTTCCCTGATTACCAGTTCTAGAAATTATGAAGGGTTGCTTTTAAAATTGATGTTCAAATAAAATATGATTGTGTGTTGCCTCTTGCTTCAGTAAATTCTCATTGGTTTGCTCATGAGAAGCCAAGAAAAGAAGCAATTTTTTGCCTTGGAAAAATCCTGTGAATATTTATATAGTAGCTCTAGGCTGCAGGGAATTTAAGAAGCTTAGAAAAATTTTTGCAAAGTTTCTAAAGGGGGGAGTCACTGTAATACTGTGGACGGGAGTGCATTTGTGTCAAACCTAAAATCATGCGAGTGTTTACTATTACTCTGCAGGAGAGAGGCTCACAAGGCCTTTTGAAAGTGTTGCTAAAGCAATTTCACATGCAGTTTAAGCTTGGTGCCCTGGATTGTCTGTACTAGGTGGGTAAGCCTGCTCAGCCCCTCTTAATAAAGGATTGGGGTTTGGGCTTTGGTTTTTAGAAGTGTCTGTCAAAGCCAGTTGTATATGTATATTTGCATATATATACATGTATGTACAATATTCCAGGTATAACCTTGGACTTGCCTGACCTCCACATCTGTCCTTGAATGTACATTGTGGAAACTTACATACTATAATATTCCATGTATGTACCATAGTCTAGGTATAACCTTGAACTTACTTGACCTTCACATTTGTCCTTGAGTATACATTATGGACGCTTACATACCATGATATTCCATTTATATGAAGATAAGAAAAGCAAAACTAATCTACATTATAGTTGTCCTTGTAGTGGAAAGTGACCTTACACTTTGGGTTCTGTAATGCTCTTTCCTGACCTGTGTCTAGTGGAATGGGTTTGCTCAATTTGTAGAACACTTAGGAATTGGGCAAAAATGGAAAGATGGTTCCTTGATTTCCTTTGTGATTCTAAATTACTTGAAGGAGTCCATTCAAGTAAAGGACTGACTTTAAAACAAAGCATTATTTAAATTAATATCAAAAGGGGAAATGGGAAGTCTGAAGGCATGCACCAGTAGGAGAGTATTTGCCTAGCAACACAAAATCCTGGCTGCAGTGCCCAAGCCCTGTAAGAAATAAAAATCTGTACATACAAACAGGTGTGGTCTTTCCCATGCATTCTGCTATTTGATTCTGTACAAGAAGCACTGAACCATGTGCAGTTTGTCTCAAAGGATAATTTCATACTATTCTCCCATTACGAATAAAGTCCAAATCCAAACATTATAGTGTGAGTATAATATAAGAAAGACTTTTTGGGGTCACACAGACAGCTCTGTGACAGTTTTGAGAATTCTATTCTGTTGTATTTTCACCCCACCCTAAAATCTGCTAGGGAAAAGCTGAGCTCATTGGAAGTGGCCAGCAAGCACTTAGTCAATAAATAGCTTGGCTCAGCAGACAGTTAATGCAATGCCAGATCAATAGCAACTCTGAAAATTATTTCTTCATTTCCCTCTATGGCAAGTAACTTATCCATGAAGGACAGAATGTCAGCCGTCAGTCAGAGAAGCACAGAGATTTTCATTATTCTGATGTTAGATATTGAGAAGGGGTGATCGCAAAAAGTTCCAAGATCCTTATTGATGTGATGTGTGGGGTTTAGATTTTGAAATGGGTTGAGTTCAGAAAAGGTTTTCCAATGAAGGTTGAGTCTTCCCTATCCAATGAGCTTCCTATTCCTGAAAAGACCCCTTAGAAATGAGAAGCCCCACTCTGTCAATCACAGTGACTTCAAGTGACCTTTTGAGAGGTCAGGGGTAGTTATCTGTCACAATCTTACACAGTGAAGAAGAAACCAGAAGAGTATTGGAAGACCAGAGGGAACATTTCAGAAGGAAGATATTAAGATTTTTCGTTCTTCTAATTCCTATAGAGTGGTATTTAGTTGCCAACCTTATGGCCACATCTTAGTGAAGATAAAACTTTCTATACTATATGGTCAAAAATGGACCCAGAAGCACCAATGTGTACTGTGACCTGGTTGTAACTTATGGCTGACAGCCTTGAGAAAACAATTGCTCAGATAAGAGGCAGCAAAGAACATACTTCCTAAGACAGAATACACTTGCACCCAGGTAAAGAGTCCAGTTAGAAGTCTGGGGGCATCTTGACTTTTTCCTAGTGAGAGAAATCTCGAGTGGAACTGCACAGGATCAGAGTTGGCTCATTTCTATCATTGACTGAACCATATCGTTATTCCACTTACAGTCAGGGCACTCCTCTCCCGAATCTCAGATGTAGAGTGACATAGGGACCTCCAGAGCCCTTTCTGCTCTACTTACGGCCTTGGAAGCTCCTGGCAGTTCAGGAGCCATTCCCTGGGGGGTGGTCAATCTGGAAGCAGAGACTGGGGGTTTTCCCTTCCTACTATGAAGGAAAATAGATTATATACAAAACTCCTTCATTTCTGAGATAAAACTAAAACTAAATTGCACCGCAAGGTCATTGATTCTGGGGAAAGAAAAGGGCCAGTCTGTCATTTATCCAGATTTCCTGTGCATGCTACCCCCACCGCCAGAGTGTTTTGTTCTCTCTGTGTGACCATGATGGGCTATTGATTGGCTCACTAAGAATTAATTCTCAGCATTTTTTTCATTTGTTTGTTTCCCCTAAATTACAAGAGCCAGAGTGAAAATAGTTTGCACACTGGGGAATGGCCTTTTGTGCTAAGTGCTGAGCATTCAAAGAGGTGCTGAAGTGTCACAGATCCTGGCCACTGCCAACCATTGTCAGGAAGCAAAGCTCCCTTGGCAGAAGTCCCTTGGTGTGGCTAACTCTTCAGGGCGAGCAGTTGCTTCACAGTCCCCACCTTTTTGATGGCTTTCTGCCTCTGACCTCCTTCTGCATCCCTGCCTGTTTCACATTTGGCAATGATTGTCCGCCTTTCTGCGAGTGGTTGTTCTCTCTACCCCAACCACACTCTCTCTGGCTTCCCTTACTGATTCTGTCTTAATATACTTCTCAGCCTCTGCAGGCCCCATGCTGCCGTCCCCCTTGACCTCTTTATGAAATAGAGGTCAACGTGTCTCCTTGTTTTGTTGTCCACCTTGACTTTCCCTTCACAGGACCACTTTGTGTTTCTGCTCCCCTGGTTATTTAAGTGACTTTGTCTATTTCTTTCACTACAGTTTCAGAAACACCAAATTTCAGACTGTACGCCTCTTACTTACTCTCTGTCTCCAGAGCGCAGCATGTACTCATTGCATGGTGGGCCCCTGAATGGTTGTACACTTTCTTGGTCCTATCTCACATTAAGCTAGGTCTACTTCCCATGGAAACCAACACTTTCAGGACGCTATAACAAAGGCTGACCAAGAGTTATTTGACAAACCCTAACTATTCCTTTCAATATAGCTTTTGTAGGCAGAGCATGGTGACTCATGCTTGCAATTCCAACACTTGGGAAGTGGACAGAGCAAGATCAGGAAAGGATCAATGTTGACTACATATTGATACAAATGAGACCATGTGTCAAAAAATAATCCAGAAAAACAAAAATCAAATAAGAGATCAAAAAAACCCAGCTTTCATAGAAACAAATTCAACTTGAATAACTTTCAAGCCTGGTGTGGTTCCACCCAATAGTTCAAGGCATGAGGACCAAAAATCCAAAAATCCGGAAGCCAAAGAAATCCAAAGCCAGTCTAGACTGTATGGCAAGATTATCTTTAAAAAGGGAAACAGGGGGCTGGTGAGATGATCTGGTAGGTAAAGGCATTTTCCACAAAAGTCTCTCACCACCAGATTTCAGTCCCAACTCTAGAGACAAAGTTCTCCTCTAATCACTACATGAAAAGCATTTATACTCTCTCTCTCTCTCTCTCTCTCTCTCTCTCTCTCTCTCTCTCTCTCCTCTATCTCACACATACACACAAATGTTAATAAGTGAATAAATGGGGTTTCTAAAACTTGAGGTAACAATATAATGCTAAACCAAGAATACTTTCTTAGTTAGGGCTGCTATGGTAAACACCGTAATCAAAAGCAACTTGTGGAGGAAAAAGTTTATTTAATCTTATAACTGGTAGTCCACCATCCAGGGAATTCAAGAAAGGAACTCAAGACAGAAACCTAGAAGCAGGTATTGGAGAAAAAGCCACAGAGGACTGCTGCTTACTGGCTTGTCTCTCATGGCTTCCTCAATTAGCTTTGTTATAGCACCTAGGACCACCTGCCCAGGGACAGTCTCATTAGTGAGCTGGACCCTCCCACACTGACCACTAAGTAACAAAATGCCACACAGGTTTGCCTACAGGCAACATGATGGGCGTGTTCTCCCAATCAATGTTCCATCTTTCAAAAAGACACTGGCTTGAGTCTATTTGACATAAAACTAGCCGGCACAAGTACTAAAAGTTCCTTTAAGTCATGTCTTTCAGCTGTCCTTTGTTATTGATTTAAAGTGAGTGCTAGGTTCATATAAGAACAATTCCCAATATATAAAAGAAACAAAGGGGTGTGTGTGTGTGTATAACTGGTAGCACATTTGTCTAGTGAGGAAGAGTCCCAGGTTTGACCCTGCAAAGTCATAAAATAAGATGAATGAATTTATCCAACTTCCCTGTTTCCTATTATCAGAGCTGGATGGGTGAAAGAAAGGCAATTATCTGTCTATGCTGGCCTGATTTGGTCCATTTTCTCCACCCCTGACACCTTCCCACCCCCTGGTCTGCAGGTACTTCTGGCAACTTTATGTTAAGTGTGCACAATCCTTCAAATCCTTCTAAGGCTGCCTGCTCATAGCATTAGGACTAGAGCCACAAGGTGCGCTGTAGAGACTAGTCTCTTCCTTTTCATACTGATTTACATTTTCCTGAGAAAAATGTCTGTCTTGCTGAGGGTTTTACTCCTGTGAACACACACCATGACCTAGGCAACTCTTATAAGGACGACATTTAATTGGGGCTGGCTTACAGGTTCAGAGGTTCAGTCCATGATCATCAAGGTGGGAGCATGGCAGCATCCAGCTGAGAGTTCTACGTCTTCATCTGAAGGCTGCTAGGAGAAGACTGACTTCCAGGCAGCTAGGATGAAGTCTTAAAACCCACACTGATGTGTTTATAAAAAGATAAACAGATATGAGATGAAGGTGTAGGGGGAGGTAGGTGTGGGGGAAGGGTGTGCCTCAGCAGGTCCATGCCGAGACATCCCTTCCCCCTGAGGGACCAGCCACACTCGAAGTTATAGTATAGAATAGAGTTTATTCAGGGCATGGGGAAGGGAACTAAGAGGGTAGTAGAAGCAGGCAAAGGCAGAGAGAGGGAGAGAGTAGAGAAGTGGAGAGGTGGAGGCCGGCCATGGCCATGTGGAGAGAGGGGGGAAGGGAATGGGGAGAGATAAGAGATAAGAGCTGCAAGAGAGAGGCAAGAGATGAGAGAGAGAGAGAGAGAGAGAGAGAGAGAGAGAGAGAGAGAGAGAGAGGGAGGAGGGGGCAAGCAGCCCTTTTTATAATGGGCCAGGCCCACCTGGCTGTTGCCAGGCAACTGTGGGGAGGAGCATACCTGGCTGTTGCCAGGTAACTGTGGGGTGGAGTTTAGACAAAATGCTAACATGGCACCAATGATGTGATATGATATGAGCAGTGTTACGTCGGCGGGGATGGTCAAGTGGCTCCAGAAACCATACCAGGCCAAACAGTTTCACGTGGGGGTTAATTGGGGGGGGGGGGGCAAAGTAGCAGGGAGAAGAGAAGAAGGGGAAAAAAGAGAGATCAGAGGGGTCTTCTGTTTATATATGAAGGGTGATGTAGCCACAGGTAAAGGTGGAGAATATGGTGGCTATTGCCTTGGCAACAGGTCGCCTGGGTGTGACGTCACCGGTTTGGAAGTCCTGATGCCAACACACACCCACAGTGATGCACCTACTCCAACAAGGCCACACCCACTCCAACAGGGCCACACCTTCTAATAGTGCCATTCCTGGACTGACCATATTCAAACCACCACAATCACTCTCTTGTACAAGAACTTCCCCTTCCAAACCCCTCTACCCAGTAGGATAAGGTCCCAGCTTAGCTGCTGCAGCTACTTCCAATTGACTCAACTCACACTCACCCTGTGCAAGTCACTGGCATCTCCCTCCCTCTGGCACACCGCCCATCTTAGGTCCCTATAACGTCAGTCTTCTGTGTGCCTGTCTCTACTCCCCACTCCAGGAGAGGGGCCAGGCTCATCTTGCTTCAAAACAGTGTAGGGCTAGAATATTAGTCACTTTTCTGTTTCTATGATTAAATATAACAAAATGGAAGAGTTTGTTTGGACTTACAATTTCAGTGGGTGAGAGGCCATATCAGTGGCAACAGTACAGCATTGGATAGCAGGCGGGGTGGCCAGAGCCATAAGCTGGGAGCTCACATCTTTAACCTCAAATATGAAGAAGGAAGCACAAACTGGAAGTGGTATGAACGTAAACACCCCAACGCCACCTCCAGTGACATACTTCCTCCAACAAGAACACACCTTCAAAACCTCCCTGAATAGCACCAGGTATAGGTTACCAAGTGTTTACAGACATGAGTCTGTAGGGAACATTTCCATGCCAGCCACCACAGCCTGCCACGGGGTGTCACAACCAACAATGTCAATGAAAACCAAACAAAACAAAAAACCCCAGAGAGTTCTGAGGGTGGAATTTCAACAATAAGCCTGCAGTAAACTATATTTACAGGTTTGAGATGCTGTTACTCACCCTCTGCCCCCAACTCTACCTCCTGAGCAGACATGCACTTTGCCTATTGTTTTGGTCCACACACCACTTCTGGATAGTTCCTTTTAATGATAAATACCTCTTATGCTTGCAGAGTATTTGCTAGGGTTGGTCCATTAGTCAATCAATAAGCTCATAATTTTTTTTTGCAGTGTACTCCATTAAGCAGTATCATAGAGAATCAGGAATATTGTCCTTCTCACATAAAGTTCCTGAAATAATTGCCCTGACATAAAGTCTCCATGTGCAAAGCTGGTGAGTATGCACACATCTACTGAGAGCCCTCCCTAACCAGATGGTGGACCTCTGTGTACTTTGGGGTTTAGATGAGCAAGCTGAGGGACTGGGAGATTGGGAGAGACTGGACAATTTGAAATTTTGTTAAATTTGTAGTTCAAGGCTGGGGAAGTAAAAAGACACGCTTTGAACTCAGTGCATTGGCTAGAAATGTAGCTCAGGTAACTTAGACTTAGCAGTGCCGCCAGCCAGGGGGATGGGCTGGGCTAGCTCAGAGTTCTTCTGTGCAGGAGCCCATGCAGGATACTAAGCAGGCCTGGGACCTAGGATGCACTCTTCCACTATCCTTAGCATGCCCAAAGGGAATGGAGACGCATGAGCACCAGAAGCCAGGCCTCTAGAGAGCTACAAAGTTCCCAGACATCAGGAAGCATGGGACACATTTCACTTGCACCAAGTTTTCCTTCAAGCAAACTCTTGACATAGCTGTGAGTCTACTCAAGCTTCATAGGTCCCCAGAAAAAGTGCCCCCCAGAAAGCAAGCTATCCCAAGTGCCCTTCTCTTTCAGAAGCCAGAGGATGCTAGGGTATTATATGTAATGTGGGGCACATGTGTGATTGTGTGTGAAGATGATGTGTGTGCTACATCTGGGAATATATGACACTGCTTACGCACATGGGTGACTGAGGGCATGCAAGGGAGGGTTTACATGTGAGAGCATATGGGTGGGAATGTACTGTGTAAGTGGTCACATGTGTGTGATTGAGTGAGGGTATATATGTGGGATTACTTATGTGAGCTCATGGGCATGGGGACATGTGCCATTGAGAGTGTAAGAGCATATGTGTGTGTGTAAGATCATCTGTGTAGGAGTTCATGATTGTGTGTGAGCATACGCGTGTACAGGATGGCACATGCATGTGATGATATGTACACAACTTCGATGAGAGCACTAAGGGCCACTCTTCGTGTTTGCAGTCATGAAAGGTTGATTCTGTCTCCTCCATATGCCTGTACACTCATCAACAGACTCTTTAAAAACCACATCACACTGCCTTGCTTTCATCTTGTGTTTTCATGGGGAGAGATTTGCCCTAACACTGCTTACAGTTTCCTCTATCCAACTCTTCCTTAGACAATTCAGCAAATTTCTAAAGCCTTCCTTCTGAGGAAGCTGCACCAGTCCCAAAAGGAAAAGGTGATGACAAGCTATGCTTGGTGGCCGTCATCCTATGCCCTTGGGTAACCCCCTTCTCTATATTATGTGAAAAGTGCCATTTCTTTGCAGACAGATGATTAGCCTCTATGAGTTACTGCATTACCAGGCAGTTTGGTAACATGGGGTGGAATGTAGCCCCACCCTCTCGTTTATATGTCAAGATCTATATCTATTCATAGGTAGAGGCTGATGTGTCAGAGGAGCAGATATGGGAATCAAGGAGGGAGGGAAGCCAGAGAGCACCGAATGGCTGTTCTTCACTGACGCCAACATGAGAGTTGGGAGACATGACTTCTGCTAGGAGACACATTTCTGGAGACACAGCTAGGGAAAGACCTTTCAGTGTTCCAAATGCCAGGACCAAGATCTGCCAAAGGAAGCCTGGATTTCTCTGCTACACTATGTCTGGGTGTGACTGTTACCTATCCTAGTGAGCAGAGAATGGGCCTTGGAATGACAGAAGACACAAGGAGTACCTCCCGGCTCTGAGGGTGCAAACCTGACCTGAGAGCTCTATTACACTGCATTTCCATTTGACAGTCTTTGTGCTCTCGTCTCGGATTTATGAAAGTTACTTTTAGGACAGAAGTGTGTTTAATTGAGAATTGTGAACTAGTAGACTCAGTTGTAGGGTGATTGGGGATCTTCCCTGTTCAGAGGAAGGCCTGTGTTGGCCCCTGAGTTTTTCCCGACATGACTTTTTGTCATGTCAGAGAAGTGACAGCAGGCCTTGAGTGGGGGCCACTGCAGGATGGAAGGAGTGGTGAGGGAGCCACAGGCCAGGACCTGGACGTCCTTTTATTTCTCCTGGTCTGACTCTGGTTCTACTTGCTGCTCCTGAGCATCTTTGGTCTGAACTCTTCTGAGAAGAAGCTTCTGAATTTCAGCCAGGGTGTGGCCAGGGGCAGTTATGTAGCTTCGTGTGTCGGGGAGGAAATTAGACTGTTCAGTGCCATTTTGAAACAGCTTAAAATAAATTCTCCATTTAAAAAACTGTAACCTTCCTTGCCCCTTCGCCTTCAGGTATCTCTGCTATCTGCCATTCTGAGCCTTTCTGCAAGCCACCAGAGTGACAGAGTGACTCAGCTTCTTGCTCCTGCCCTCTCCTGCAGGCTGAGGGCTCTGCCTGTTACTTTGGTCCATGATTTTTCCAGAATTCAAAAGTTTTAACCCATTTTCTCTGCTGGGAGGAACATTTAATAGGAACTTTGTCTTAGTTTATTGCTTCTTCCATTAGAGAAGAAGTCAAGTGTGCCGAAGGTATTGTAATTCTTTTTATCAGTAGGCTGCATTTGTGCCTGTGTGTATAAGCATGCGTGCGTGTGTGCATGCGTGTGTGTGTGTGTGTGTGTGTGTGTGTGTGTGTGTGTGTGTGTGTGTGTATGTGTGTTTCAGTGCATCATGTGCACATGGGCTTTCCATCTTCATATGACTGGAAGCTATTAGAAGTTTACACAGTTCTATCTGGGACACTGCTGATATTTCCACCCTCTGGGAAGGAGAGGAAAGGGCAGGATGGGAAGAAATCAGGCCTGAGATGGTGAGAAGTATCTGGTTAGAGAGAGGCGGGCAATGGGGCGCTGGCTGGTCACCAAAGGTGTCACATATAATGGAGGTAAGGAAGCAGCCATGTATGTCCATAAGCAGAGACATCACCTGCTTGACTTCTTCCTTTCCTCCTGTTTCTCTTTTCATCTGCTTTTCCTCCTGCCCACTCCCTGTCACCCATGAGCATATGTGGAACAATCACTGTGTGGTAAGCATGTGTAAAACCCAGAGCCCCATCAAATTCTGTCATCTGGTGGGACCTGCAGTGAGCACAGAGTAGCATGGCAGAGATGGAGGGGCTGTGACCTACACCTGTGTCAGAGCTGAAATCTAGCCAGTTCTGCCAGCACTGCCAGTATGCCTTGATGTTTGGCCCATTCATCCTTAGTGTGATGTCATCTTTATTATCCAAAGCATCACAACTATTTATATAAGTCCTGTGGTTTGCACAGAGCCGTGGAAGACCTTGTGTACATATGAAATTATATTCTCATAACAATCCAACAAGATACTATGACCTTGAGAAAGTGCTCCCTTCCCTGTGGTGTGTGTGTGTTATATGTATGTGCGTAATGTGTGTGGTGTATGTGTATGACGTGTGTGTGATATGTGTGGGAAGTGATGTGAGTGTGTGTAGTGTGTGTGTGGTGTGTGTGCGGTATGATGTGTGTGTGTGTGAGATATGTGAGTGCTGTGTGTGATGTGTATGTGATGCGTGTGTGTGACTATGTGACATGTGTGTGATGTGTGCGTGTGATATGATGTGTGTGTGATGTGACATGTGTGTGACGTGTGCGTGCGATATGATGTGTGTGTGATGTGACATGTGTGTGACGTGTGCGTGTGATATGATGTGTGTGTGATGTGACATGTGTGTGACATGTGCGTGTGATATGATGTGTGTGTGATGTGATGTGTGTGTGATGTATATGTGACTGCTGTGTGTGTGCTGTGTGTATATGAGTGCTGTGTGTGTGTGATGTGTGTGTTTGAGTATGTTATGTGGGTGTGTGATGTGGGTGTGTGATAGGTGTGTGATGTGGGTGTGAAATGTCTGTAACGTGTGTGTGTGGCGTGATGTGTATGTGAATGCTGTGTGTGATATGTGAGTGTTCTGTGTGATGAGGTGTGTGTGATAGGTGTGTTATGTGTGCACAGGATATGATGTGTGTGTGATGTGATGTGTGTGTGTGTGATATGTGAGTATATGTGGTGTGTGTGTGTGTGTGTGTGTGTGTGTGTGTGTGTGTGTGTGTGTGGTATGTGTGATGTGATATGGTCTGTGTGTGGTGTATATGTGGTATTTGTGTATGTGTGTGTGTGGTGTGTGTGTGTGTGTGTGTGTGTGTGTGCGTGTGAGAGTGTGTGGTATGTGCTAGTGTGTATGAGTGATCTCCTATGTGTGCAGGCCTGTTGATGTCAGGCGTACTCCTTGATCATCTGCACCTTATATTTTGGGTCAGGGTTGCTCCCTAAGCCCATTCAGCTGGTCTAGCAAACAGGCTTGCCCTGGGGGTCCCTGTCTTTATTTGCTGCCCTAGGATCACAGGAGAGCTGCACAGGAGAGCTGCCATGCTCACTCCGCTTTCACAGTGGTGCTGGGTCTCCACACTGTGGGACACCTGCTTTAACCACTGAGCCTTCTGTCCAGCCCCCTCCCTCTGATTTGGCTTCCATTTGTCTCTTGGGCTCTATAGCATTCAATGTAGGTTACTGTCAGTGTTCTTAGCTTCCATACATTTAAGATGTACATGCACTCATAGGAGCTATCCCTGATTTCTTTCTTACCCTAAAAGCCTATTATAGTATCTGGCACAGCATAAGAAATCATCAAATACTTTTTTTTTCTTTCTATTTTTTTTGCATAAAGTGAAGTCAGGATTTGAACCCAGGCTTTTGAGATTACTAAGCTTGTGCCTCCCGCTGCATGACACAATGACAGCTTTGCCCCATAGATATTCCCTCTCTCCTTTATAAACAAAAGATCGGCTTTGGCTCATTCTCCCCTTCTGTCCCATCTACGTTGGGACCTTGTTAACAACTGTCTTCTCTCTGGGAAGACATGATCAAACCATTAAGCACGAATGCATCTTTTGTAAATAAAAGCTCGTGGAGAAATTGCTCAGTGCCTTTAAGTGCAGTCAAGGCACAAAGTTAAGCATCAAAAAAAAATATATATATATATTTACTGGTTAAAAATATTTATGCACAAAGACTTAGGATCCCATCTGTTCCACGGGGATATTGTTTTAGTGGAATCATTTGCAACCAAATCAACACGTCATCGACCACACACAGAAATACCCCAGTCTTCTAAGGACATTCACTACATACTGTGAGATCATCCACACAGAGCTACAGAAGGCAGCAAAGATAAGCCCTGGTGGGAACCTGCTCCTCCATAGCCCAGCAGACAGTTGAATATCCTGGAAAACTGTCCAGGAACTCACAGGCTCTGGACTCTCCTGGGCAAACTGCAGGTGGGGCTGATTTTGGTATGCCAATGCAATGGGCCTCCCTCCAAGGCCTTTGCCCGTTTCCTTCTTGTTATTGTTTCTGAACTTGTAAATGCTCACTTTTGGACACAGAGAGACAATCTGGTTGCATTCTGTCTTTTCATTGGGAAATAATAACTTTGGCGTACAGAATCATAAGTCTCTGTTTTCTCATCTATAAAGCAAGAGTTATTGTAGAAATGAAAAATCTCACTGCAAGGGGCCCATGAACTCCCAGAGATCTTGATTCTGTTTAAGGCCTGGGAAACTGTATATCCAAGTGTCCCACTGCAGACTAAGGTGGAGGGAGGACCACTGCCTTCAGTGAGATGTGGAACCAACATTCTCAGTTAAGACAAAAGCTTCTGATCAGGATATAGTCGTGGTTCTCACTCTTCAGAAAACATTTTATAATTGTTATGTTTATTTTTAAACATCCTTAAGAGCGACTGTGGTTTTATGAATTATACTGCCTGTTTAAGAACACAAAAATGCAGATTTGTTCAGAATGTCAGTTGGCAGCAGCCGTGGTGTTACACTCTAGAATATTCCAGACTGTGGAGATGACTCAGAAGCTTAAGACATTTCCACACAAGCAACAGGCCTGGAGTTCAGAAATCCAAAACCCATTTAAATGCCAAGTTGTCATAGAACCCAAACATATCCACAGGTCCAGCCTTGGAAAGTAGAGATAGAGTCTCCAGGACAGACTGGCTAATAGACTACTCTTAACAACAAAGCCTCATACCTAACAGAGAGAACCTGCCTCAAAACTAAAGTGGAAGAATGATGTGTGATGATTTCCAATGTCAACCTTGGGCCTACACACACACACACACACACACACACACACACACACACACACACACATATATACACATGTGCACCTATATATACACACACACATGCAAACATGTATACAAACACGCATATATATCACAAATACCTACATATGAAAAAGGAAATAAAAATTAAAGAACGTAGATTATCACTCACAACAGCTGAGCTAGAGAGTCCTTTCTCAAAGAGACTATGTACCAACTAGCTGAATACTCGACTATACTTAAAGTGCTGTCAAACTCTGCTCATAAATTATGTCTTGATAAAATATTACAAGCTGACCAAGGTAGAAAGCAAATATTTATTCTGTTTACGAACAAGTTGAAAATTAACCATTTATGTAAATGACTGAGAACTTGACATTTCACAGAGATTTTTAGTGAGGATAGAGCCAAATCCAGAATGCACAAGAGAGAGAGAGAGAGAGAGAGACAGAGAGAGAGAGAGAAATAGTTTATAGAAAACAGATTTTTAAATTCCAAGTCCATCGATAGTCACAGTAGACCTTGGTAAACTCCTAAAGATTCATTTAGTGATAAAGTTAGACTGTATTTCTAGAAAGGGAGGAGGAGGGCATCTCCAAGCTGCTCAATTTAGGCTAAACTCATGAGAGTTGATTTTTTTTTTAATGTATCAGTTCACAATTATTTTGTATAAAAAAACTACATTAGAAACAAACAAAGAAAGAAAAAGGACAATTATCTAGAAACTGCCATCTGCTGGGAATTTGCTTCAGGGGTGAGTTACTCCCCACCCTCCAGCCAAGTGGATGAGCCTGTGGAGACTGTGCCTGAGGTGGTAGAGAAACCATTGACTAAAGGTCACAGAGGGCCTAAGAGAATCCAAATGGCCAAGGGTTTCCTCTCATAGTTATTTGTCAAATGGCTCTGTGCTCTTCTCCCTCAGTTCCACAGAAGAAATAAAATGAATAGGGCCTCCTGCTCTAGAAGACTCAGTTATAATTTTTGCAATGAAATACCACGAACAGCATCATAATATAAAGACATTTAATTAGAAGCATTTAATACAGTGCAGCTCACCAGTGATTTCTGCATTCAGCACGTTTCAAACGGCTGAGTGATTAAAATGTGGACGCTTGTTCACCACGAAATATCAGTGGGTCTCTGCAGCTGCAAGAGTCCTTAGATCTGGCTTGCACGTGTAGCTTAATGAGTCCCTGGGACAAGACACAGCCAAAAAAGCAACACTAAAGAAAAAACGCGAAACCAGAGAGCAACTTAACCAGCTACGGAGGTGACCCAGGCTAGTGGAGCCAAAGGCCTCAGACTGAGCTCTAAAGAAAGGGGGCTGCTTTCTGTGCTGTAGCCAGGCAAGGCGCCAGGGCAGCAGAATCTAGCTGTCTCTGGTGGCCTGGGTATGAGATAGCCAGTTCAAAGATGCGAGAGTAGGAGGGCTGGCCCCGCCCCCTTTGCCCGGGCAAAGCAGGAGAGCTAGGTGTGGGTGCAGGAGAGCTGGTAGGCTGATCAACTCAGCTGCCACCCAGACCCAGATCCAGGGATCTGAGTTGTCACATCCCAAGATCTACCCTATCTATGAATTGCTGGAGCGGTTGAAGGGGCTGATGCTATACAGATCCAAAGCTGCAGGATCTCCTCGGCTCATGGGAACAACGGGATATCGGGTTGAGGAGCCAGTATTAATAGTGTAGCAGAAGCCAGAGGCTTTGACCAGATCAGTGACTTGCTGCAATGAACGTTTGCTAGTAGATGTCTGTGTGTGACACACAGTGACATACTGCAGCTTCAATGGAGAGATGTCGTTTGGTTTTTGCTGTTATTTGTTTTGGGGGGCACTGCAAAGACAGAGGGTAGATACAAAGAGACCAGCGATGAGTGGGACTGGGGTGCATGATGTGAAATCCACAAAGAATCAATAAAAAGTTTTTTTAAAAAAAAAAATGGGTAGAGCAAAAACATTGTTTCTTTTACATTGGAGGATGTGTGAAGTTAGGAACTGCCTGTCCTAAGCACAAGAAACAGGGAGGCCTAAGGAGGATAAAACCACCCGATTCTAGCTCTATTTACTGTTGGCCCCTACAGCACCCACCTGAGCTACATCTCCAGCCTTATGGGCTGCTTAGCACCAGAGAACACCAAAGGCCATTGTCAACAGGAAGTACCACTGGGGAGAAAGAGACCACAGGAAAACCTCCTTCATTTCCCTCTTATTCCTCCTCTTCTTTTTTCTTCTTCCTCTTTTTAAAAACTACTTGTTATTATTGTTTTATGTGTACATGCATAGTGGGTGTGTATATGTGTGTGTGTGCATGCATGGTGTATGTATATGAATGTGTGAGCATGTGTGTGCACACAGTGTGTGTGTATGTGTGTGCATGCATGGTGTGTATATGTGTGCGTGTATGCATGTGTGTGCGCACATATGTGTGTGTGCATGCATGGTGTCTGTGTGTATGCGCACGTGTACAATGTGTGCACACATAGTGTGTGTGTATGCATGTGTGCATGTGCATATATGAGTGAGTGTGTGTGCGTGTGAACATGTGTATGAGTGCATGCATAGTGTGTATATGTGTGTGCATGTGTATATATGTGTGAGTGTGTGTGCACACGTGCATATGTGCGGGTGTGTGTGTGTGTGTGTGTGCGGGTGTGAGGTGCAAGTGCAGGCTGTAGGACACGTGAGAATTAATTCTCTCCCTCCATCTTTTCAGTTTCTGAGGATAGACCTTGGCTTGCCAGACTTTCAGGACAAGTATCCCTACTTTCTGAGCTGTATACTGTCTGTCTCTCTCTTTTAAAAGCATGTCCTGTCAGAGAGTTGGTACATAAGGAGACTGAAAGACAATCTTAGGGGTCATCCTCCACCTTGATATTTTAGACAGGTCAAGAGGAGAAAGCCACACTGGGCTTGGCTTAAGCATCTGAGACCTCAAAGTCCACCCCATAGTTCCACACTTCCTCCAACAAGGCCACACCTACTCCAACCTCCTAATGGTGCCACTCCCTATGGGTCTATGGGGCTGGGTGGAGGATGTGGGCATTTTATTCAAATGGCCACACAGACTGAGACTGAGACACCTCCAAATTATTCCTTTCTCCCCCATTATGATAGCCTTCAAAACTTTTTAATTCTGCATCCAAGGACACATCTACCCTCAGGTGGAATGTAGTTAGGGAAAAACTGCATATTGCGGTGGACTTTTTCTTACCATTATTTAGGGAACAACGAAACTTGGCAGTTATGTGCAATGCACATTGCATAGGGTATTACAAGTAATCTGGACATGGTTGAAGTGTATGGGAGGATGCGTGTAATTTGTGTGTTCTAGCAACTGTCCCATTTCTGTGACAAAATGCCAGACAAAGGTTTCCTAGGCTGCCCACGGGGAGGGGTCAGTCACAGTGCAAGGAGCTCGAGGGGGGCTCTGCAGGCAGGAAGCACAGTCCTGAAAGCTTGCATTCAGTTTCATTATACTTTTTATCCAGTGCTACCCACAGTAGGTCTACTCCAATTTACCTACTCTAGATGATTCTGCATTGTTGTGTCCAAAGGCTGCCCTTCTAGGAGAGTCTAGCCTCCAATTGACAAGTGAAATGAACCAGCATCACGTTCAAAAACAACCCCACTTTAGTCAATGAGCTTGAGCCTTGCTTATCTGCAGGGCATCTTGGAACTGGTCCCTCACAAGCACTGTGAGCCAATGTGTGTTTTCTCCTTCATCAGAAACACAAAACAAGTTCTGAGGAACTCAGAAACTGACACACAGGAAGGAAGATAGGAAAAATCATACCAGTTTGAAGAAACACATCTCAGCTCAGTTAACATTGTGAAGTTCACCCTCTCAGTCCTCACCGGAGGTGAGAACACCCCACCCCCATATACATTCTGTATCTCTGCTATTATTTCCTTAGAGTACAGCCCTATGGGGAATTTCACTGCCATGAACTCTATACATCTTTTGAGCTTCCCCCTTAATGATAACTCGTACAGAATTGTCCTTTAGAAAACCAATTATTTTACTTTTGCACCAGGGAAGCATGAGAGTGACCGTTTCCTAACACACTTGCTTACTGGGGGCATCATATTTAACTTGTTAATTTGAAAAGTGGAAATCATTTCCTAGCTATTTAAATTCACATCACTCGAACATTCCCCTTGAATGTTCCCTCCCTTGTTATTCCCCAGAGGTTTAGCCCTGGGGAGAAGCTCTCTGAATAGTCCTTCCCTCTGTCCCCTGCTTCAATTCTCCTGGTACCTCTCCAAAGGGAACTGTCACTCACTACTGCGCAGTGAGGAAGAAACAAGAGGAAATGAGGATAGAGAATGAAACAGCATCAAAACACTTGTAAAACTAAGGGCTGGGCTGAGGAGCTTAGGGACACTGAAGAACCCCACAAGTCTGTCAAATTTCTGCATCCTCCCACCTGGATCCCTCTCCACAGCCCTCTCCACAGCACACTGCATCCTCACATCTGGATCCCTCCCCACAGCCCTCTACACAGCACACTGCATCCTCACATCTGGATCCCTCCCCACAGCCCTCTACACAGCACACTGCATCCTCACATCTGGATCCCTCCCCACAGCCCTCTACATAGCACACTGCATCCTCACATCTGGATCTCTTCCCACAGGCCTCTA